>JAUMJL010000689.1:1200000-1737949 GCA_033558185.1 Dromococcyx pavoninus
CAGGTCCACCTCATCGACACCCAGATCTGCAACAGCAGCGGGTGGTACCGTGGGGCCATCCACCATGACAACCTGTGTGCGGGCTATCCGCAGGGCGGCATTGACACCTGCCAGGTAGGAGCTCCCAGTCCGGCCCTGGAACATCCCTCTGCCCCCCTTACAGTCCCATGGCCACCTCCCTGACCACATCCCGTTGGCTCCAGCGCCAGAGCAGAGCCTTTCTGTGCAGGGAACACAGTTCTGGAGCTGCTGGGAGAGAGCAGGAGCAGCCCTGGCGCTGAGAGAGCCCCCAGCAACCCCTGACTTCTCTCTCCTCCCTTGCAGGGGGACAGCGGTGGTCCTCTGGTCTGCCAAGATCCCCGCAGTGACCAGTTCTGGCTGGTGGGAGTGACCAGCTGGGGAAAAGGCTGTGCCAGAGCTCGTCGACCAGGCGTGTACACTTCCACACAGCACTTTGGTGACTGGATCCTGGCCCAAATGGGGCTGCGCTCAGGAGGAGCAGCCCCAACAACAGAAGGGGACAACGGTCACTTTCTCATAGCCTCGACTCCCGGCCAGACACCCCGTCCAAGTCCACCAGAGCCGAGCCAGTTCAGCTCCTGCCTTCAACCCGTGCAGAAGCTGGTGGACCTTTTCTCTCAGGTGCAGGAGCTCCTGCAGGCCCTGAGGGCTGGAAACACCTAGGCAGCTGTGGGAAGAGGATGCGGGGCAGCCTGCAGGGTCCCACCACCGTGTCCTGCTGGGGCAATGCCTCCCCTTCCAAAGGCAGCCTCAGTGCTGAAGGCCTGCTTGGTCCTGCCTATGCTTTTCAGAGGGTCCATCGGTACCTCCATTAGCTATCTTTCTATTTCTCTATGTTTCTGTTTCTCTCCACTGTTTCTCTATGATTCTATCTCAATTCTATTCTATGACTGGTTTGGGCTTTTTTGTCTAGAAATAAAATTCCTGGTTTTCACAGCAAGCCCTGCTTCAGTCCCATTCTGTCTGCTGGGCAAGGCAGGGCCTCCACGCCCAGCCCCTGCACAATGAGGCTGCAGACAGAGAGGAGGGCGCAAAAAGAAAGAGTCCTGGAATCCCTGAGTGGTTTGGGTAGGAAGGGACCCTAAAGGTCATCCAGTTCCATGCCCCCTGCCACAGACAGGGACATCTCTCAACACACCAGGCTGCTCAATCGCCCATCCAAGCTGGCCTTGAACACTTCCAGGGATGGGGCAGCCACAGCTTCCCAGGGCAACCTGTGCCAGAGTCTCAGCATCGTCCTTGTGAAGAATTTCTTCCTAATGTCTGATCTAAATCTTCCCCCTTCCAATTGAAAGCCATGAAAGCTTTAATGCTTTGGAGGCGATCTAAAGGGTGGACACATGCCTGGTCCAACAGGAGGGAGGAGGTGCTTCATGTCCAGAACAGCTATTCCGTGGACCTGATTTCCACACTGGTATGCGAGCAATCTATGGCCATGCTGTGCTTATGGATGTTGGGAGGGAAGGAGTGTTTGTGTCCACATCCAACGCTAAGCACCTGGAAAGGCAGAAAAAGGCTGGGCTGTGTTGGTGTTTGTGTCAGTGGTGGTTGTGGATGCAGGGTGGTGAAGGCACTGCTCTACCTACGTCAGTCGGTTTGCTGTTCCCATTACTTGTGTCACTCTGTGTGTATCCAGCTCCTTGGAATGCCCTACAAGGTTCCTGGACACACATGGGAACAGCAGCAGCCACATCCATCAGGCTGGAACAGAAACAGCTTCCGACATGTGTGGGAGTGCACGTGATTCACCTCTGGATGGCCTGAAAGACAGAAAGAAAGAGAAAGCGAAAGAGAGAAAGAGAGAGAAAGAAAGGGAGAGAGAAAGAGAGAGAAAGAAAGGGAGAAAGAAAGAGAGAAAGAGAGACAGAGAGAGAGAGAGACAGAGAGACAGAGAGAGGAAAAGTAAGTAAGAAAGGAAGAAAGAGAGAGAGAAAGAAAGTAAGAAAGAAAGGGAGAGAGAAAGAGAGAAAGAAAGAAAGGAGGGAAGCAAAAGCAAGAAAGAAAGAGGAGAAAGAAAGCAAGCAAGAAAGAGAGAAACAGAGAAAAGAAAAAAAAAAGAAAAGGAAGAAAGATAGGGGAGAGTACGTAGATGTTAAATCTTAAAATCTAACACTCAAACTAATTTTCCCCAATTTTCCTGAGATGACCAGTGCCACGTGGGGCCGGCATGATTGTTGGAGCTTTTGGACAAAGTGCTGTAATTCTGGACATCCATTTGTCCCCCAGCGACCACTGACACTGGTCACAGCCCCCCATCCTGACTCTCATGCAGTCTGAGGAAGCATTTTAAGAGACCATTTGTTCTTTCCACAATTCCATTTGCTTGTGGGTAGTATGGAGTACAAAATACCCACGAATGTCCCGTGTTTGAAATGTTCAAACTGTGGCCAAAAACACACAGGGAGTTGTTGGAGTCTTAAAAGGAGAAGAAGGTCAACAATTTAACGGTGCCTTAGCAGCCAAGGGGAATCTCTGAATGATGGTATACCTGATGAAAACCATGTTATGGCAGTAAGAAACAAAATATCCAAGTTCTACGGCAACACTAGTGTTGGTAAAAGACCATGGTATTTTTCATGTCTTAAGAAATATCTTAGGAGCATCAGACAGGCAGGAGATTCACAAAAGATGGGTCCCAGTTGATGATTGTCTTTTGTAATTGTTCCGGTAGGGGATTCCAGTTTGTTCAGCACGATGGCTAGAGAATAGTGCAAGTTATTATCATGGCCTTTGAATGAGGAGCTGGACATTTAATGAAATGAAGAAATTCCAAGCCAGCAGTTTAGAGATATTCCTGATAACTTGGAGGAGATTGGTAGGAGAATGGGTGGAGCTGATTGATGGGTGAATTCGGTAGGTGATTTTTGGGGTACCGGCCATTCCAAAAGATCCCTTGGAGCGTGCACAGAAGAAGCAAGAAATGAGTTGGCATTTGTTACAATTACATGCAGATCTATGACTACGTGCGTGAAGAATATAGCACGGCTTTGTGTCCTTTCTCGTGTAAATGAAGGCAAGTAACTCCTTGAGTCGTGCTTGAGTTGAGGAAAAGAAAACCCTCCAAGCAGCCAGGATTTGCACAAACTTGAATACCACTCAATTTGCACAATCTCTCGGTGATGTAGTTGTTGGCTTATCATGGAGTCATGAGGCAGGGTAGCTACACCATGAATGCATCCTGCAGCCATGCCCGGCAGGTAGGACAGATTGTTAGAGGTGTGAAGGGCAGCTTGATATCCCTGGTTTTTATCGGGAGCTACAAGTTCCCGAGCCCTGCGCGGAGTGGATGCAGAGGGAGACAGAGTTAGTGCGTAATTAGTGCAAGACCCACCCCCTGAGTGCTCTGAGCCAGATCACAACTACATGTCCGGAGTGGGTGCCACAAGAGGTGCTGCAGCAAAAGCACGTTGGCCAGGGCCACAGTGTGTGACCGAAGCACCTGGAGCAACATCTCACACCATGAGTTGGGGTTGTTAAAGACTGGAGAAGAGAAGGCTCTGGGGAGACCTCAGAGCAGTGCTCTAGGGGGCTCCAGGAAATGTGGGGAGGGGTGATTTATCGAGTGCAAGAGTACATTAAGGGGGAATGGTTTTAAGCTGGAGGAGGGGAGATTGAGGTGAGATCTTTGGAGGAAAAGTTTCCGTGGGAGGGTGGTGAGGCCTTGGCACAAGTTGCCCAGAGAAGTGGTGGCTGCCCCATCCCTGGAGGTGTTCAAGGCCAGCTTGGATGGGGCCTTGAGCACCCCGATGCAGTGGAAGGTGTCCCTGCCCATGGCATGGGGTTGGACCCGGATGGGCCTTGAGCTCCCTTCCAAGCCAAACCACCCTATGATTCGATGTAGAACTCTTTTTTCACTTCAAGAGTGATCAAAGAAGCTCCTGAGATGTGTGCTGTAGTGGGCTCTGCTCGAGAGCCGGATTTTAGACTGGGCAGCCTCTGGAGGTCCTTTCCAGCCTCTGGTTTTCTACAATTCTGTGATTCACGTATAAGTGGCACATGTGAGGGAGCCTGGATATCATGGGTGAGCACTCCAGGGTGTTGCTGGAGTAGAGCACAGCTGGAGATGACACGGCGTGGGGATGTAAACTTCAGGCCAGTCCTCTTCTTCCTTCCAGCATGGCCATAATTCAGAGCGTACCCAACTCAGGGGCTCAGGAGCTCGTTAGGATTTCCCTTTCTGTGTTTCCTCGAATCATGGTGGGGAGCCTGTCAGTTGTCCCCGCACCAGCAGCGCATTTGGCGGGGGCTGTCAAGGGTGTCCAACCCCGGCTCCTGCCTCCCCTCCTGCTTGGAACAACCCATGTCCCTCCTGCCCCGAGCCACTCGTGCCCAGCTCACAGAAGCAGCACCTCTGTGACATCAGCGCAGGGCCAAGGGCACTGCGGGCAGCGTGAGCACTGCGCTCAGTCTGTCGGCTGCTGTCCTGCTGGCCACCAGCTCTCCGATCAGCAGCTGCTTTGTGTTGCTGGAACCATGAAAGGATTCGTCGTCGTCCTCATCCTGCTCTCCCTGTACCTGCCCGCGCGGGGCACATGGGACACCTGCGAGTAAGTGCTCCATGCTGTTCTTGACAACAACGCCAGGTAACGCTCCAGGCTTGGGGAAGAGCAGCTGGAAAGCTGCCTGGCAGAAAAGGACCTGGGGGTGCTGGCTGACAGGGGCTGAACATGAGCCAGCAGGGTGGCCAAGTGGCCAAGAAGGCCAGCAGCATCCTGGCTTGGATCAGCCGTGGTGTGGCCAGCAGGAGCAGGGAAGGGATCGTTCCCCAGGATTCGGTGCTGGGGAGGCCGCACCTGAATCCTGGCTTCGCTGTTGGGCCCCTCACCCATCCCTCTCGGCAGCTTCCAGAGAGGAGGTTTGGCCAGGGCAGGGGTGGTTCTGTTCTTCGCATGGGACCCCTGCGAGGGAGTGGCCCTTGTGCTGGGAGGGAGTTTGGGCAGCTCTGCTGGGTTTCACTGGGTGTTTCCCGATTGTCCCCCATGGCCACTCCACAGCTTTTTCAACCCCGTGTGAGACCTTCAGTTCCTCTCCAGAGTCTGGGCTGTTGGCAAAGCTCCTCGACAAGGCTAAAGCAGAGACAGGGGCGGACGCCCACCCGCTCCGTGGGGTTCCCTGGCCCCGCGCTCCCTGCAGGGATGCTGGCTGGGGAGGGAAGGCAGCTGAGCTTCAGCGCCAACATCAGCGAAGCCTCGAGCAGGACACTAAGGAGTTTCTGGTTTCCACAGGACCTGCGGACTCCGGCCAATGACGTATTTCACTTCTGGCATGTCACGCGTCGTGGGGGGCAGAGATGCCCAGCCGGGAGCCTGGCCGTGGATAGTGAGCATCCAGAAGGTCACGGAAACACACGTGTATCCCGTGTGTGGAGGGACTCTCATCTCCCCACAGTGGGTGCTCACAGCAGCCCACTGCTTCTTTAATGCCAGGTATGGAGGAGCTGAGAACAGGGATATGTCCGCAGCAGCGGCAGGTGCCCGGCAACAGCACCATAGGCAACTCCCACCCCTGTTCCCTGCAGTGCTGCCTCTCACCCCTCTCTCCATCCACTTTCCAGTGACGTCCTGATGTGGCGCGTGGTGGCCGGCGTCAACAACTTGATCCGCGAGGGCCCCGAGACCGAAGTGCGTTACGCCAGGCAGATCATCGTGCACCAAGAGTATGATAAGGCCACCGAGAAGAATGACATCGCCCTGATAGAATTCGACCAGCCTGTGCAGTGCAGCCCCTACGTGCAGCGCGCCTGCGTGCCCGACGCCTCGCTGCGACTCTGGGAACTGAGAAACTGCTACGTCAGCGGCTGGGGGGCCACCACTGCCAGATGTGAGTGCCCAAAAAGTATTGTTGTCCTGGGAGCAAGCTGGGCATCCAGGGCAGACGGGTTGGGCTTTGTGACAGCAGAGGCGAGAGCCAGAGTCAGGCTGTCTCTGGGGACATCTGCCTCTGGGGAGATGGGCCTGACCCAAAGCAAGGCAGAAGGGACGCACTGCAACAGTGCATCTCCGGAGGCAAAGTCAAGCCCTGCGGAAGGGGTTCTCCCTGGACCATAGAATCATAGAATGCTTTGCGTTGGAAGGGACCTTAAAGGTTGCAACCCCCCTGCCATGAGCAGGGACACTTCCCACTAGACAAGACTGCTCAAGGCCCCATCCAACCTGGCCTTGAGTAGCCCCAACTCTCTCCACCTGTCCTCACAGCAGAGGTGCTCCAGCCCTCGGATCATCTTCGTAGCCCTCCCCTACACCTGTCCCAACAGTTCCGTATCCTTCTGATGTCGAGGATTGCAGAACTGGACACAGCACTCCAGGCGGGGTCTCCCATGGGTGCAGTAGAGGCTGGAGGAGAAGTGGCAGGGAGCTGCCAGGTGTTAATTTCTGTCTGTGCCCACAGCTGCAGGAATACCCCTTGTGCTGCAGGAGGCCCAGGTCCACCTCATCGACACCCAGATCTGCAACAGCAGCGGGTGGTACCGTGGGGCCATCCACCATGACAACCTGTGTGCGGGCTATCCGCAGGGCGGCATTGACACCTGCCAGGTAGGAGCTCCCAGTCCGGCCCTGGAACATCCCTCTGCCCCCCTTACAGTCCCATGGCCACCTCCCTGACCACATCCCGTTGGCTCCAGCGCCAGAGCAGAGCCTTTCTGTGCAGGGAACACAGTTCTGGAGCTGCTGGGAGAGAGCAGGAGCAGCCCTGGCGCTGAGAGAGCCCCCAGCAACCCCTGACTTCTCTCTCCTCCCTTGCAGGGGGACAGCGGTGGTCCTCTGGTCTGCCAAGATCCCCGCAGTGACCAGTTCTGGCTGGTGGGAGTGACCAGCTGGGGAAAAGGCTGTGCCAGAGCTCGTCGACCAGGCGTGTACACTTCCACACAGCACTTTGGTGACTGGATCCTGGCCCAGATGGGGCTGCGCTCAGGAGGAGCAGCCCCAACAACAGAAGGGGACAACGGTCACTTTCTCATAGCCTCGACTCCCGGCCAGACACCCCGTCCAAGTCCACCAGAGCCGAGCCAGTTCAGCTCCTGCCTTCAACCCGTGCAGAAGCTGGTGGACCTTTTCTCTCAGGTGCAGGAGCTCCTGCAGGCCCTGAGGGCTGGAAACACCTAGGCAGCTGTGGGAAGAGGATGTGGGGCAGCCTGCAGGGTCCCACCACCGTGTCCTGCTGGGGCAATGCCTCCCCTTCCAAAGGCAGCCTCAGTGCTGAAGGCCTGCTTGGTCCTGCCTATGCTTTTCAGAGGGTCCATCGGTGCCTCCATTAGCTATCTTTCTATTTCTCTATGTTTCTGTTTCTCTCCACTGTTTCTCTATGATTCTATCTCAATTCTATTCTATGACTGGTTTGGGCTTTTTTGTCTAGAAATAAAATTCCTGGTTTTCACAGCAAGCCCTGCTTCAGTCCCATTCTGTCTGCTGGGCAAGGCAGGGCCTCCACGCCCAGCCCCTGCACAATGAGGCTGCAGACAGAGAGGAGGGCGCAAAAGGAAAGAGTCCTGGAATCCCTGAGTGGTTTGGGTTGGAAGGGACCCTAAAGGTCATCCAGTTCCATGCCCCGTGCCACAGACAGGGACATCTCTCAACACACCAGGCTGCTCAATCGCCCATCCAAGCTGGCCTTGAACACTTCCAGGGATGGGGCAGCCACAGCTTCCCAGGGCAACCTGTGCCAGAGTCTCACCATCCTCCTTGTGAAGAATTTCTTCCTAATGTCTGATCTAAATCTTCCCCCTTCCAATTGAAAGCCATGAAAGCTTTAATGCTTTGGAGGCGATCTAAAGGGTGGACCCATGCCTGGTCCAACAGGAGGGAGGAGGTGCTTCATGTCCAGAACAGCTGTTCCGTGGACCTGATTTCCACACTGGTATGCGAGCAATCTATGGCCATGCTGTGCTTATGGATGTTGGGAGGGAAGGAGTGTTTGTGTCCACATCCAACGCTAAGCACCTGGAAAGGCAGAAAAAGGCTGGGCTGTGTTGGTGTTTGTGTCAGTGGTGGTTGTGGATGCAGGGTGGTGAAGGCACTGCTCTACCTACGTCAGTCGGTTTGCTGTTCCCATTACTTGTGTCACTCTGTGTGTATCCAGCTCCTTGGAATGCCCTACAAGGTTCCTGGACACACATGGGAACAGCAGCAGTCACATCCATCAGGCTGGAACAGAAACAGCTTCCGACATGTGTGGGAGTGCACGTGATTCACCTCTGGATGGCCTGAAAGACAGAAAGAAAGAGAAAGCGAAAGAGAGAAAGAGAGAGAAAGAAAGGGAGAGAGAAAGAGAGAGAAAGAAAGGGAGAAAGAAAGAGAGAAAGAGAGACAGAGAGAGAGAGAGAGACAGAGAGACAGAGAGAGGAAAAGTAAGTAAGAAAGAGAGACAGAGAGAGAGAAAGAAAGTAAGAAAGAAAGGGAGAGAGAAAGAGAGAAAGAAAGAAAGGAGGGAAGCAAAAGCAAGAAAGAAAGAGGAGAAAGAAAGCAAGCAAGAAAGAGAGAAACAGAGAAAAGAAAAAAAAAGAAAAGGAAGAAAGATAGGGAAGAGTACGTAGATGTTAAATCTTAAAATCTAACACTCAAACTAATTTTCCCAAATTTTCCTGAGATGACCAGTGCCACGTGGGGCCGGCATGATTGTTGGAGCTTTTGGACAAAGTGCTGTAATTCTGGACATCCATTTGTCCCCCAGCGACCACTGACACTGGTCACAGCCCCCCATCCTGACTCTCATGCAGTCTGAGGAAGCATTTTAAGAGACCATTTGTTCTTTCCACAATTCCATTTGCTTGTGGGTAGTATGGAGTACAAAATACCCACGAATGTCCCGTGTTTGAAATGTTCAAACTGTGGCCAAAAACACACAGGGAGTTGTTGGAGTCTTAAGAGGAGAAGAAGGTCAACAATTTAACGGTGCCTTAGCAGCCAAGGGGAATCTCTGAATGATGGTATACCTGATGAAAACCATGTTATGGCAGTAAGAAACAAAATATCCAAGTTCTACGGCAACACTAGTGTTGGTAAAAGACCATGGTATTTTTCATGTCTTAAGAAATATCTTAGGAGCATCAGACAGGCAGGAGATTCACAAAAGATGGGTCCCAGTTGATGATTGTCTTTTGTAATTGTTCCGGTAGGGGATTCCAGTTTGTTCAGCACGATGGCTAGAGAATAGTGCAAGTTATTATCATGGCCTTTGAATGAGGAGCTGGACATTTAATGAAATGAAGAAATTCCAAGCCAGCAGTTTAGAGATATTCCTGATAACTTGGAGGAGATTGGTAGGAGAATGGGTGGAGCTGATTGATGGGTGAATTCGGTAGGTGATTTTTGGGGTACCGGCCATTCCAAAAGATCCCTTGGAGCGTGCACAGAAGAAGCAAGAAATGAGTTGGCATTTGTTACAATTACATGCAGATCTATGACTACGTGCGTGAAGAATATAGCACGGCTTTGTGTCCTTTCTCGTGTAAATGAAGGCAAGTAACTCCTTGAGTCGTGCTTGAGTTGAGGAAAAGAAAACCCTCCAAGCAGCCAGGATTTGCACAAACTTGAATACCACTCAATTTGCACAATCTCTCGGTGATGTAGTTGTTGGCTTATCATGGAGTCATGAGGCAGGGTAGCTACACCATGAATGCATCCTGCAGCCATGCCCGGCAGGTAGGACAGATTGTTAGAGGTGTGAAGGGCAGCTTGATATCCCTGGTTTTTATCGGGAGCTACAAGTTCCCGAGCCCTGCGCGGAGTGGATGCAGAGGGAGACAGAGTTAGTGCGTAATTAGTGCAAGACCCACCCCCTGAGTGCTCTGAGCCAGATCACAACTACATGTCCGGAGTGGGTGCCACAAGAGGTGCTGCAGCAAAAGCACGTTGGCCAGGGCCACAGTGTGTGACCGAAGCACCTGGAGCAACATCTCACACCATGAGTTGGGGTTGTTAAAGACTGGAGAAGAGAAGGCTCTGGCGAGACCTCAGAGCAGTGCTCTAGGGGGCTCCAGGAAATGTGGGGAGGGGTGATTTATCGAGTGCAAGAGTACATTAAGGGGGAATGGTTTTAAGCTGGAGGAGGGGAGATTGAGGTGAGATCTTTGGAGGAAAAGTTTCCGTGGGAGGGTGGTGAGGCCTTGGCACAAGTTGCCCAGAGAAGTGGTGGCTGCCCCATCCCTGGAGGTGTTCAAGGCCAGCTTGGATGGGGCCTTGAGCACCCCGATGCAGTGGAAGGTGTCCCTGCCCATGGCATGGGGTTGGACCCGGATGGGCCTTGAGCTCCCTTCCAAGCCAAACCACCCTATGATTCGATGTAGAACTCTTTTTTCACTTCAAGAGTGATCAAAGAAGCTCCTGAGATGTGTGCTGTAGTGGGCTCTGCTCGAGAGCCGGATTTTAGACTGGGCAGCCTCTGGAGGTCCTTTCCAGCCTCTGGTTTTCTACAATTCTGTGATTCACGTATAAGTGGCACATGTGAGGGAGCCTGGATATCATGGGTGAGCACTCCAGGGTGTTGCTGGAGTAGAGCACAGCTGGAGATGACACGGCGTGGGGATGTAAACTTCAGGCCAGTCCTCTTCTTCCTTCCAGCATGGCCATAATTCAGAGCGTACCCAACTCAGGGGCTCAGGAGCTCGTTAGGATTTCCCTTTCTGTGTTTCCTCGAATCATGGTGGGGAGCCTGTCAGTTGTCCCCGCACCAGCAGCGCATTTGGCGGGGGCTGTCAAGGGTGTCCAACCCCGGCTCCTGCCTCCCCTCCTGCTTGGAACAACCCATGTCCCTCCTGCCCCGAGCCACTCGTGCCCAGCTCACAGAAGCAGCACCTCTGTGACATCAGCGCAGGGCCAAGGGCACTGCGGGCAGCGTGAGCACTGCGCTCAGTCTGTCGGCTGCTGTCCTGCTGGCCACCAGCTCTCCGATCAGCAGCTGCTTTGTGTTGCTGGAACCATGAAAGGATTCGTCGTCGTCCTCATCCTGCTCTCCCTGTACCTGCCCGCGCGGGGCACATGGGACACCTGCGAGTAAGTGCTCCATGCTGTTCTTGACAACAACGCCAGGTAACGCTCCAGGCTTGGGGAAGAGCAGCTGGAAAGCTGCCTGGCAGAAAAGGACCTGGGGGTGCTGGCTGACAGGGGCTGAACATGAGCCAGCAGGGTGGCCAAGTGGCCAAGAAGGCCAGCAGCATCCTGGCTTGGATCAGCCGTGGTGTGGCCAGCAGGAGCAGGGAAGGGATCGTTCCCCAGGATTCGGTGCTGGGGAGGCCGCACCTGAATCCTGGCTTCGCTGTTGGGCCCCTCACCCATCCCTCTCGGCAGCTTCCAGAGAGGAGGTTTGGCCAGGGCAGGGGTGGTTCTGTTCTTCGCATGGGACCCCTGCGAGGGAGTGGCCCTTGTGCTGGGAGGGAGTTTGGGCAGCTCTGCTGGGTTTCACTGGGTGTTTCCCGATTGTCCCCCATGGCCACTCCACAGCTTTTTCAACCCCGTGTGAGACCTTCAGTTCCTCTCCAGAGTCTGGGCTCTTGGCAAAGCTCCTCGACAAGGCTAAAGCAGAGACAGGGGCGGACGCCCACCCGCTCCGTGGGGTTCCCTGGCCCCGCGCTCCCTGCAGGGATGCTGGCTGGGGAGGGAAGGCAGCTGAGCTTCAGCGCCAACATCAGCGAAGCCTCGAGCAGGACACTAAGGAGTTTCTGGTTTCCACAGGACCTGCGGACTCCGGCCAATGACGTATTTCACTTCTGGCATGTCACGCGTCGTGGGGGGCAGAGATGCCCAGCCGGGAGCCTGGCCGTGGATAGTGAGCATCCAGAAGGTCACGGAAACACACGTGTATCCCGTGTGTGGAGGGACTCTCATCTCCCCACAGTGGGTGCTCACAGCAGCCCACTGCTTCTTTAATGCCAGGTATGGAGGAGCTGAGAACAGGGATATGTCCGCAGCAGCGGCAGGTGCCCGGCAACAGCACCATAGGCAACTCCCACCCCTGTTCCCTGCAGTGCTGCCTCTCACCCCTCTCTCCATCCACTTTCCAGTGACGTCCTGATGTGGCGCGTGGTGGCCGGCGTCAACAACTTGATCCGCGAGGGCCCCGAGACCGAAGTGCGTTACGCCAGGCAGATCATCGTGCACCAAGAGTATGATAAGGCCACCGAGAAGAATGACATCGCCCTGATAGAATTCGACCAGCCTGTGCAGTGCAGCCCCTACGTGCAGCGCGCCTGCGTGCCCGACGCCTCGCTGCGACTCTGGGAACTGAGAAACTGCTACGTCAGCGGCTGGGGGGCCACCACTGCCAGATGTGAGTGCCCAAAAAGTATTGTTGTCCTGGGAGCAAGCTGGGCATCCAGGGCAGACGGGTTGGGCTTTGTGACAGCAGAGGCGAGAGCCAGAGTCAGGCTGTCTCTGGGGACATCTGCCTCTGGGGAGATGGGCCTGACCCAAAGCAAGGCAGAAGGGACGCACTGCAACAGTGCATCTCCGGAGGCAAAGTCAAGCCCTGCGGAAGGGGTTCTCCCTGGACCATAGAATCATAGAATGCTTTGCGTTGGAAGGGACCTTAAAGGTTGCAACCCCCCTGCCATGAGCAGGGACACTTCCCACTAGACAAGACTGCTCAAGGCCCCATCCAACCTGGCCTTGAGTAGCCCCAACTCTCTCCACCTGTCCTCACAGCAGAGGTGCTCCAGCCCTCGGATCATCTTCGTAGCCCTCCCCTACACCTGTCCCAACAGTTCCGTATCCTTCTGATGTCGAGGATTGCAGAACTGGACACAGCACTCCAGGCGGGGTCTCCCATGGGTGCAGTAGAGGCTGGAGGAGAAGTGGCAGGGAGCTGCCAGGTGTTAATTTCTGTCTGTGCCCACAGCTGCAGGAATACCCCTTGTGCTGCAGGAGGCCCAGGTCCACCTCATCGACACCCAGATCTGCAACAGCAGCGGGTGGTACCGTGGGGCCATCCACCATGACAACCTGTGTGCGGGCTATCCGCAGGGCGGCATTGACACCTGCCAGGTAGGAGCTCCCAGTCCGGCCCTGGAACATCCCTCTGCCCCCCTTACAGTCCCATGGCCACCTCCCTGACCACATCCCGTTGGCTCCAGCGCCAGAGCAGAGCCTTTCTGTGCAGGGAACACAGTTCTGGAGCTGCTGGGAGAGAGCAGGAGCAGCCCTGGCGCTGAGAGAGCCCCCAGCAACCCCTGACTTCTCTCTCCTCCCTTGCAGGGGGACAGCGGTGGTCCTCTGGTCTGCCAAGATCCCCGCAGTGACCAGTTCTGGCTGGTGGGAGTGACCAGCTGGGGAAAAGGCTGTGCCAGAGCTCGTCGACCAGGCGTGTACACTTCCACACAGCACTTTGGTGACTGGATCCTGGCCCAGATGGGGCTGCGCTCAGGAGGAGCAGCCCCAACAACAGAAGGGGACAACGGTCACTTTCTCATAGCCTCGACTCCCGGCCAGACACCCCGTCCAAGTCCACCAGAGCCGAGCCAGTTCAGCTCCTGCCTTCAACCCGTGCAGAAGCTGGTGGACCTTTTCTCTCAGGTGCAGGAGCTCCTGCAGGCCCTGAGGGCTGGAAACACCTAGGCAGCTGTGGGAAGAGGATGTGGGGCAGCCTGCAGGGTCCCACCACCGTGTCCTGCTGGGGCAATGCCTCCCCTTCCAAAGGCAGCCTCAGTGCTGAAGGCCTGCTTGGTCCTGCCTATGCTTTTCAGAGGGTCCATCGGTGCCTCCATTAGCTATCTTTCTATTTCTCTATGTTTCTGTTTCTCTCCACTGTTTCTCTATGATTCTATCTCAATTCTATTCTATGACTGGTTTGGGCTTTTTTGTCTAGAAATAAAATTCCTGGTTTTCACAGCAAGCCCTGCTTCAGTCCCATTCTGTCTGCTGGGCAAGGCAGGGCCTCCACGCCCAGCCCCTGCACAATGAGGCTGCAGACAGAGAGGAGGGCGCAAAAGGAAAGAGTCCTGGAATCCCTGAGTGGTTTGGGTTGGAAGGGACCCTAAAGGTCATCCAGTTCCATGCCCCCTGCCACAGACAGGGACATCTCTCAACACACCAGGCTGCTCAATCGCCCATCCAAGCTGGCCTTGAACACTTCCAGGGATGGGGCAGCCACAGCTTCCCAGGGCAACCTGTGCCAGAGTCTCACCATCCTCCTTGTGAAGAATTTCTTCCTAATGTCTGATCTAAATCTTCCCCCTTCCAATTGAAAGCCATGAAAGCTTTAATGCTTTGGAGGCGATCTAAAGGGTGGACCCATGCCTGGTCCAACAGGAGGGAGGAGGTGCTTCATGTCCAGAACAGCTGTTCCGTGGACCTGATTTCCACACTGGTATGCGAGCAATCTATGGCCATGCTGTGCTTATGGATGTTGGGAGGGAAGGAGTGTTTGTGTCCACATCCAACGCTAAGCACCTGGAAAGGCAGAAAAAGGCTGGGCTGTGTTGGTGTTTGTGTCAGTGGTGGTTGTGGATGCAGGGTGGTGAAGGCACTGCTCTACCTACGTCAGTCGGTTTGCTGTTCCCATTACTTGTGTCACTCTGTGTGTATCCAGCTCCTTGGAATGCCCTACAAGGTTCCTGGACACACATGGGAACAGCAGCAGTCACATCCATCAGGCTGGAACAGAAACAGCTTCCGACATGTGTGGGAGTGCACGTGATTCACCTCTGGATGGCCTGAAAGACAGAAAGAAAGAGAAAGCGAAAGAGAGAAAGAGAGAGAAAGAAAGGGAGAGAGAAAGAGAGAGAAAGAAAGGGAGAAAGAAAGAGAGAAAGAGAGACAGAGAGAGAGAGAGAGACAGAGAGACAGAGAGAGGAAAAGTAAGTAAGAAAGAGAGACAGAGAGAGAGAAAGAAAGTAAGAAAGAAAGGGAGAGAGAAAGAGAGAAAGAAAGAAAGGAGGGAAGCAAAAGCAAGAAAGAAAGAGGAGAAAGAAAGCAAGCAAGAAAGAGAGAAACAGAGAAAAGAAAAAAAAAGAAAAGGAAGAAAGATAGGGAAGAGTACGTAGATGTTAAATCTTAAAATCTAACACTCAAACTAATTTTCCCAAATTTTCCTGAGATGACCAGTGCCACGTGGGGCCGGCATGATTGTTGGAGCTTTTGGACAAAGTGCTGTAATTCTGGACATCCATTTGTCCCCCAGCGACCACTGACACTGGTCACAGCCCCCCATCCTGACTCTCATGCAGTCTGAGGAAGCATTTTAAGAGACCATTTGTTCTTTCCACAATTCCATTTGCTTGTGGGTAGTATGGAGTACAAAATACCCACGAATGTCCCGTGTTTGAAATGTTCAAACTGTGGCCAAAAACACACAGGGAGTTGTTGGAGTCTTAAAAGGAGAAGAAGGTCAACAATTTAACGGTGCCTTAGCAGCCAAGGGGAATCTCTGAATGATGGTATACCTGATGAAAACCATGTGATAGGTAGTTGTAGGGAGCGAAAATATCTACCCTCAGCCTCCCCCTCTCCAGACTAAACAACCCCATCTCCCTCAGTCACTTCTCATAAGGCTTGTGCTCTTAACCCATCACTAGCTTTGTTTCCCTTCTGAAGATCCTTAAGATTTGTAAATTTATTTTTTTTTAAAGATTGGTACAACAACAACACCCTCGAAATGGCATTTTGAGCAGAATTCCCCTCAGGATTTGCCTTCAAATGATCGTGGGCCTAGCATGAGGCCATGGGTAGAACACGACAGTTCGCTCCTTACAGCCATTTCGTTCCTGGAACCTCTCAGGATGTTTAACATCTTTGTTAAACAGTAGTCTGACCCTGAAAATCCTTGTTAAACAATAGTTCTCAGTATATGCCTATTAAAATCAACTGTATGATTAGAGGCTCCATAAAGGAACTATATTGTCTTAAGTGAAGAATACTTAGTCCTCAGTACATGGAACTCACTAGACATTCTCCCATCATAAATCACTTCTATTAATCATTTATTTTACTATAAAATAGCTTGAAATAAGAAGTATTGGGAAGATGTTCACGTGTCTCTTGATTCCTATTAATGTTAGAACTAGTGTTTTATGAGATTTTCTTAAATGATTCATCACAGCCTAAATAATATATTCTAATACACACGTTGATATGCTTTTAGTCCTGTCATCCTCTCTAAATGGGATAGGCAAGACAGAAGCACCATACTAGGGTAAGTTTACTGAACCAGAGAAAAAATAACAACACAGTAATGGAGATTTCCAGGGGAAAAAACCATGGGACTGAGTGTAAGATGAGTCTCTAGCTACAGGTAGATGCCAGGTAGCTGAAAGTAGGACCAATAAAAGTGAAAAGCTAAACAGAGAAATCGGTAAAGAGCAAGCAGAGGAAAGAGATAAATACTTATTGATGAGGCCCCTTCAAGGCAAAAGAGGGTTCTAGTATAAGCAGGAGGCCAGAAACTCGGGTACTGAACAGCAGCTGAGTGCTACCTTGAAAATATCTGGTCCCTCTGAGCAGGAACCCATGAAATCACCCTCAAATCACCCTCTTCATGACTTCCTGAAACTGTTAAGTGTGGATGGGCTAAGACCACAGGAACTGAGATCACAGGACGTTCCTCTAGCGAGCTCACCCATTAAAGGCTTCACAAAAGCAGTCCAAGAGCAGGAAGGAGAAGCCATGTAAGACTGTCGCTCATACTCTGTGTGCTAGTTTATAAACTATCCTCTATTTTTGTGTTGCTCACTGATTTTGGACCCTCTTTCCCCCAGTCAGCTGTCCAGTGATGAGCCGTTCTATACTTCTTAGTTCCTCTATGGTAGCTCTTCTAAGCTTTTGGTTGCATAGTGTTGGTATTCAGAAAGGCAGAAAAGTAGTCCACAAACAACTGAAAATACTCAAGTATCAACCTTACGTAGAATCATCTGGTTGGAAAAGACCTCTGAGATCAAGTCCCACCATACCTGTCCCCTTACTAAACCATGACCCTAAGAAACTCATCTACCCGCCTTTTAAACACCTCTAGGGATGGTAACTCAACCACTTCCATGGGCAGCCTGTTCCAACATCTGACCACCTCTTCAGTGAAGATATTTTTCCTGATGTCTAGTCTGAACCTCCCCTGGCACAACTTAGGGCCATTTCCTCTCATCCTATCGCTTGACAGTTCTGAAAAGAGATCAACACCCACCTTGCCACAGCCTCCTTTCAGGTAGTTGTAGACAGCAATGATATCTCCCCTCAACCTCCTCTTCTCCAGGCAAAACAACGCCAGTTCCTTCAGCCGCTTCTTGTAGGACTTGTTCTTCAGCCCTGTCACCAGCCTTGTTGCTCTTCTCTGTACATGCATGGATACACATGAGCAAACATAAAGCAGATGGAAATGAAGTAAATAAATTATATTCTAAGGCTTAGCCAACTTTTATGTGATGGTAAATGAAAACATCTGTGTTAAAGGATTTTGCTTTAGCAACCTACATCTCCTAAAGGTCAACTGAAAAATTCTAATCCTTTATTAAAAAAAAATAAAAATCAATTATTGTTTTCATTTTGGTTATTGCCACAAAAAAAAATCAATAATTTTTTCTTCCTCTTTTGAAAGGCTAACTTCTGAAACTGATCACAGACCTCTGCTTTATAAAAATATGTAAATATATATTTATTCAAGTATCCCAGCCCTGGAAAAAAGTTCCTATTTATTTATTCATCTATTTTCAAACTTAGCCCAAATTCTCTTTTTTTGTTTGTTTTTTCAGGTTAGGCCCCTGCATCAGTACAGAATAACATGAAGCATTAGAGGCTTATTACTCCAAGCAAAATCTTTCTTCTTCTGTAAAGTCAGAGCAATCTCTTTTTTTAAAGAAATGGACTGTCTTGTGGAATAACATATTCCAACGCCATTTAACTAAAAGTATATTTTTCCTATTCTGGGAGCACATAATAGTACAGTAGTTAACAGAATTTCTGTCCACTACAAGACAATATATATAGCAGATGTGGAGTCAGAAGACTCATGGACCTCTACCAATTAAAGGTCAAAATCTGTCTCACTTCACAGAATGCAGCATTTGAACATGAGGTCTCGTATATATTTTTTCATCTTGTTCAGTCAGAAAGATATGACAACAAATAGCTGGTCAAAATTTGTCAAGGTCAAACTAAGCTTGATAGAGTGCCCTAGGTCACCTCTGTGATTCCAATAGCAGAAATCACCCTAGTGTCAATTTGTATTGTGGTCAAATAGTACGTGGCACACAATAGAAGTGCATTCCTCCACTAATTGCTTCTTTGACCTTCTTGTTAACCAAACATTTTGATTAGAAATATTTGCCACACTATCATGTTCTAAACAGTGTAACAGCTGCCTCATAATAGATTTGTAGTATCGAACGTCTTCTCACCTCATACCCAGAGAAATCATATTTAAAGGTTGTATTAGAAGTTCCGTTTGAAGTAAATGAAAATGCAAGAAGATAGTAAAGCATTCTGTATAACAGAAGGCATACCCCAGAGAATCTTTACATTTCAGTGTCCTCTTGGTAAAATAGGAACTGTTTTATTTTTTTTACAATTTTCAATGAGGCTTTAGAACATGGATTTGGCCTGCAGCTAGGCAAGCAAAAGAGAAGCAATTAGGTAAATATTTCAACACTTTCTAGACAAATGATTATGCCTCACTTCTAGGAAAAATTGAAACTCCCCTGTACAATTTTTAGCATGTCTATAGAAATGGATACTGAATAAAGAATTACTTGCTACTATTTTGAAATTCTCAGGTGCACTGTACTAATTATTCCAGAGAACCTGACTGCAGAGAAAGCTTGGACTTGTACAGCGTTTCAAACTTTTCCAAGCAGACTCACCAAAACCCAATGGGAGTCAGTAGAGCACTAAATCACAATCTCCAGCAGGCTGGTTCTACAGCAAGTTAGAAAAAATCAAAGATTTCACATTGGTCTATTCCAGATTTTCTGTTTAACAGACCTTTCACTGTCTCCATTTTTACCACACACCCCTTTTTCTTTTTCAACTTAATGATTTAATATAATTTCGTATAAAGCAGAAGTAGTCTAGTTTTCATCTGATTTACAATTTTCCACCTATGCCTTTCCCTTTTCTATTCCCTAGCTAGCATTAGCCAACTCACAGTGTAATAATTGTGGAGTATAATATATATTATTATAATAGATGTTAATATCTGTATAATAATATATATATAATTGTAAATATAATCATGCATAATAAATTGGGAATAATAAATGCTAACTAATGATAGTAAGTATAATAATAAGTATGACATTTTAAGCATTTTAAGTATAATAATAATAACTGGAGAGTGGCCAGAGGAGGGCAACAAAGCTGGTGGAGGGTCTAGAGGCAAAATCACATAAGGAACGGGTGAAGTAACTTGGTCTGTTCAACCTGGAGAAGACTGAGGGGGGACCTCATAGCAGTTTACTGCTTCCTCACAAGGGAAAGAGGAGGAGTAGGTGCTGATTTCTTCTCTCTGGTGACCAGTGATAGGACTCGAGGGAATGGCAGGAAGATGTGCCAGGGGAGGTTTAGGTTGGATGTTAGGAAGATGTTCTTCACTCATAGGGTGGTGGAGCACTGGAAGAGGCTCTCCAAGGAAGTATCCAAGAAGCATTTGGACAATGCCCTCAGACACACGGTGTGAAATTTGGGAGTGTCCTCTCCAGGGACAGGAGTTAGACTCGATCATCCTTGCAGATCCCTTCCAACTGAGATCATTCTGGGGTTCTGTGAATTTTAAAGTAATTACAACACCACTTTTTTTTTTTAGGGGAAAACAAGTATTTCTCTTTCTGTTAATGCACTAGCAAGCACATGTTAATGTGTGAAATTTAAAAATATTTTCATACACATTTTGTCTTTACTCACCTTTTGCAGAAAAAAACCACCAATATTGGCATAATTGTATTTTGACGTAAGATCTACAATATTAAATCAGTCTTTTAAATTCCTTCATTTATTAGCTACTATGCTAACAAGAAATGTATTTAAACAACCTCAATTCTCAACATTCATGTTGTGAAAGCATTTGACAGTAAGCAAGCAGGACCAAAGTTCTTTTACTCTGAAATTTGTCACATTTTTTATGTGGTTTTCTGTTATTCTGCAATTATTCTTTAAAATTTCTTACCAGCTGCATTTTGTAGAAATGGTCATATTTTGCTTGGTTGTGCTCTGGTGAGTATTTTTGAGAGCACATGTTCAGTAGTAAGCATGTTTGATTTTGCTCCTGTATCTAAGAGAATAATGGAAGAAAACACTTCTGCACCTCGAATGGCAGGAGTAAGAAGCCTGACAGAGATTTTGCCCACTGCAGCCTGCAGGTGCATTTGGTTTCCAGGTGTAAACCTCTGGTGTTGTGTATCCATGGAAGGAAATTCCAAATTCTCATGGATTTAACTATGGCAGCAACCTTGTAGGAAAGGCCTAAGCTGGGGACAGTTGTTCTGCAGGCCACACTAGCCCTGGGAAGAGGTGCAAAAAGCTTCTAGACACTGCTGAAAGTGATTTTGAACAACTGTGCTATTGTGGTTCAAGTGTGCAATTCTCTCTTTGCTATGGTGACCTCATTATCCCATGCACAGTGAGGAAAATATTTTAGCAACTGTTTCAGAACCACTGGGGAATATTTTATTAATTTCCTTTTTGCAAAATATTTACCTCTGTGCCTTCAAAAATTTCTTTCCTGACCCCAGGAACCTTTGCAATTTTAATGAAGGAGCTCTATCTATCTATCTGTGTTCTTGCATTGTCTTTTTACAGATCCCAAAGAAAAAATTAAGAAATAGTAAATGTTTTTATTATTTCCTTTTTCAAAAATTTTATGCTACTGGGACATTCTTTTGGTTGGTGTTTTACAAATTATGAACACTGGAAGTCAAGCTGTGGATAATAACCCTTGGAATCGCTCATTTATGCAACGCTGATATTAAATGATCTTTAAGACAGGAAAAGCTAGTAATTATTTAAATTTTAAAAGCACAGAGCAAGGATTTGATTCTGAAAAAGATTTGTAGATATATTTAACTTCAGACATGAAATTAATCCCAGATTATAATCACATTGAAACCATTAATTTGCTACAAATAGAAATCTGATATACCTCATAATAATCTTACTATACTAAAATAAGACAAAATCAATCACCCACATGTTTTTTATTTGAGTCTTGTTATTGGATACAAATCATTCCACCATTTTAAAGGTAGTTATTGTGATTAAGAAACACTTGAAGGTGTATTAATTTTCTATTCAGTGGGAACAAAATATATGTCAATTAGAAAGTAAGGAGAGAAACAGAAGAAGGGATTGTCCAGACCTTGCTTCAGGAAGCACTAACATGGTGTATTGTGTCCATGTACTTACATAGGTCTCCCTTTAAGGCACTTCTGGACTACCAAAATTGGAATAAGTAATAGTAATGATGCTAGCAAAGGTAGTACAGGACGAGGAGGAACAGAAGGGAGCAGCTTGTTCAGAAGAACATACAACCACTGTGATTAATGAAGGTACCTGGAGGTACATCTGCAGTTAAATTGTAGGCGACAGTCCTAGTGTGGCTTACATAGGGAAACAGTAAACTGAAGCTCTCCCTTGGGTCTCTCTAAACTTGATCCACGGTAACCAGTGCACATATCCACGTTCTGCACTTGCTGTTTATTATACACTTAAAAGAACATAAGAAAAGATGGAGCTCCTTGGCCATATGACAAGTAACTGGAGAGACCAGGGGGAACTTGTACCATTTGGAGTAAAAAGGATTACACAGAGGGGCAAAACAATGTAATTAGAATAGATTCCTATTAATTCAATAGAAACTGAAATCATTATATTGCAAATGAGATAGCCTCTAAGGAGCTTCATTTTTGCCTTTGACCAGCAACTTTTAGCAGCCTGTGGTTTCTCAAGATAAAACATTAGTATGAAAGTACCTATAATTTAAGTGAAGTTTTAATCTTAAGGGCAAATTGCTGGTGAAATCTTACCAAGTTCCTGCCTCTTCTATTTACATTTTCTTAAAGAAAAGTCACAGCAGCTCTCTTGGCTAAAGTCAAAGCCTTCTTCATAGGAAAAGTGTGCAGAAATATACTAGATGTAAGAGCTTTCTTTACTAATATTATTGACATGTTACTTTTGATTTCAATTACATAACCAGGATAACATATTTTAAAGTGTTTAGGATCTTGCCAGTGAAGACACATTCACAAGAGGTAGTGTCCCGGAGAAATCACTACATCTAAGAATTACCCTCATTAAAGAACTAGAGTTGTCTTGTTAATACTAAAATGTATAGTGGTGGGAACAATACACTCAAGAGCTATTGTTTTAATGGTCTTCAGTCCTGCCCATTTGTCAATACACTGAAGTTACTTAATGAATTTTCTTTTTTTAAATATCGTTCCAATAGAAAATGTAAGATGCTGCACATATAATGAAATTCAATCTTATGTAGATTAAAAGAAGGTTAACATAACCTTTTGACATGCAGCTTGTTAAAATTTACAACCATTGCCTGAATAATGAAATCACTGGTTTTGCACTACCTTTGTTTAAGGTACAGTGATCTGCAAAAAAGTTAAAATACCTTGTAGAACAGCAGGATGAAGAAGAAGATATATTACCCTACAAAAGTGAAATTAAAAAGTATTACCTACATGGAGGCTTTGTACATGGTGCTTTCTAAAGAAATGAAAAGTATCTTCCATAGTACTTTTAAAACTTAGAGATTAATTCTTGTGCACTAGAACCAGTACAAGACTTTCACTTAATTTGAATGCAAATTTGGTTGGTATCTTAGGAAAAATTCTACATTACCTAGAAAAGATGACAAATCTGCTTGCATTTTCACAATTCACAAAAATTTCTGTTAAAAACAATGTAGTTGTAACACTAAACCTGTAATGGAAAATGGCAGTAAATAGCCCTTATTTGATAAAATATCTCCCTGTTGGCTTCTCAGCCAGACCTCACAGTTCAGCTGTTATATTCCATTTGCTCTTGCTTTCCAGCACCAGTCCCAGTCCACTGTTTTGCTTCTGAAACAGTTTCTTCACCTCGGTTCTACCATCTTTATGCCTGACTCCACATCACAACTAAATCGATGCACCCTCTAATAGAATCTAGGCAGTAATCCTGGCATTAAAAACAAACATGTATAAACAGCTGATTGACTGTGTCCATCCACCCAAAGCAGACGTCTCTCTAGTCAACTGATTCTAACACAGAAATAAGATACTTCTTTTACATCAATCACTGGGACGTCTCAGTCAAGCCAGTTGGTTACCTCAATCAAATAAGGACTGCAAAACAAATTTCATTCAATCACTAGATTTTAGATGAATAAACAGGAACATGTTATTTGTATATAGAGGCCAGGTGTTGCATATTTCACATGAACAGGCAGAAAATGTACTCTTTAATATTCAACTCAAGCATTTTTAATGTATTTTTACAGAAGATGAAATTTATTGCAAATATTTTCCGCTCTATTATGCTTTACATTTACATATGCTATGAAGGAAGAAAATAATTGCACATGCGGTTACAACTTAAAGTTCTTTCTCCTTGTCAGTCTGATGAGATGTGGTTTACAACAAAAGGAGTTGCATGGCATGTATTTTCTCCTCTCTCCTCCTCAGCTAGAGGCTGAGATGGGAAGAACAAAAGCACACCAAAACCTTCTCCTTCCACTGACGCTGTCTATCAGATTTACAAAGCTAGAGTGAGCTGAATTAAAAAAATTTTGAACATTCAAAATTAAGAAATCATTCACAGCTTACTAAAAGGCTATGGAATTATCTTCTTCTGCATATGGATGTGCTGTTTCATATCAATAATAGCTAACTAAGCCTCTCAAAGAAACACAATCTGTCGATTCTGTACAGAAAGTAAGAAGTAGGTTTACAGGATATTTAATGCAATAAAAATAGGATTAACTAACACTCAATTAATTCTTTTGTCCATCAATTATACTTATCAGTGTTTGATGTATATACTAATAATCTATGAATATGTTTATTCTCTAACACAAAAACCAATGTGTTTAATTAAACTATAGAGCAGTTCACTGCTTTACATATTTTCTTTACACTCCCCCAGTAAATGAGTGTTAATTAGTATATGAAAGTATAGGATATCATAACATCAACTTTTAATCCATTCTTAGAATTTAATATTCATTCAATGGAAAGATCAGCTGCAGTGAAATCCATGTAAATCATCTAAACTAATGAACAAAATCAGTTCTTTAATCCTTCCTGACAGGTTAATTTCATTCCTTTTCTAAGTTGTCAAGTTAGAACATGGAACAAGTAATCAAAAACCTTTAAATCAAATATACCAAATCAAGACTAACTGAATATGCTTCAAGTGTGTCAATAACTAGATTCATTTTTCAAAATCTAAGGAAAGCTTATTAAACTATAAAAGTACGCACCCTGCTATGTCTGGGAGTGCAGGAAAAACATTGGCACAGCATTTTTATGGATTTTGTTAACTGGATTCCTTGAAAGTCTGACACTATTCATAATACAAATACATACACATCTCATACACATTTCTTTCACATGCATATACTGTTTACACATCAAACAGCCATGCAAAGTATTGAAGTAAAATACAATTGTTCCATGAATTAAGAGCTCTTGAATTTCACATTCTGTATAATTACAGTGTTTTAAAGAATCGCACATTTCTGCCCAGATCATTAATTCGTCAAAGAATTTGGAATGACTTCCCAAGGAAATGGGACTGGCTTTGAAATTGCACTGAAGATTAATGACTATTAGTAAATTGAATAGGACATAAATTTCCAACTATTTGATCTTCATTCTTAGAACTAATGTAAAAATTCTTTTTCCACTTAATCACTAGTGGCAAAAGAAGTTTAAGAAAATCCACTCAAAAGTCCTACTCAAGCTATTTCCTGACTATTCCCAACTTTGCTTATCAGGTTTACTGGTATGAGTAATAATCTTAGTTCTACTGCTGGATGACAGTTGTCAACAATTACATGGGAACATTGGGTGGAGAAATTTTAAATAACAACTCCCAAATATAGGACTCGACACATGAGCTGCTGTCAGTTGAGATATTGAACTCTATTTTGCTGCCCATACATAGCCATCCAGCCAGGAAAAGTGGTAATGCAGATACACTGCAAAAAGTTGTTCTACTTCTTCTAGTTGCAAAGCAATTGAGTTACTGCAGCCTGGACTCTGTTACCACCATTCCAGCTCTGCTCACTGATTTTGAGTGCTACGGGACAGCATCCATCAATGAAGGCAAAGCCAGAAATGCACTCACCTACGCCACCTGGCTTGTACTCCCTCACAGAGCTGCCCTGCTCCTGATGCTCCTCAACAGATATAGCACATCTACTTTAATTGCATTAATAACTTTATTGCCATAAATTATTTAAATTTAATAGTTTGTATTATTGCAGAAGCATGCCAACAAACTGGACTAGCACCTTCTCTGGTCCTATTTTGCTTAGACTGGCAACAAATTCTTGGATCCATATATATAGTATGCTCCTTTTTTCACAAATCACAACGCAAAATTGAATGGGACAAAGCAAGGCAACTAGGGTACCCCAAGACAATGAGTAACACCAAGCCACACGGAACTGGCAGATATGACATGGGACCTATAGAATGTCTTCTACATCCTTCCACAACGGGAAGCCAGGCAAGATACCCTAAGGAATCCCAAGATGCTCCAGATATCTATTTATGGAAGAAAGCAGTGCAAGGGTCTGTTTCAGCCTGACCTGAAAGTCTTGCTAGGCTCCATTGATTAACTGTCCAGAGACTACAGTGAGGGCTCAGGTATCCAGGCCACGTGTAAATGCCATAGAGACTCCTACTTTTTCATACCTTCTTCTAAGAGCAGAATCTTACCCTTTGGACCTGTTATACTTGCATTGACACAAACTGGGAAATACTATCTATACCTAAGAATATGCCTGTTGGTGACTTTTCCCGTTGAGATCCAGACACAGACATAACAGACACAGACCTGAACTGGAGTCTGCAGAGGTGAAAACCTTCTTGGTTCCACTTGTCTGTGCTATATATCTCCAGAGATTCATTCAAATGTGTCTACACCCCAGCATTTTAATGAGTTTAAATGAGGCTGCAAACTTTTCTTGGGCTTTATATACAGGCGTCTCTTTCATGGTACTTAAATAATTAATCAGTTCTAGTCTGCAATTAACTGAATAATCTCAGATATTACCGTAAAATTAATGAGCTCATTTCAGATTGTATTTTATTTTATGGCAAATTAGACAGCTTCATTTCTGTTTCTCTAAGTACTTATGTTTTAAAATCAAAACAAATCTAAACCACCTGTCAAACTGAATTATCCCAGGAAGCTGACTAATTGACTTTTCTGATATTTCTGTTTTGTTCTGCACAACTTTCTTTCTTATCAAAGTAGTTTATTTACTGTACTAATTTTAGGCAGCTACAAGAAGTTTGAAATATTTTAATGACCAATTTATTTTTTGTTGTTCTTCAAATGTTCTAGATTTTACTTCATTTATTTCTATCCTTCTTCATTCGTATCTTTAGAAATGCAATATGTTTTGTGAATAAACTGAGGTCAATGAGAGTTTATTCTATATTTTCTGAAAAAAATTTCAATTATGAAACTATAGGTAGGCTTTATTTCAGCTAATATTATATGACTAAAAAGCAGACATTTAAGCTAGACACCTAAGTGAGTTAACCTCAGTTTGTCATGCAGCCAAAAATATGTAAGTATCTTCACTGGTACTGTACCTTGTTGTAAGTTAGGCAATCTAAAATAGATTACTTTAATCCCAGGCACCTATTTAGTGATCTAAAAAGCTCTTAGCTCTTCAAGCCACAGTGGCAAAGCCTGTGCAGGTTGAATGGCATCTCAGGAGGTCAGACAGACTTGCTCAGGATTTTTTCCACTACAGTCTTGAAAAGCCCCCAGGATAAAGAGAGACTGCATAGCCTCTCTGGGTGGCTTCTTCTAATCCTTAACTCCTGTTATGATGAAAAAGTTTCTTCTTATGTACAATCTAAACCTCTCTTAGTTTCAACTCATGCCTATTGTCTTTCATCCACGCCTCACAGAGAGAAGCCCACCTCTGTCTTCAGGATGACCTCCACTTAGGCATTGGAGGATGTTGTCAGGCACTGCAAAATCATGTCTTCTCCAGGTTGAACAACCTCATCTCCTTCAGCCTCTCTTCACAGAGCAGGTGCTCTACCCACCAGCCATTGTGGTGGCCTCGGTTGGTCAACACACTTCTAGTGTCTTTGAAATGCCTTTGGGGATCCACACCAAGCTGGCAGGTATGAAACAGGACCTGTAAGCAACCTGTATCCTCCTATAGCAGCAGCTAGAGGTTAGGAACATGTATTAGGTTATCATCTCAAATAGTCTCAGACACCCATGAATGGGAAATTAAATTTGGCCCTACATGTCCTTTGAAGTTTAAGGAGCCAACTCACAGATAGACACATGTAGACATCTTAATTTTTAAAACTAAGGAACTCATTATGTAGTAATTTCCAAACTTCTAATCAGTGATATCTAAATGCCTAGTATTTGAAAATAATTTTGTACCTTTGCACGTAAGTATACTTGTATTGTTATGGAAATGGCAAATGCTAATTAGTTACTCTGTGATCGCAATAAAATTAACAATACAGTAGTGCAATATTTGAATCATAAACCTAGGAATGGATTAATCAAGAACACATATGGATTTTCAAGGATTTACAGTAACTGCTAATCTTTCTGCTTGTGATATATCAGATTTCAAAGCAATAGTCATGTATGATACATGCAAGTGTTTCAGATCAATAATATCCACCTGTGCCTCTATAAATTTTATTGCTTAAATTTCAAAGGATGTTCCAAAGCCATCTTGAAACAAGTTAAATACCTTGAAACAACTTTTAAATAAACTTAATTTAACTAAAATTACCACCTCTGTGTACTAAGTGTTACAGAGTTTGTGTTCTTTTTCCGTACACTTCCACTTATTGATGACTAATGCTGGTGCGAATGCTCACCAACCATGAGCTACTGTGTAGGTTCAATGTATTTCCCAGGCTGTGGTGGTTGGCTTGGTGTTGGTATAGTGCGCCAAAACAACAACTTAACACAACAGGGAACTAAGGCTCAGGATGTGCTAGAGGTTTGTAAAAGGCTGGTGGGGATGAATCCTGCTGCCTCCAGCGCCACAGATATCTCTGTCTCTACGTCTCAGATACTTGGATTTCTTGCTCTCAATTTCTTGTAATAATAATATTTCCTTCTGAAATTGTTAAAGTCCTCTTACAATGTTTATACCTTAAAATTCCCAATGTATATTCTGATATTTAGGTCTAGCTTTACAAGATGCACCTGGAAATACAATATAAATGCACTAACATGTGCACAATACGCATGAAATACCTACACAAAGGTGAACATTTAATAATGTTAGATCAAGAAAACTACATTTTTTTAAATGAGAATTTTATCTATCTGAACAGATTTAGGGTTAATGGCATTTAATTTTCATGGCTATGCCTCAAAAGTATCATGTGCATTAGAGTACATTCCTGATGGAATGCATTATCTTTTCAACTTGTTGCATTTTGCAGAGCATAGGGTAGATTTTGACTGAAAAATGCATGAAAGCATTAAATGTGACTGCTGAATACATTTTCAAATTTTGTACGTCCACATTTCATATATCTTTGAAATATAAATATCTGAACTTTTATCTAATTCAAGGTAATCAAGTAAACTAGTAAAAAAATAATTTCTGAATGCTTAATCAAGTCTAAAATTGGGGGTTTTTTTCCAAATCTCGTTTTATTAACCCAAGCCTGACTGAGTGGTAGTAATCACAAGATAGCATAGGCTATGTTAGAGTAGTTTACAGGCAAAGAGTGAAAGAAATCCAGGCTCTTGGGTCGATTACAAGAGACAAAAAGTGATATGGGAAAGTCTCAAAAGGTTTAAGAAGGGCCGGATCCATTGAAAGCCAGGAGAAATTTGTTTCTGAATCCTTGTAAATTTTCTGATCATCTACTCAGAGTTGCAGTCAACAGAGTCAAATTACTATTCACAATTTGTGCAACACTGTCAAAGAATCAAACAAATACATTTGAAAGCTGTGAAGAATTTGTCTTAGAAAATGTTGTGTTAGTAAAACATCATAAGAGAAACAGAGCCTGAATTTTTAAATAATAATAATAATAATGAAGAACAAAACAAAATGTATAGTTTTACATCCGCAAAAATCCTGAATTATGTGCAAACTCACAGTGTTCTATGTGTTTCTACGGAATTTATGCTTCACTTGACCCATATGTTTTTGCCATGTCAGAGGGAACAATCTAACCTTTCCCACTTCAGTTTTAGATTTGGTCATCTTGTCATGGATATAAATCAAAAGTCCCACCATTTGCAGGATTTTAGAAAGATACAAGGTACACCTACTGAACACTGGCGACCAGAGGTCTTCCAAACTCAGCTCTAAAAAAGAAGAAATAGCTTGGGAAGATAGTTCTTAGGAAGAGCCAAGAAGCATGCACTCATCTTAAACCCGCCTTAGCTTAAATTCTGTTCAGAATACATGTTCTTAAATGTTTGACAAAGAAACCAGTCCAGGATGAGTCATTGCTATATTCATAACTGACTAGTGGATTCTGGTAGTGGGTTCTGTTGTCAATAGCAGAGGGTTAATAGCGTGTGTCTTTCAAGATTGTAACCAGTGAAAAGAAAATAAGGACTTTACTAAGAGATAAAAAAGCAGGGAAATGTAATATCTTTTGTACAAAGATTCCACTGACAACCATTAGCATTATTATCTGCACCAACCAGGAAATGACTATCATTTTAGATACTGTTTGACAGCTCTGATTTATTCCTGGAGAACTCAACTTCATTCCCACTAATTAACATAGCAGATCCATAACCAGCCTCAGAGAAGCCACATCTGTTCTCAGGGGATTATCTATAAGCCATTTATTCCACATGTCTGTCCATCCAAAGCAGCTGTGTTTTCTGTAAGATTACAGCTTCTCAGCATTATTCTAAACCAAATCACCAAATACTAAATACATTCTCCCTGGATGAAAAACTTGTAGAGAAGAAGACAACGTAATTTATTTAGCAAGGATACCTTTCACCAGCTGAAAATATATTTTCTATACCACAAATTCTCTCAGATCTCTTAAACGAAGCCTTTTTCCTTCTTTTTTTCTCCTTCTCTCTCTGTCTCTTTCTTTCCTCCCTTCACCCCTCAAAACACTCACAGACATGTGCACACAACAAGACCAACACCAAAGGAATTTCTTGACAGGAAAAGAATAAATTGAATCACTGCAATTAACAATACTGATTTGTGTTTATAGCATCTTTGACCCCAGAGAAGTCTACGGTACTTTGAAAGGCCTTTTTCTATACTAATAAATTATCTCACCTACTCTACCCTGCTTTGGCATGGTTCTTGGCCAACACAGAATGAGATTCAGTGTAGTAACACCAAATTCAACTCATCGGGATGAAAGTGGAGAATACGTTAGTCCATCTGCTTGAAACTATAGGTAGACAGATTTTACTTAGGTTCAGTGGAATTTTGGGAAGTCATTTACAGGATCATAAGATACTCAGTGCCCACAGTCCTTTGGTGTTTCATAATAGCCCCAAAACACCTTCAGCAATGGTCCTATACATCCTAGCTCCTTAAAACTGCCTGCAGAGCAAATCATGACAACTTAGATTGCTCCCCATGTATTAAACTTTTCTTGACAATTCATATAGAGGTTTTTAGCAAAATCTGACAACGCTGTCTATGAAGTTTTCCCAGGGAAAGCCTCTCCTGTTAACTTGAGCTGGTGGGTGTCTCCCCTGGACCATAGGGCTGATCATCCTTCCAGGGTAGCCCTGGGAGAAGCCAGGTTGGGAGCTTCTGATGAGGTTCTTGGGGTCCCCCACCTGTAGCTGTTCTTCTGGGTTCCTTCATGTTCAAGAAGATGAGCCTTTAATCAAATAACTAAGCATACAGGGATGGAGTAATTTATCTTGGTTGATAAAAGGAGCTTTGTTAGAACTGAAGGTTATTTTAGTTTTCAGTTACTTTTAAGTAAAATCAAATGTCATTTTGAAACAGAGTCTGCATACGCTTGTCCTTTGACATGGAAAACCTAACTGCATCCCAGGCTGATTTGCACTTACCAAGCCCCCACGTACCCAAAACTGAGTAACAACTTTCTTCATAGAAACCAAAACAGGACTAGCAAGGCTACAGCATGATATGGTTTATGAATTACTTGGTTCTTTCTACATACCACACAACCAGACAGTCATAAATACAATACAGACCCATTTCCGTCTCACAAGTTATTATCATATAATCTCCATACGTATGCCTACAGAGGCTATATTTTGATGCAAAGTAGTCATTTGACTCCCTTCATAGTCAAACAAATAATATTCTTGCTCCGTTACTGTCATTATTGTGTCCAATGTGTGTGCAGAAGAACGACTAGTTTGGTTACCATATTCATATCTCAACACAGAGAAAAAAGTTATTTATCTGTCTGCATCTAATTATTTACAGTATGTTATTAGCATATCACTTCCAAAGTGTGTGAAGGAAGAGGCAGAACAACAATACAACCGTGATGATAGCACACCTGACTACAGCAGAAAGACAGAAAACCTCAAAGAGATATGTTTATTAAAAAGCAAGCACTTCTCTTTGTTCTTAAAGTCCATCCTTTTATGCTCCAATGTAGTTAATATTAAGACACTCACTAAAAGGTTGCGGGCATGTGCTCATAGTCTAATTGGGAAAGCAATTGCAATGTACTCAATGTACTCATCCAAACAAGCTGTCCTAACACCTTCTTTGTATTTAATAAATGTCTCTATGGGAAAAAAAACACTGCATTTTTTTATATATTAAATCCATTTGTTGGAACACGAAATTAAGTGCAAGCAAACTCCTGAAAATCCACTGCAGAGGGATGTTTTGCACCTAAATTTCAATGAGCTGGTACTTCGAGAGCAAATGCTTACATTTTCAATGCAGTCAGTGAGAAACAGGCAGAACAGAGCCCTTGAAGGCCTCCAGAGGAAGATTCTTCAAGTGATTCCTATCTGAGACCACCACCAGAAAGGTCGTATTCCTTTAGAATTTTTTCGTGTATATACTGAATAAATCCACTGACAAATAGGAAGAGAGAAGATAATTGATCAAGTTGTTTCTCTAAGAGGCTGATGAAGAGAAAGGAAAGAAAAAGGGAAAATCAGTTTCCTTTAAAAAAAAAATGTATGTGACACTGCAAGGGCTAAAAGAAATTATGATGACAGAAGAATAAGTAGACCAACCCATTCTTACTTGAGGTACTTCAAAATTTTTACTAAATATGTTGCTTAAAGTTAAAGGTAGGTATGAGATGTATCATTCCAGAGCTGAATCTCAAAATGTCAGATGTCTGATATTTTTCTTTTTTTAGTAGTAAATCAAAAGTATCTTTGTTCCAATTCCCTTTCTATTTGTAAATGGTCATTTAGGAACTTATTTATATCAGGCTGTTGGAATTCCATAACATGAGCAAATTCTGGAGAGGTGTCTTTGTTTTGGACCTGAGCTATGTGTGACCACAATGTCACTATTGTTCCAAAGATATTTTAATTCATAGATGACAAATTCTGTAATCATTCACCTTTTATCAACATCATACCTGACCACAAATCATCACTTCATTTAAAATATGACCTTAAAATACAATCACATCCACATATTTATTGACAAAAAAAATCTGTATTCAAAGAGTCAGAGCACCTAAAAACTTTCAGCTTTTAGGGAAACACGAGCACTGCAGGTACTAGAGAAACTTACATGGTTTAATATTTCATCATAACACACTAATTGAAGTCTACAGTTACTTTTTTCCAGTTATTAAAATACATAATAAATTGAGCGTCTTGACAAAATTGTAAGCATCAATTATACGACACTATTATAAAAATGACAAAAGATTATCAAAAATATTGTGAAAAAAATGAACCTCTGGGTTAAAGTTATTATTCCTTCAATTCAGACTCCAGAGCAGAGAAAATAATTGCTGATCTGTTTCTGACATAACAAACAGAAGCTGAGCTTATTGCAAGTTTGTTTGTAACAGCTTCAGCAAACTGTTAAAGTGAAATAGGTTAACCTCAGTTCATTTAAAGTAAAATCTTCTATTTAACATTTTTTATTTATAGTAAAATCAAATATTTTCAAATTATCTAAGAAGATTGCTAATATAACCAACAAAAAGACTCCTGATTAAGTGCATCAAAATTACATTCTAAACAAGAAGGCACTTCAATTTGTCATACGAGTAGCTCAGTTGACATAAATTGGACCACTCAAGCACATGGTTCATAATTATTTAATATTGTATCTAAATTTTCAGTGGCATTTTGAACAGAAATTAATAAATAAATCACGGCGATGTTACCAGGACGGAAGTTTGTTCCTAATTCGTTGATTCTCTTAAAAGTCTTAAAACCATCTTCAACTGGTGAATTCAGGTGATCCTAACAGCTATTGCTAAGAAGTGAAAATCCCTCAGTTGGCTAAAACAGATTTCCCACCTCAGTCCCACTTCTTCAGGAGGTCTCTCAGTGAATAGTAATGCACAGAGCAACTTTCTGTTTGCTTACTTGCATCTCCTGCTTTTAGAGGCTAGCAGGAAGAAGGATGTCTATGGATCTGTTGGTCACAGCCATGTGATTCCATCAGAATACTGATGGAATCACATCTTTGTATCAGATGGGATCAACGAAGGAAAGATGATCGACACAACACGCACACTCCACTTATTTGTTAGTAACCTGGGTTCACAGTACAAATTTCACATATTGACAAGCTTTAGAGCACTCGCATATGCATCTGGACTACATAGAGCAGCATTCCTCAAAGCAGACAGGTACCTCAGTTCCTACAGCCATCATTGGAATTTCAAAGGCAGCAGCAATATGAGGAGAACACAATGTGTGGGATATGTGGAGTCCCTTCCACAGAAACTCAGTGAGAATGGAAGAATCTAGGAATTTGCATTTCTGTATTGTGCAGCTGTACAAACTTTGACTTATATCTGTCCTCAGAGCAGTCATCTCATGAAGGAAGATGGTGAGGGAGCCTTTGTAAACAAACAAACAAACAAATAAATAAATATTTAAGACTGTTTTACCAGTCAGCATGTCCGAACTTGAGGCTCAGTCAAAGGTCTAATGGTTTGCAAAAGTGTGAGTGAGCAGCAGTTGGCAGTTTTTCTGATTCCAACGAATAAAGCATGACAAAATCACGTACACAATGCTTCTTGAAACCCAGTAAACTGACATTTTATACCTTCAGGTAATACATAAGAGCCAGCATATATAGTATATAACCCAATCCTCCCTGGTAGAGTGTAAAAATACAACCTAAACTTTTCTCTTCAGAAAAGGATATTAGAAAGGCATGGATAAACTTGTATCTAAATTCCAATCCAGAGCTCTTTTAGCACTAAATGTATTGATATGTGTGTGATTTAGGGAACAGCTTTTATTATTTCTTGGGCAGAGAGATATGCAATAAAGGATATATCTTTTTCCACATGGAACACAATTACATTTTTGAACCCTTTGTCACACAGTGTCTGAAAATACAAGCAAACTCCTCATCAGTGAAAACATTGAGAGAAGACAGTGCTATCAGCTTTTTTTAAGTGAAATGTTTTAGAGGCAACCCTTGATCCAAGAAGATCCTACACTGCTACTGGACCAGAATCTCAGAGCCAGGGCTCTTCAGCTACTTTTTATATACTTGTACAGACATTGCCGAATAGGAAAACCTGTAAAATATTTTTCCAGAAATCTAGTAGATTTTAAAACTACTCTGGTTTCATGCAAAAAAGGCATTTAGGAAGTGTAAGTTGGAAAAATCACAAAAATACAAAGGAAAATATTGCAAAATTTTGTGCACATATTAAGGTATTTTTTTAATCTAATGAAAGCAACCCCTGACTGATCACTGGTTTGTTGTCAACTGACACATGAAATGGCTATTCATCTACTATTTATACTCTCATTCAAGATAATAATGTCTTTATCTCAAGTAATACTTGGAAAAAATTTGGGTTTAAGTATTTGGAAGCGATATTCTATTCTTTTTTGCTTACAAAAAAAATCTCCATTTCTTGCTGCAATTTTTTTTTTAATTTATTTCTTTCTAGGCGTTGGAGGGGATAGACTATGTGAAAATTATTATAGTCATTTTCTGATTGACTTGGAAGTACTGCATAACTAAGTATAGCTCTCCACAGTAGCAATTACTTCGGAGGACTCCTTTTAAGACCCAGTGAAAAAAGAATGATCTGGTGAGTTTCTTCTGATCTATGAGACAACCTGAACTTTTTATGGTGTTTGTGTGTTCAGAATAACCCATCAAAGACAAATTTTTGTTTGTGGGGTTTATTGATTAATAATACCTATATCATCTTAGTACACTTAATCATGAAAACCTCTTCTTCCTAGTGATCCAGTAGCAGGAAAAAAAACAACCACAGGTGCATGATATAATATAAGAAGATACTGTGCTAATGTCTTTTCTTTACAGTAATATGTTAGTATCTCCAATGAAATTATCATATGAAAGCGTATTAAAGAGAATTTTGTAAAAAAATTCTGCTAAGAATAAAAGTATATTATGAAGCTAAAGGTCATTAGCTGGAAAAAATGTTGATATAGACATTTAAACTGTAGGTTTAGAGAAAGCACCAGTTATTATCCTTTTTACACATTGTGAAGTTTCTTCGGTAAGCTCTTTACATTTCTCCAATACTTCACCTAAACAAAAGTTTCCATTTCGAGAGATTAGTGTGACAGGGATTTGGTGTTCAAACAGAAGGAAGGAATGTGGCAGAAGAGGAAGAATTTCAGATCCTGTGAATTAATTCAATAAAACAGTTCTTCCTTAAAATTATTGTATTCATAAATGATAAAATTCTGTAACAGTTAACATTGGTTTGTAATATGGAACAAAATATTAAGAATGCCTGAGCCAACAAGTTTACAGTAAACATAGCATTGACTCACAGCTTGGTTAAAATCAGAATTATAATATTAAGATAAATAGAAAAGTAGGGTTATAAACAGAGACCAGCAGTAGCCCAGTCTTTGAATTAGAAGGATTGTTTAAATATCCTGGCATATCCTAAATGCAGAAGTGCTCCAAAAAACAGTTCAATTCACTTTTCTACTTCAATATTTTATTATAGACCAGTAAGAAATTATGAGCAGTATAAGCATTTCCCTAAGCCAGGCAAGACAGAACAATTTAATTCCTCACAGCAGTCTGGAAACCATTTTATAAAAAAAATTTATAAAGAGCTTATTTGATAAAATTCTCTATTTATGTTTGCTGTCTTCATTATAGCACTGTGGCACAGTTATACACACCCAGACTACTGTGTTATGATGCTACTGACCATTGTGCTAATAACAGGTAGCAAACAATCTATTTACTCTCAGACTGATTTTGAGCAAGTTACAGTAATTCAGTGTTACAAATCATGTTATAGTGTTCTGAATGTATTAAGCCCATGCACTTCAGAAGCAGCTTATACTTTACCTGAGTTACAGTTGATTAACTCAGTAATTATAAAATGGAAGTGTACACCACACAGAGCTGTAGGTGCATCAGTGCATCTTTTTCTAAGGGAAATAGTAAAAAAAAATATGGGAGAGATAAATACATAGCCAGAATTTAACACTGAGATTCTTTTCTACAAGAAAAAAGCTAGTTATATTCTGGGTGAACAGTAAAGTGTGTCTGTGATTGTCCCTTTCCACAGTTTATACAGAGATCTGTTCTCTGCAAACAACATTCATCAGAAGGCTGCAGTCACCTATCAAAAAAAGAAGACAGACCAGAAGAATTATTATTTTAAACTATTTAAGCTACTCCAGTTCTTTTTTTCTCTGAAAAGGTTAGGAATTGCTCACATAAACAGTATGCAGGCAGATCTAAGAGGACAATTATCTTTGACAGCAAAACAAGGAGCTGAGGGCAGTAACCTTTACCACCAGCAAAACCAGATGGTAAGTCCACGCCACAAGGTTACAGAAACCTCTAGTGCTTCAGGAGTGCAAAAATCCAATGAGGACAGATTTTGAGCAGTAAGGAGAAAAAAAACCAAATACCACCACTGATACTGACAAGTAGTAGTCATAATTCATCCTAGCATCAAGAAGGCAAATGGTTCATCTAACAAGAAAAATCTATAGTATTTGTCATACTTAATGTTGACATTTTTTTAAACTTGTCTGTATTTCCAGGGCAAAGGCTAGCTAAGCTATGCATATTTCATTTACTGGACGATATGATGACCTTACAGTCTTGCCCTTTTTCAACCCTGACCTTTTAAAACTGCAGTGAAAAGGTAATTGTAATTTTCATTAAAGAAGGAATAGATATTCACATGAACTATAATTTTAATACAATTTGTTACGTAATTCTTCTGTTTAAGGAGTAATAAGATTTTGGTTTAGTTTCCGCCACCTGAAAAGTAGTTTTATATTTGCTTATTTTTTTATGAATTTGACAACCTGTAAACTAAGGTTGTATGTCTTCAGAAAACCAAGATTATTCCTGGAAAGTAGGAGCATTCCCTAGTGTTTACCCTAGCCACACCAGGTCTGGAAGACCCAGTCGAGGAAGCAGTACAAAGAGCTGGAGATTCTCAGGAAGAACAGGCTGACTTGATGTGATTTAGTACGAACAAGGCAAGCTAATTTTCTTTTGAAATTAGTTTTTCCAGTGGTTCTATCAGTATATGGGCTTGCTTACAAAATAAAAATTATTGCGTGTATCTACTGCCAGCCAAATTGATTACAACTTAGTTTTGGTGCAAGTGATCATAAAACAGTGTCTCTGATGGCTGCAAAGAGACTTAGTCCTTTCACTTCAGATACTACTTCTCCATTTTTATTTTGCAGTATATGATATGAGCTACTGATTTCTTCACTTTATTTTCCTTCTGTCCCTAAAATCACCTCTCTCTCATTCAACCAATCACTTCTACTTTCCTTAATTTTCCATCTCTGGGTAGATTTCCCCATTGATTTTGCCCAGCTAATGACCACTTAACTGCTCATAGACCTTTAATGTGCTCTATATAAAAGTGGTAAAAACTAAGACATGGTCTTCAATGTACCTTTTGTCTCCAACGGCACCTTCCTACAATTTGGGGGGATTTCTGGATTTCATTTGAGATATATAGAGTACAAAGCAAGGTTTTGTGATAGCTTTTTTTAGTAGCTGGGGACAGATGCACAGTGGTGTTCGATCACATCAATTTCGGAGTGATCTGAAACTCTCAGTATCCAAAGGCTCAGGTATGGAAATGACAAGAGCCTCTGTAAAAAGGCAATCGAAATCTTCCTTCCCACTGAAATCAGTCAGAGTTTTGCTCATTTCTTCAATTAAATCTCACTCAATGTTTTTATTTGCTGAGAAAGTCTCATTTACTGTATAAATAGTGACATGAAGGCAGAACATAACTTAAACTACTGTTGACTTTTACATAACCATAGTTACTAAACTACAGAATTTAGTGAAGAGATGTCTATAAAATATGAACTGCTTCATGACCAAATCTTTCCCGAAGGCCATACTCAGCAAGAGATTTAGCATGTTTATGTTAAGTATCCCTTTAACACTAACCCACTAACTCCCATTTTAGCACTTTTAAAAGGCTAAGCATAATACCATGTTATGATAGCCAGATAGTGGAAGCATTTTTAAATATTTTTCAGAAACAAACACAATATCCATTTGTACTAGTACAAGTTATTTTTTCTTACTGATTGGATTCACAATAGGTCTAAACTACCTCAGTATTTTTTTTTCGTGTATGGTATGTTCTGAAAAATGAATGAATATACTTTACTCTTTAAAAATAGACATTGTCAAATTATTGTTCCTATAATAATTACTGAGGCAAAAAACCTAATTAACTGTGACTTAAGGTCATTTATAATACATTCCCTTTGTGAAACATGTATGAATCCGACTCCTTAACTTCGCTTGTTTGTTGTTCATTCTCTTCATTTGCCATCAGAAATCTGTTTTAAAATAAGATATTGACATGTAAAGTTCATGTAACAATCCATTTATTCACAAGTATTTCCTTATTAAAAACAATGACTCATAAAAGGGAATAACATTATAACATGTGATCTAGTTAATCCATATTTAGACTACTCAGGAATGCATATAATAAGAATTGACTCTGATTTTCTGTATGTGGATTTCTTGGATTACTGTTTTATTCAGTGTTTTAATGCTCACAGCAATAATACGATGCATTAGGCATGATTTATTTCCAGTACTGTCATCAACATTTTAATATGTCTCAAAGAAGAAAAAGACTTATGATAGTTAATAAAAATCTACTCATTTCATTTTAAACAATATTCCAGGCTATCATCTAAGAGCAAAAATGGTTTGGAATAACAAGATCTCCTCTCTGAAAAGGACCAAGGCAAAGAAAGACTGGTGCTATGTAAAATATACAGGTAAAACAGATGATGAAAGACATAAAGCATACTTCTCCATATACTTTCAGAAAGCTTTCTTGGTGCTTAGTGAAATCTGCAAAAATACAAAAAAAAACCCCTAAAACTCAGCTTTAGTATGATTAGTTCATTTATATCACTCTCACCTAATGCTATTAAAAAGCTTTGAGAGAGAAAGTTATCCCTGTGGAGAGTGATTTGCAACTTCCTAGGTTGGATATCTAAGCCCAGTAGGGTGAATCATCCTGCGGAGGTACTACTTAAATCTCCATTGACTAATGAAGGAGCTGAGACAACAAGTTTAGGTGAGACAGCTGACTCTCAGAGAGCACCTTAGAAGGAATGAATGTCTTCTAGAAAAGGTTTATTTGCATTGCAGATGAGGCTGCATTTGAATGCAGGAAGATATATCTGCTCAGAGTTCAAGTTTACTAGCAGAAGATAACAGTAATGAAAAGTTGCCAGCAAAGGCTTCGGCAAGAGAGATACCCTTGTTGGTTGCTGGCCTACATTCAAGGCAAGGTACTAAATGATCACTCTGCTGATGAGATTAAAGACAGAGCAGGGGTTTTCACCTGTCATAATTATACTGCTGTTTGTTCCAAAGGCTTTCCTGAGGCATACAGGTGACCTTTTCACCTCAGAGTAGCACACATACACAAATTTCTTCACAGAAACAGCGGCAACAGTTCCTCCCTTTTAAACATGGAAAATGTCAACCTACAGGTAATTCTGTATTTTGACATTTAGTTTTACCTATACGTGGATAAAAAAACTACCAGAATAAATCAACATTACCCAGCAGATAGGTGGGATAAGATAGAGGGGGTGCCTGGCTAATCTAGTGGCCTTATACTATGGAGCGAGTGCATCAGTGGGCAAGGGAAAAGATATGAATGTCATCTACCCGGACTTCTCTAAAACCTTTGATATGGTGCCCCACAGCATTTTTGCTGCTAAATTGGAGAGATACGGTGGATGGACTGTTAGATGGGTAAGCAATTGGGTGGATGGTCACCTCCAAAGAGGTATAGTCAATGGTTCGATTTCCAAGTGGAAACCTGTAGAAAGTGGTGTCCCTTAAGGTTATATGCTGGGATCAATACTATGTAATATCTTCATCAGTGACAGACTGGGTTTCAGTGCATCCTCAGCAAGTTTGCAGGTGACACCAAGCTGAGTGGTAGAGTCAATTCACTTGAGTGAAGGGATGTTATCCAGCATGACCTTTAGAGGCTTGAGGAGTGCAAACCTCATGAAGTTAAACAAGGCCAAGTGCAAGGCCCTGCACCTGAGCCACAGCAATCTGTATCATCAATACAGATTGAGAAACGAAAAGATTGAGAGGAGCCCCGAGGAGAAGGACTTGAGGGTACTGATGGATGGAAAATAAGACATAAGCCAGCGATGTGTGCTCATAGCCCAGAAAGTTAACCATGTTCTGGCCTGTATCAAAAGAAGTGTGGCCAGTGGGTTAAGGGAGGTGATTCTCCCCCTGTACTCTGCTCAGTGAGATCCCGTATGGAGTACTGCATCCAGTCCTGGGGTCCCCAGAACAAAATAAAGCATGGACTTGAGGTGGCCACAGAGGGGGAACATGAAAATGAACAAAGCGGAAAAACACCCCTCCTATGAAGAAAGGTTGAAAGACTAAGGTTTGTTCCACCTGGAGAAGGCTCCAGGAAGACTTTATTGCAGCCTTTCAGTATATAAATGTAACTTATGAGAAAAATAGAGAGACCTTTAACCAGGGGCTGTAGGAACCAACAAGGGGAAATGGTTTTAAACTGAGAGAAGATATGTCTAGACTGGAGCTAAGGAAGAAATTTTTTTATTATGAGGGTGGTGAGACACTGGAACAGGTTGTCCAGGGAAGATGTGGATACTCCATCATTGGAAGTGCTCAAGGTCAGGTTGGGTGGGGCTTTGAGTAACCTGATCTAGTAAAATGTCCCTGCCCAGGGGGGACAAGGGAGTTGGACTAGGTGATGTTTAAAGGTCCCTTCCAGGTAAAACCATTCTATTATTCTTGATTCCATGTGTCCTGGTTTCAGCTGGATAGCGTTAATTTTCTTCCCAGTAGCTGCTGTGTTCTGGACTTAGTATGAGAATAATGTTGATAATACATATTGTCTTAGTTGCTGACAGGCAACATTTATACTCAGCTGGGACAGAATTAATTTTCTTCTAGCAGCTGTTGTTTTTCAGATTTAGTATGAGAAGAGTGTTAATAATACACTGATGGTTTTAGTTGTTGCTAAGAATTCAAGGACATTTGCAGTTTCCCATGTTTTGCAAGTGTCCAGGCACAGAGCCAAGACAGACAACCCAAAGTGGACAATGGAATATTTCATAACATAACACCATGCTCAAGATAAAAATGGGAATTCGGCCAGGGGGTGGGTAGCAGGTGATCCAGGTTCCAAGTTTGGTGCTCTGCATTCTGCTCTTGCTGCACTCTGATCTCTACACTTGCTGCTGTCACTGTGTTCGCTGCTCAGAATGGGCTAATCATCAGGTCATGAGCAACTGTATTTTAATATATTTTTACACATATATTTATTATTATTCTCTTCTTTTATTGTTCTATTAAAACTGTCTTTTTCTCAACACGAGTTTTGCTTTTCTTTTCCCATTCTTCTTCCCGTCCCATCTAGTGGAAAGGGGTAAAAGATTGTCTGTGTACTGTTTAGCTGCTGGTTAAGGGCTAAACTGTAACACTCTAAACTCTGTAAAATATTGTTTGCAGTAGCTCTCCTAGGGAAATAAATAATGTTATTGATTAATTCCTGCTTATAATTGACATATGACACAACATTAGTGAAGCAAAACTGTATATGACGTAACAAGGGATGAAGCAGATGTCTATATAAACATAGCTCATGAAACAACACAGCTACAAAATATATATAATCCCCTTAACATATTTTATTGCCTTTTGGGAGTAGATGGGATTATTCAAGGCTGCTATAATGGCCCTATAGATATCACTTTGACAGGTAAGATTACAGTAACTAAGAGATAAATAGAGGAGTCTGCGGATAGAATATAGACAAAATTCTTTGCTATATGTTTTTTCTCTGTCTTCAAGCTAAGAACGTTTTTTGATAGATTGACACAAGTAAATAATCTTGTTTCAAGGAAGTGAAGCAGTCCATTTGCATGTGTTTCATTTCTACCTCTCTTATCTTAAACCATCCTGAGTTACTCTTTGCTGATTTCTTCTTTTCAGTCAGAATTTATTATCTGTCTAATCTCTGACTGACATGTATGTAGGTCAAAGCAATTTTATCCTTTTGTTAAGAAAGCTAGCTTGAAACAAGGGAAGCCATCTCCTTGTTATGCAGCCTTGAGCAAAAATAAACCATTCAAGCTGAAATAATTCCTGAAGAAAGACCTAAAAAGGAGATGAGGACACTGATTATGCATGTAGGAATCAAAAAGCAACCAGAAAATCCAAGAAATGCTAGCTAATTATTTCCTAGAATGAGCTTGGGAAAGTATAGAAATAAAGTATCGTGATTCAGAATTGCATGCTGGGATTGGGATTTCTGACTAAAAGGAATTGTTTTCTCTTTGTTTCTACTGCCTCAGCAGAAAGAGAATTCCATATGCACTCTTTGTTTAGTAACAGGATTTCACTAAGAAAGAGGGAGGTGTAACAACAGTAGGCTTGGATGTTGGCTTCCTGCTGTCCACTGGTTCCAGGCCCTTATGTCCTCACTACATATTAACCAGAGAATAAGTTTACTACAGTTGTTGATCGTAGATTCAGACCATTCATGGGCAGAGAGCCGAGCACTCTATAGAAGACCTTACCTCCACACCACAAGTGAGATGCTCTAGATTGTGGCCTGTGCATGACTTCAGCGTTGGTTCCTCCAGGAGAGAAACTGGTTGGTGTTTGAGTGTCTATCACAAAACACAAAATATATGCAATAGATGGGCATATCACTGGATTCTTTTTCAGACCCAGACATTTCTAAACTCCCATAAAGGGATGTCAATGGTTTTTTTTAAAATTAGCTTCAAAGCAAAAATGAGAATTATATTTTTTTAAAGTGTTTTCTGAGGTAGGTAGTGTAATACCTTGACCTTTCAACTTTATTTATTTATAGCTTAAAATGAAAATTTAGGAAGTAACTACTTCAGACAGCCTTTAGTAATCCTATAATGTATTTTTATAGTTCTAAAAACTTTTTCAGTAACAGAATTATTCTTTTATTCAATTACTGAATCAAAATAATAGGTAGACACTTCCATAGTACACTTCTCACATCCTGTATAGATTCAATTTCTTAGAAAGCACTGTTCTCTTTCAAAATAGAGCTGCTGGAGAAGTGGTGCTACTTCAGATACAAGCAGCAGTCCTCGGAGTAAGACCTGTGACCTGCTGCTTTTTAACCATAGAGCACTTGGCTGACAACCAATTTAAAAGCCAGGTGCTCTTTTACACAAGTACTCACTTTCTTCCTCTTCCTGTCCCATGAATCTTCCCTTCTTTTTCTGATACACTTTGCTCGCTCCAAGAAGAGATGTGGAGGCTGCAAGCTCTGACAACAAATTGCAGCAGTGTTAAAAGTTGACTCCTGAAAACAGGAGAGGCACTTTTGAATGCATTAGGGCAAAAAGATCGAATATGAGCTTCTCACTTTCTGCATGGGTATTTTGAGAACAAAGCCATTGTCTAAAGTTATTTTACCCCACGGGTCATCGATGCCCCACAGGAACTTAGAAAGGTTAAAGTTTGAACTGTATGATTTTTTAAAGTAATCCTCATTCTCTTTATCAGGAATTATATTCTGAATAACTATAGTTTATGTGTTTCCAGTTCTGGTAAATTGCAGTTGAGCAGCTCTTGGGTTTCAAAAAAAATGAGGAATTGGAAATACAGAAAAGATTCTGTCTCATAGGCTCCATTTTACGCAAGGCTTGTATAGATGTATGATTCCACTGCTTGTAGATACATGTTATACAAATTCAAAACTTTAAACTCTTTACAGATGCTTCAATGTACATTTTTCTACAGAGTTACAGATATACCAAGGTGCCAGAGAGATCAAGTACTGCAAAAGCTGCTTTGATCTCTACTGATAGAATGCTTACTGCTCTTTTCCACGTACCATGCTGAAGTGCAAAATCAGAAAAGCCACAGTAATGGCACTTAACACTACAATGCAAAGTGAATTTATAAAAAATGGCAAATCACATAGCAATACTGCTATTACAGACTACAGTGTATCTAGAAAAATGCCATCAACATCATTCCACTTTTGAATGTTATAATTTTATCTCAGAATCAAGGAGGTTCCAAAATTAATCTGCCTCTTCTCAAACATAGCAATTTGATGCCCTTTCCAGATACTGTTCCACAATGTTTGCATTTCTAATCTCCACATAAGAGAGCAGATGTGTACTGGGCTGGTGCTCAAATACCCTGCAGAGAAAAAAATAGATAAATATGTTCTTCAAAGAGAATTTATTGCTCTTATGTTGCCTGAGAATCTTCACAGATTAAACAGATGGACAGCTCCACAGAGTGAATATTTTCCAGTGGAATGTCCCTTATTTCCCAGTGGAATATTCCTCATTTTCCAATTCACTTCAGAGTTTCAAAGTGGTGTTCATTCAGTTAAGCAGTATCTATTAAATGTCATATAAATAAATGACAATAAAGAATTTTGGGGGCATGTACGAGCAGTCAAACTACCTTTAAATACTAACAGAAGTCGACCAAGAACTTACATTTAATAAGTACAGCTTCACGTTTTGTTTTCTGAGTGAAAAATAGTGCAAATATTGCTTAGTTGATTACATTATAAGCACAGATCACACAATATCAAAACACTCAAAGATCTTTATTATTTACAGACATTGAAGTGCCAAGTTATTCAGCTGTATTTATCTAGATCTTTCTATATGCTTCTGTATGCAAAGAAATAAAGACAACGATACTTATTTTAAGGTACAGGCTCTACTAAAAATACTAAAAGCACCTTTTCTTTCTCACACCAATAGCTATAAACTAACTGAAAATAATTTAAGTGGAGCTATGAAAAAGCTCCAGATTCTTCCAGGACAACCACTTTTCAAAAGTTTCATATATCTGACAACTGACCAATATTTAACTCCACCTTCAGCTAGAACTGCCAAAAATTTTTATAGTAAAATGAAAGTTTTAGATCTCTGCTAGCTCATACCTACATTCTGCTCTGCTAAGTCCCAAATTATCATTTATATGAGAACTTCTGAACCTATAAACATTTGCACAAGTACTCAAAAATAGATCAAAGTCTCTGCCTCAAAATCTATGGTATGCATGAAAAGGTCTGAGACAATGAAGTGTTAATTATAAACAATGAAGTATAATTATAGTTAGAGGTACCTCAAGCAACTTCCTGAGGGAACAACAGTTCAAACTGCCTTCTTGTAGCAATACATAAAGATCTTATTAAAATAATTGTAAATTGCTTAGAAAATTAACATGCACAAATTCCTAACAATTCAGTTGAGTAATAAAAATGATCAATGTATTACTGGTCTGTACTTGTGACTCTCTCATTAGAACAAAGGAGAAACTTATCTAGGCTACCTACTTGAGGCAAATATGGTCATTTGCCTTGGTCAAACATTTCGTGAAGGGTAAATTCTATCAAATTAATTAAACTTGTACTAATATTTTTGATACTGAGAAATACTTTGTAAAGTGAATTTCAACATTCCATTTATTTGTACATCCACACACTTGGTTAGCATTCTTGGATGAAAGGGGTGATTCAAAACCTAGTACAAAATTGCTGATAGTATTTCAAAAATATACAATAGTATATATTAAGAAACACTTTTTACACAACATGCAGAAAAACTAGGCAAATGAACAGAGTGCAAGATGGAAGTTTTAACATGCACATCTTAAACCTACCAGCAACTCAACATGTCAATGAAGAAATGTCACAGCACCTCTGGGCCATTTACTTATCTTGGCTACACTACGACAGAATTGTAGACAGCTCACAGGTGTTGAAAATCCAGTAGGAAAATCATGCAGGAGTATAAAGTGCTTATATTTATTCTCCTGTCCAATACAAAGTACAAGAGGAATTCAGGCAACTATTCCTTCACTTCTTCACAGTCCTGCTAAGGGCAATGAGCAGGGAACCCCTTCATTCCATACATATACCACACTTCTATGCATCCATGCTCACCTTCCAACTAGGCTGCCACAGCAGAATATCCATAGGAGCCTGCAAAGAATTTTTTCTTGAGAAAATCTGATCATTTCCTCACAGCTCCAAGGTAGTTGCGCCCTCACAACCTAAATTCTACTCTATCTCACCAGAAAGAGGTGCTTCAGGCTGAGGGCACACGGGGTAAATGCAACTAAAATGTGTATTCCCCTTCAGTGATTTCCGCTTGTGGTGCTTTGGGTTGAAATGATTTGTGCATCTTTGCCAGAAAAGATCAAAAGCTTTAATCCATTCCTATTTTCTCACCATTTGTCTGAGGAGCAGTTGCTACATAGTCTAATATTCTTTGCCTGGACCTGTTATTCCAACAGGGATTTATCCAACTGGGACAACTGACACTGGACTGTCTCACTCCGTACAACAGCTCCAAACAATTCAGTTTCAAACTGCTGTTTGGGTCTGCTCTCTAAAACATGATGCAACCCTAGATGGGTCTCACAAGAAGACAGAATATTCAGTATGCACCCATGAAACCCTAGCTGAAGTAAAAAGATAAACAAGCCAAAAACACCAACTGCTGCACACCCAATTTATTTGTTGAAGAAGGAATAAAATAAAATTATTCAAGTTCTTAAAAATAGAAGGGGGCGTGTGCATGGTGAATTTGCCAAGTGCTTTTTACATGTCTTCATTTTTGTCTGGTCTCAATTCACTGTAACGAGAAGACTGCTTAGGTATGGAAGAATCATACTGCTGGGTTCTCCTTTCCCCCCTTTCCTTTTCATTTTGGTGATAAAATTCAAAAGCTAATAAAATCAGACAGATTATAGCAGCATTGATGAATGGCCATGTCTGGATTTCCTGTCTGGAGACTGAAGCGGGAAGCGTCTGAGAAAGAAGACAAGTCATTCACTGCATAGAGAGAAAAGGAATATCCAGCAGATGGATTATGTCTGGCTGTTCCCATTATTAATACTGATCTGTATCAGGCAGTGATGAATACATAGAATCACTCAGAAATACTAATGCTTTCACCCTTTAAGTACTAATTTCTACCCTTCTATCCTATTTAACATTAAAAATGCTCTCTGATCTTGTCATTGATGGAAATGGTTATAATGAAGAGGCAGGACTCTTGGGAAGAAAGAATATACTAGATTTAATGAAAAATATTAGAATCAGCTTTAGTGGTAGAGAAGTCATAAACTACAATCACAGAATATCAGAGAAAACTCTCTCCCCCTAAACAATATATATTCTTATTTAAATGTAGTTTTTAAATCCTAAATCTAAAGATATTTTCAGTTACCAAGACTATGGACTAAATTCATTCTGAGGTATTAAAAAAATAAGGAACACAGGACATGTTAGGTAATGCATAGACAGTAATATAATCAATTAGACAGCATTCATGTTGCACTGAAGTTAAGCTTAATGCTACAAAATCTCTAAACCTCCATTTCCTTGGACCTTTAACTCTTTCAGAAATCTCCTTGAAGGAGTCAAAGCATATGTATGCCGTGACTGCCAAATACACCCCAAAGCCTGTAAGTACTTAAGTATCCATTAAACTAAACTGGAAACAGAAACAGCCAACCAGTCTGGAGAGGACATAAAAAATTCCAACTAGAATGTAGTACCTACCAGTAGCATTTACCTGGGATGAAGTAGGGGAGATCATTTGGATTGGGGGTGGGGGGTGTCAAGTGTGTATCTCAGACTTAACAATTCTTGTTCGTTACTCTGCCAGGAGCTGTTTAGGGTATTTATATGACCAAGGACAATGGGATAAGCTCTGGCCTAGTAGAAAACATTTTCTGGTGAGCTCCAGCTGTTTCATGACAGTCAAGCAATTTTCTCTTTTGACAGGATAAAAAAGAAGGGTGACATTTTTTCTTTCTTGAGTCACATGGGGATCTGTGTGATAGGTATTTATGTACATGGGAAAGCTTTCAAGACCTAGCTGCTGAAAAAGAGTTGCTGAGAGAGAATGTAAGTTTGGTTTGATGGCTAAGGAGACTGGGAGAAATGTAAACAACCACAAAGGTAATGCAGGTGGTATCTATCAGGTAAGATAGAAATTAAGTAACATCATAACTGAGGGCATCAAGAAAATTTTTTCACAGTAGTTAAGTCTCAGAATTGCGGGGGCACCAGGTTCCCAGCCACCAAGTGGTTCAAATCTCTGGATCTGCGTTGTCACGTATCACATCAAACATTTTCAACAACCAAGAAACTGCTTGTGGTCTTAACCTTCCTTATGAAATGCCCCAAAAACTCATATATAAGGGAGAAAGGCAAAGAGAGGGCTCTGCCATTTGTCCTCCTTCCTCTTTTTCTCGGAAATACAGGTATGCTTTGGTCTGGATTGTGGAATAAAGATAGGCAGAGCAGAGACTCCTATAGCTGCTATGGTTCCTGCCTGTGCCACTACAAGTGTTCCCTGACTCCTTTTCTGAGTCTGATATCCTATCCCTCAGCTAAAAGCACTTGTAAACTTATTTGTGGATTAAGAGAGGACACAAAACTGTGGAGGTAAGTCACTAATTTTATAAACCTTGCCGGCTGAAGCATTTCTTTCTTTCTAGCCAGGGGATAGTTCTGTTGCACTTTCACTCTTTTTGTTTAGAAAAAGACAGATATGGTCTTATAAAATTATATCTTGAATACAGAATAGTCTTCTATGCTGTTTTATTCCCAAATAACCTTACAGACTATTTTATTTAGAGCAACCTTTAGGCACTCATGTACTGTTCTGAGCACAGTGTCACAAATCCAGTACCTCAAGAGCCCTTTAAGAAGCCTGTTCCAGTCACAAAATACAGATTTCAACACAAATTTCCCCTAAAATGAGACTTCATTCTCTTGAAATACAAATAACAATTACTTTTTCTTCATTTTCATTGTCATTTGCCACTTTTAACTTCAGATTTTGACCACAGCCAAGAAGCTGTTGTTCCACACCTAAAACCAATAACGAGTAATTAATAGTTTTGGTAATTTTCATTAATCTGCCAGTGACTTTGTGTGTAATGTCAGGAAAATCAGTGTATGCTTTCTTGTTCTATCATTTTTCTGTAAAGTAGAGGTAATAATACACACTTTTAAAAAAAATTATTTGCAAGTTTATGTTATATGAGCTTTTGTAAAACACAATTGACGTCTGTAAATGCCGTCTTCATGTATAGAGATATTCAACTGAATCATTCTTTCCTTCCTTTTTTTTTTACCTCTAAAAATAAGAGTTTTATGCTTGTTTTATTAGCAAAACTTCATTTTTACGATGTAGTCTTTATTATGACACAGGACAACTCCCAAAGAAACAGACTAACATTTTAAGAAACTTTGTCTCCTTTGTCTCTGCAATTTCCTGAAAAAGGAATTAAATATTTTTTTCACATGAAGAGTCTTCAGTCATGTCACACAAGATTTTCTATACAAACGCTGGAGAAAACTTTGATACTCTTATTAATACTGACTAATACATAACTAAGAGATTTCAGAGGAAAGTATTACTCAATACAAGATTCTGAACAGTAAAATTATTAGAGTCAGATCCTTTTACACAACTTTTCCGGGACAATTTATCTGAAAATACTTTTACATCTAGACATGAACAAAATCAAAACAATGTACTTCATTAATTGCAGAGAGAAATCAAAAAACATCAATACTTGGGTTTACTTCTCTTTTTTACTACCTTGTGGATTTTATCACAATATCATTGCATATACAGGTTTTATCTACAGCATTTCATCCAGATTTTAAAAGCATTATACTTTATGTATCAATAGATTTAGAACCACTGAAAATTGAGGGTTTCTTTATACATTTCAGTAATAAATTGAGTATTATTTAAATAAGTTGAATAATTTGGAAAGGGAGGTTACCTTTTCCAAAATATGGTACAAGCCATTTTAACACAAGTATTTTGAAAACAACTCTACTAATGTGGATGGAATTTGTTTTAATATCCTTGATCTCTGTCAAAAGGCATTATGCATTTTTACAGTTCCTATTCAGATCACCATATTTGTTATCTCATAATGTAGTATGGAAATTAACTGCTAGAATTTGTCCATTTTGCATTTCTATTTGCAGTTCAACCTATTCCTTTAGGAACATAAAATTCCATAGGTCTCTCTTCATTAAGTCAACAGTAAAGCAAGAGATGTTTGTCTAAACCCTTTACAGTTGTCTTCTGTTTCCAGATGTTATTGTACTACTGGGTATTATATAATATCTGAAGAATGAGACCTCTAAACAGTTATTTCAGGTGTGTATTCCATTAAAACATATAACTAAACTAAATACTCAGGAAGGTCAAGGCAAAAGCAAAACCAATTTCTGCACGGCTTAGGAGTTTCAGTTATAAATCAACATCAAATACTTTAAGGTTCTTCGTATCTGCAATTTGTCCTAATGTATCAATAACACCCTTCTTGTTAAAGCTGAAAACTAATGCTGAAGTTCCAATCTTTTCTCAAGTCAGTATCAAGCCTCCTGACAGCTTTACACAGAACTGTAATTAGCAGAACTCACTAATTCCATCATTTCAGAGAAGTCTAACATTTAAATATCTGTAGAGCTAGCACACCTGGGAGAGCCACCCATGCATACTTAGAAGGATGAGCTGGTTAATCAGGGAGAGGAATTTTATGACAGCATTTTGTATATCCTATAAATAGTCCAGTTTTAAGAGATATTTGCCTGATTATAAATTTCATGCTTGCTCACAAATAGACTAACAGTTTCTACAATATCTAGCTGCTTATTGTGCTAACATTTGCCTTCAATTCATTGTATCAAAGGAAGATTTGGAAGGTGCGTTCTTTGTTAATTCCTTCTGCACTACTCTTTCTCTCAGCTGTTTCATTAGTATTTCAACTACTCCAATCAGATATGATTCCTACTTTTTTTAAGGATCCTAATGTTTGTTTCACAGCTATTGCATAGCTCACTGCATCAAATTTTGCTACAGGTGAGGCATGTGGCCAGTGGCCATTCTCACACTTCCTGAAAATGTTAAAAGGAAAAAGTCTACCACAAACAAGGAAGTAAAGCAAACACTTTTAAACCATAGTTCCTGAAAGTTGCTTAAAATTCTGCACACTATGCTTTCAATTTTCAAACTTATCCTCAAGCAGGAATGCTTTGTCAAAGTCTGGAATGCATCTGTGATACTCTTCTTCAGAAGACAATTACCAGTGCAGTATGTCAAGCACTCTGGTTTGGTTTTGACAAGGTTAAAGAGGGGTGGAAATCCAACTGGAATGAAAGCTAAAATCAGATATGGTTGAAGTTGCCTGCTGTGAAGAATGCTGTGAGTGAAGAAAGACCACCCTCACAAGATGGTAATCACAACACATTAGTTAAACACAATAGTTATGCAGAGTGATAGTGCTGCTGCCATCTAACAATGGTAAATCCAGTTACTTCTATGGAGCTCTCATTAGGACTTAGGATGATAGAAATAAATGCATGCTTTCAATACATTTTCACAGCGCTCAGAACATAGCTTAAACCCGTTTCTCGGCCTAAATAACTTGGATCCGCACTGTAGTCAACACTCTACTTACCCTTTTTCTACATGATCTTTTTCATTCTGTCAGCCTTAAAAGTATCCTTGTTTCTTTTTTCCTTCTTTTCCACAAAAGAATTTTCTCTCCTTGTTTCTACACCAATCATTCTACTTTTAAAAGATCCTACAAAAATTAAACTCTCCCCCAAACTCAAAAGTTGGCGAAACTTCAGGACATCCACTTAATTAAAAATGCTGTTCCTAACTGTGTCAAGAGCAACAGTGGTACCTGAAAAAGCAGATAAGAATCAAAGGGAATAGAGGAAGAGATACCTCACAGCACCATTTGCGGCTCCAATTCAGTCCATTCTGTTATCCACAGCAGCCATTGACATTTGGTTACGTGGCATTTCCAGCCCTTACCCACTAGAGGAAGAGGCACATTTAGTAGCTCCATTGTCTGGTTTGTTGCTTTTGGTTTTAAATGCAAGCTCACATCTCACAGAAGAGATCTATGATAAAATCAGCAAACCTATACTAGCATAGCTTTCAAGTCATCTCCCTAAGCATTTTTAAGTCAAGAAGCAATAACATGAGGTTTTGTGAGGATAGTAAAATACACAAGTTAAGAGTTCTAAAGGAAATGGTAGAGAAGACTTGGATTTCTACTTCACTAGAAGTCCCTGTCATCTCAGTAAAATGACAAATATTGTCTCCAGAGTGATCCAGCACGCACAGAATAGCAAAAAAGAGCACAAAGGAAAACACAAGCTCACAAGAAGGTCGGTTTAGTGAACAGTGAGAATGCTAGATAAAAGCTTTACTGCCTTTCACAACCCACAAGGTGAGAGCTTAAATTCTGTAGTGTAACAATCTTCCTCCATTCCATATCTAGTAATACGGCTCTTCAGCTCTCTGTGCTTCATTGCAAAGACTTTGGAGGCCTGATTATGGGACACTCTTGTCCCTAGACATAAGGGACAATAAAGAGCAGATTAATCATCAATATCCTTCACCCATGGCTCATTGCCGAGATACACACAGAAAACTCCTTTTTGAAGAGAGCAGATAAAACGCAACAAGGGAGAAGAAGACCCACCTGTAAAGCCTGTTTATTACATATCAGGTTATTTTTTCACTGGACAGGCCACTACTAAGGGAAAGTGACTTTGCCACTGGAGCACAAGAAGGAGGAAGCACAATGGGGCAAATGAACAATAGCCTTCTAAATACATGCTATCAATGCAAAATGATAATGAGCTCATCATATAATGTAAGGATTCCTGGAAAGGAATCATGTTAACAATTTTTTTTTCTTTTCCAATTTAGGATTTCTAGTTTTCAAGTAGTCAACACTGTTGAAGCTGGGAAAAAAAAACTACATAAAACCTTAAAAATAATATAATAATAAAAATGGTTCCACTCTTCCTTCCTCCTTTGTCTTGCACAACTTTGAGGAAATATAGTACACACGCATAAACAGCTGTACCTGCAAGTTGTTACATTCCATTCGTGTTGCCTCTGTTCACCGAGTCCTTGCTTACAAGATAGAATTGGACAGGTTTATTCTGTTGGAATTTTATAGGCAATATAAATTTTTAAACCTTGCTTGTACTGTAAGCTCTGTCTTGAAAATGTAATCTGCATTAACAGGATTTTGCAGGTAGGAGCACCTAAATCAACAAGGTGAACCCAAAGCACCCTAGGTTTTGTGTATTCATTTTTTGATAAGTAACTGTAAAAGCACAGCATAGCTTTTTTGCATACCAGCCTCTTTTATCTTCAAACAGATCCACAAATGGATTATTTATAGATTCGACAGCAGCCCTCTGAGTAAAGCATAAAGGGCAGGGATTACAAAAGATTGATTTCCACAGCTCGTTACTGCCGTAAACCTATAACCCAAGCAGATGCTTGGGAGAATTCTCTTCCTTAGGTTAGCAGTTTATTTCTGGCATGTGTTTACAAATTTTGGAGAGGCTTAAAAGGACACCCATATACTACAGTTTGAAAGAGCCAGCAAAGCCCTTGCTGTAGCTTCCTCCAGTGCTTGCCTCCATTTCATGAATCATTGCAGTCAATCCACAGCAGAGATCCCTTTCTACCCATAGTGTAAACCATATGCATACTTGTATGCAGAAACACCACCACAAACCTCAGAATCACTGTCTGCTCTGTTGAATTCACAAACCTTAAGAAAATCAGCAGAATGAACTTACAGATGGACTTCACGTTATTGCTCAATTCAATTTGGTGAGCAAAACACAGACAGGAGCTTTTCCTGTCTCATTTCCATGAACAGTGAAAATATACAACATAGAAGACCCCTAACTCTAAAATAATGTAGTTTTGGACATAATTTCAATTGTTCACATCGCATAAATTCATGAACATAAGGTAGTGAAGTATACAGGATCAACTAAATGACAGTTAGCAGGGCCAGTTCTTGCTCTAACTATATCTGTAATGGAACACCTTCATGATTATATCAGTTCAAGTGCTCATTTTAATTTTTTAAGAATTTCTCATCTTTCCTATTTGAAGAAGAGCTATAAATACACTTCTTATAAGACAAGTATCCATTCTACCATTTTTAATTGATTCAACTTTTCAAACAGGTTCAATTCTTCCCTTTGCTTATTTGTTCCTTAGAAGTCAAGAAAGCCAAGAGCAAACAACAGCAAACTAAGCTCCTGTTTGTTCGTAAGATAACTTGTAATATAAGTTTTGATACAGAATTGTTAAGTGTTCTGTCAGACGATAAAAAGATATTTCATATTTCTTTTTTTAAACTGAATCCCTAACAGGCTGCTTTGTTCTTGCATTTGTTACAGTTTTCTCCAGTCTACTAAGTTCAGGCACAGATCCTAGAAAGCATAAAGTATGTTTTTCATTCATTGTATCCTAAATATAGCAAGAAATCAATACATTCAGCTTTCCCCTTCAGAGCTAAAGAAGCAGTGCCTAATTGGTACAAGCAATCTTCTGTCAGTCTACTGCAGAACCATCACTCTGCAATGCTACAAACACCTCAAATACAACCCTCTCATTAACATAAGCAATTATATTGAAAGTCAGTAGATATTCTTCCATTTCCACTTTAAATATAAATCACAGCTTCTAATTTAGCAGCTAGACTCTCGACACACACACACACAGGGGAAAAAAAGCCCATAATGGCATCTGCTTTTGTGGCCAAAACACTGCAGCTCACATTCCTACGGAGAGCATCAATCCAGTACCAGAAGGGCTCTTCTACTTCACACAGAGGCCAATTCTTAGTTATAAGTGTTTTCAGAACAAAAACAGTCAGAGTGCTTTGCTAAAAATAATGATCTAGGCCCTACTGCAACTTGGCACGTATTTCCTGTGCTAAGATAGCTCCTCATTATTACTTCTTTACTTCATAATAAAAAGCCTGACTTTGCGGGGGAGTAGGGAGAGAGGAGAGAGGAAGGGACTGTGATATCATCCTAATGTGCCCATATGTGATTTTAACTGTCCTCTTAATCTAGTTAGTAAGCATTCAGCAGTTGTGGACATTAAGCCCTTCACAGTCACTTTCTTGGCCTAAAAATTCATGACAACTGCTACTGTCGAGCAAGGTACCTTCCTTAGATCCGTAGATGTACTTAATATAGTGTCTATGTGGCTTTGGTCAAAGATATTTGTATTTCACGTGAATAAATACACTTACTGTGGAGGAAAGCATTACAATCTTGATTTCCATGGCTATATGCCTTAATATGTATTAATTGGGTGAAATTAACTACTGGCCCTCCATAAAATTTATCAATCAGTTAACACATAGCAACATACTAACTTGTGCTTGTGGCCTAGATACTTATAGACTGTGTAATATTCTTCTTTCTTCCCTGTTTCGCTTCACTCCTGCTTCATCTGCATCTGGAGACACACTTAACAACAACATCTTGAAAAGATAAAAGGAAAAAGTGTACTCAAGGCATCGGGTGGCTGATTGATTTCTAAATAAACTCAAGTTACATCTAGCAGGAAAGAGCCACTGGTTTATAAGAAAACTTGGAACATCTCACATCAATAAATAAACAGTAAGGCACTGCTCATGAGTTTTACATCAATACTTTCTTTTGCAACAGTCTTCACAAATGCAATATTTAAAAAAAAAAAATTCATATTTTCAGGATACATTGGGCTGAATTTATTTCTGCAGTCAGATTTCCTCCATAAAGTTCTTTTATAAAGATATAATGAATTTTAATTGCATACAGAAAATGTCTGAAATCTAAGCACAGGTATAACGTGCTGTACCAGCTATTTCAGACCTGTTTTCCTGTTCTTTGTATTTCATTTTGATCACACTGTTAAGAATAAGCCCATATGCACAAAGAAAATATTTTTTCTTTTAAGGTAATAATTAAAAGATTAATGCACACCTTTGGATCTCCCATAAGTTCCAGTATCTGTATAGTTTTTAATGAGGTGAGCAAAAGACATCCAAAACCTATTTTTTTCTGTAGAAATATTTTTAGTGCTAATAAGAAAATTTAGCAACCAGTGAAGCACAAGCCTCAAAACCTGCTACAAAGTGGCACATAGACTAAGTTCAGAAATGGAAATAGCCTGTTACAAAAATGCAGAGAAATTACTAGAAAGGAGGACTGCTCTGTTGGGCATGCAAGGTCTCCCAAAACAACTCCTTTACTGAAAATTCAGATTAGGAAGAGATTGCTATGTATTGCTGCTACTCCACACCAATCCCATATTTTACCATGGGCTACTGTTTCTACATGGACAATTAAATAAAACCACATTATTTCAGTTGGTTGGATATGCAAAATACCCCATTTGTTTCAAGAGATTAGGCAAACATTCTAGAGCAAGAATCCCAGTTCATGGTGTATGCAACTTCATATGTCCATCTTTAAAATACCTAAGCAGCTGAGTTCAGCCTGTCCTGCTATGCCAATGCAATGGCCACTGTCAAATATGCACTTTTTTCTTTTATTTGTGGCTTCTCTTTTGAAATATATACTCATTTCACATCTCCAGGACCATCTAGTATCACCTTGTCTTTCTTTCTAGGCATATCTATCCATCCCCAAAGCATTACCTGACTTGAGCTCAGAGTTTAGGAAAGCTTACAGATAGGAAAAAGCAAATCAGATGTTCACCAATAGAGAAAAACATAAATAAGTTTTTTGATATATTATGTTACATTATTACACTGTGGTCACGACTAATTCCTTTTCTCCTAATTTCTCAATTTTTCTGGCATTTCAAGAGACAAATTTTAAGCTGCAGCAAAAACAAAGAAGTCATTGAACTCTTTCTTTATGCATTAGAATTACAGGAAAAATATAATATCACTTTGGATCAATCTTCTGTGAAAATTCACAAAGTGTTAAATAGCCTCACTTTCAGTGCATATCATTTTAAATTGCATAAGCAACAGATGGGAACAAAGGGTTACTTTGTCCATTCTAGTGTGTGTGTGTATTTAATTATTTTAATTCTAGCTGTAGAATCTCCAAAACTAAGGTTCTATATAAGAAATTACATAAACCAGCAGATAGTTAAAATCACCACGAGAAAAAAACACAAGAAGCGATAAATATGATAATAGGATGATTTAAACCAGCATGAACTCTTGATTGCAGTCTAAATATTAATACCTATGTGTTTACTGTCTTAGCTCATGGAGAGAAAAAGAGACATCAGGATGACCACTTCCAGCAAGCACTCCTGGCGCTCAGCACTCAGGGAGTAGGACCACTATTAATGACCTGTGGACAGAATTTGATTTCCCCTTTCCTGCCATAGAGAAAGGAAAAGAACTTAATTAATGACAAATTATCACTTACCTGATAATGCGTATGGCTCCTTGCCATACTCTGAAAATTACTTTTATAGTCTTAAGTTGCTCTTACTGTTTTGAAAGATGAGAGGTGTTATATATTGACAAAAAAGCATAAAATCTTGGGTTTAATCTTTTTCCATAGTAGAAAGCAAAAATAGCAAAAAAATAGTAGAACTAAAAAAATCTGATTTAGCAGGTAAATTTTTGTTTGAATTCAGATTTTCATTTAGTTTCAGCTACATTATGTTATATGACATTCCTATTCTACCATTAAAGAAGTCTAGTAAATTACGAATTAGAGCTGTTAGCCTTGAATGTCCTTTGAATTTCGTACATTCAGTCAACACTCATCCCAAATTGTGCTTTTATCTTTGATGCAAATGTAAGAAGCATCCTCATTTCCTCCCTCAAGGAACACAGTCCTGCCACTTCAACTTTATGGTTGATGTTGCCTGGGGTCAAAATGGTACTGCTCCCAGATGCAATAAAGGAAGCGACCATGTTTTGCTGAGAAATAGACTCACAGTCCCTACGAATTCTGAAATTCTAAATGTCTTATTTTGTATTTCGAATATTTTTTGCACTGTATTATAAAAATAAAATCATTTGCATGTTTTTTATTGTCCACAGGTAAAATGCAGTGCTCCATTCTGCTACAGAGTCTCTTTTTGTTTTAAGAATGGCTGCACGGATGACTTATTTTGAAAAGATTCCTTAGAGAATATTTTGTAAGACAACAATTGTAAATGAAAACACAATTATAATTCATATTGAGTCCTTCTAGTCTTTTATGGTCTGACTCTTTATTAGAGCTACTATTAGCAACTCCATGCAGAGCCTCTTTTTGTAATCAAAGTGACAGCTCATATCATCAATGGTAAACATTATTTGAAATGTAATGCAACAATTCTTTGAAAAATTTTAAATTTACAGCCTAAGCCTACACTAGAAAAACTAATGGAAAAGCTCACCATATTCAGAGGGCTTCTGATTAGGACAAGAGTCATGTAAAGGAGTAAGTAAGTGTCCCAAGTGGCATTTTTAATACTGATAAGGAAACCAAATCATTCCTCTGTTGGATTTGCTGTTCTGGTATGCGAACCTGCTTTCCAGTGCTGCTCATACACTCCTTCCAATAAATCCTTAAGGCAAAACACACAGGCAAACCTAGGAGCATCCCTTCTCTTTCAGTAGCATCCATGAGTGTCCATACATAGGTTTCTGCTTGTTCTTCTGTGATACCTTTAACCCATGATTCCAGATTCTGCACAGAGAAACTAATACTGTCACCAGTTCTATTGTTCAACTCTGTCAGCTCTGACTTGCTTGTGCCCAGATGGCCATGGCATTCTGTTGCAAAGTAAGAGTCCGGAGTTCCTTTCTCTTTAACAAAAGTTCAGTCCTAGGATTTCCACTGCTGAGTAAGTGCTCCAGCATTACGTTACTCAAAAGAGATGGTCAGTGTTTCTTTACTGTGAAAGGAACTCAGCATCCTTAATATGTAATGTTTGCTTGATAAATCAAGTCCTTCCAAGGACTTAAGCTTAGTTTACACACTTCTCTTCCTGTCCCTCAGATGCAACAGATCTTGGATGTGGACTTGAGTTTCTGAACAGTGGCATGACAGCTAGTAAGCAGTCCACATGGCAACTTTAGCTCTTACTCTTGTGAACTCAAGTACTCAAGTACTCCCCATGGGCCTGCTCTCATCTCAGTATCTTATTAAATTTTAGTGCAGTCTGTCTGTTTGAACAAGAGCCTCTGTTCAGTGCTTTCTGCACAAGTGCTTCTGTATCCGTCAAGTAAATGCAAAAGTGATTAATCCAAATATGTTTTACATTTGATTTTTAATAAAACCATGCATCTAGCAAGGCATTTCCAGTTTTTCTTTCTATAACTAAGTAGCTGGATCACACACATCTGCAAGAATGTCAGTTCCTCCTCAGTGACCTGAAGAAAGTAGTTCATAGCTCAGTAAAACACATTAAATTGTTCAATCAAAGTGAAAACAAGAGTTAAAAAAAAAGAAGAAGAAGAAGAAAGAGGACATAAAGAACCACTGCTATGAAATCTGTGGAGGATTTTCTTTTTTCTACTCTTGGAAGTCAACTCTTGCTGTTCACAATTATCTTGTTCCTTAAAAGCAAGAAACTGCAGTGAATTGAATATTTTTTTTTAAGATAGTGTCTCAGCTATAAAACTGATGATTTCATGTATTTATATTGGGAGAATAATATGATTTGTGGGAAATAATTTTTTTAAATACACACATTTAATAAAAAGGACGAAATGACAGTATTCTTATATATGGTGTTAAAAAAGAATTTACTGAAAAGCATTTATACATTTTGTCTCACAATCACATAATCCTTATACTAACCCTGTTGCCTACATCTTCACATTTTCAAGAGGTGTGAATTCAGCAGATCAGATGTCAGTTCAGAAAATTACACTGAAACTTGTAAAAGGTTGGATGCCATTCTGGCTACACTGATTAAAGACTGACACATATTTGGAACACACCAGTTCAAGACTGAAGATGACAAGAAAGGAAAGTATGAAGACATGGAAGTTGTGATTGACAAGTGGTACATTATTCTAAATTAATACTTAAACTAGGAGCTGACATAGTGGAGCAAAACAAAAAAAAATGTTGTATTTTATCTGATACACTGCCCCTCACAACAGCACTGAAAGTTCAGAGAAAAATACTTTGCCATGCTATTTACAGCAAACACATAAAATATCATCTGAACTTTTCACAAATACCTCCTCTATAACACAGATCATACAAGCAAATGCTATCTTGATTTTTATAATTGATTATGCATTACCATTTACCCTGTCAGACCCAACCTTATGAATCTGACAGCTTTGTTATCTCCCTAACCTTGGCACAGTTATCTGCAATTCAGACTGTTATATTTCAAGGTCAAGTGTGCCAAAATTCAAACACTCCCTTTTCCACTCTTCCATACATACGCCTTTCACTTTACCCCTGTGTCTCTACCTTCCCTCATAGCACTATCTCCTCACCTTTATTTCCCAACATTCATCCCCTTGCCCTCAACCTCTATATTTCTATGTCACCTATTTTTAATTTGCTTTCTCCAGTGTTTTCAAGCAATGCGCTGGCAAGGGGACTTCACATGTCAGTGACCAACTGAGCAACCTGACTGCCTTTCCCTATCACCTGTTTATCCCTGTGTCCTTGGATCCTTTCCTCATGGCTAAGAGAACCTGTTCAGCAGGCTAAAAAATTGTGCAGCCCTTCTCTTGGATTTCTAGCTGCTATATAAAAATGCCTCATAGGACAGATCCACACCGCATACTAGAAGTTGGCCATGTCTGATATGCAAAAATCAGTATGAATGTCCTTATAAGCATCTTTATAAGCCTGTAATTTCTCTCCTTTACATCTTAACCCACCCACAGAAACTAAAAATGCCTCCAGCCCCTTAAGATTCTTCTATCTGCTGTGACATTGAGTTACACTCTGCCTCCAGTGCCAGTGTTGGTCTTTCTAAAACAAAACAGGTTTCCCTAAGAAAGTATAAGGTCTCTTAGTCAAGGCTAAATGGAAGAAGTCAAGCCTTTAACTTAAATAATTCACTATGGATCATAATCCCTGCATCCTGTATCTCATCTGAGAAACACTTCCATTATTTCATATTTTGAGACACAAAAGTAGTATTAGAAGTAGGAACTATTAAAAGACAAAGTTACCAACTCCAAACTCAGTAGTTCTGATTTTTAGGAGTCTTCATATTCCTTTCTCTTGTTAGAGTCTTTGTTTCATACCTTCCATTCTTTATCTCTCCTCTCCCCAGTTTACTGTCCCTAAAACTTACAAAGGAATAGACATGAAAAATACATCTGCTTTGGCCTGCCTATGCAAATCAGAAAGAAATACGTAATATTTTGTATGTTTCTTTACTAGTTCACCACAACATTATCAGTGCCAATCCATGTTTTCATGGGGAACATAAAACATTAAAAAAATCAGAACAGTGCATTCTTTTTGCAGTGCAAAAAACTATGAAATTCCCAAACACGTAAGTAGTAGAACCAATTCCCTTGAGAAACGGAGAAGAGTATGAACATGTGATGAAGTACACTTGCACAAAAGACAGCACATCTGATAGCAAATTCATCTGCTTTCGTAAGATCCTTTATAATATTCCACTATTACTATCTAATGTAGGAATTTTATGAGGTGTGTAAAAAAGCAACAGTTAAGATTATTTGCACCACAATGAGGTGCAGCATTGATGCCTATAGTTTTACATGTGATTATTTGAATACTGTGCTGAGTCACCACAGTTCTGGTGTGAAATAAGTAAGCCATTTATTTCTCTGATGAATACACCTCACTGAATTAAAGAAAAATTGCAAAGTGAAGTCACTACCAAAAACGTAGTTCTGCCCTTTACCTGCCCTAGTAGAATATATCTCACCTCTACTTGCACCTACGTGACCATCAAGCCTCCCGATCCAGGTGTAAATTAACTTTTTTTCTCTTGTGGTATAATTAGTTTTCAGTTAGATCAGCAGTTTGTTTCAGGTAACAATAAGATGCCGAAAGCCAATACCAATACAAAGGCAGAGGTGCAAATATGTAGTTGAGGATGGAGTGGAGAATCTTATCCTTTTGGGCAGCATCATAACCCGAGTGCTCAAACTAAACTCATGATAATACAGGTAGATGCACACAGGGTGCTTGTAGTGTCTATAGGCACTGAATATTAGCTTTGATACCCTCTCATACAAGATGGTGTGTAGCAGACGCCTTCTGAGGAGCCACAAAGCAAAGTAACAGATTTTAAAGCCACAAGGGAAATTCCTCATAGCAGCATTCTGCCTACCCCTCTGTTTTTGGAAGCTGAGCACTTTCTTGCAGAAAAATCACGGGATGCTGACTGTCTTCCCCTAGCACTGAAAATGAAGAGTGAAAATCACAACTGTAAGCCTGCATTTTGAGCACTGGAATTGAAAGACCTCCTCTACTTGCAAATTCTTTCTCCAAAACAGGGGAATAATCAAAGCAGCTCTTTAGCAGTACAACACACACTACTATCAGTATCTATTCTTCACCACTCATAATTTCAGTAAAGACCCTATATACAAGACAAAGACTTTTACAACTCTCATTTTGGTCATATCCTACAATGTAATTCTTCCAAGACTGTCTTTTTTTCATTTTGCTAGTGACATTTAGTGCAATTCTTCATAAACCCCTGAGAATTGGATTCCTTGCCCCTTGAATCGAATAAAATATGTGCACAGCCTGTCAGCAGGTCATATATATCCTGCCAACCTACATCTAACAGATTTTTCACTTTTCATCACTGGATTTCAAGACAGTATGTAGTCTGCCAAATTTACTACAAAGCTTGCTACAGTATCGCACTTTGAAAATGTGCAATCTGTCAAAGCCACAGCTCAAAATGTCTGCTACGATGAGAGTCTTTGAAAAATCTGCTACAGTGTTGGCATTCATTCAGAAAATAATGAGTGTATCAACAGAGAAGGAGGGGAAAGGAAAAAAGTTGTTGGGGGCAGGGGGAAGAAGTGGAGAGGAAAGAAGATGAATCCTAAATGTAATATGCTAGAATCTGAAGAACCTACAGGAATTCTTTATGCAAGTGTGATCCAGTTTCATACAAATTCCTTCAGGATGACAGGATGTTAATATATAAATAGTCTGAGTGCTACATTTAGTAACACTGATGAAAAGATAATTTATCATAGATTTGACCACAACTGTACATAGCAAACCTCAATATTGATTCAAACCCTGAATACATTTAGCAAACTGTATAAGACAGCAAAACTGCTTGCACTGCTATTGAATACTGTGAGATGCTGCATATGAAGAGTATCATAAGAAACAGGTGGAGAGAGTAGTGATGTTTAATTTATTAGCTGAAATATGAAGGAAACAATCAATTTCAGGAGACTTAAGTAAAGACAAATTTCAGGGTTTTTTTAAAAAAATAACAATACCAGCAAAATATCCAAGGACTGTGAAACGCAACTCTAAGAACTTTCCTTGTTTTCCTGTTTTCCTTCATCCTGTGTTTCCAGAAAATGCACGTTTTCATTCAGAAATAAAAACCCAAAAAAACCCAAAACATAACAAGGCAAAAAGAGGGGAGGAAAGACCATTTAGAAAACAAGAAAATACATGTGTATTAAAAACAAGTACACATGTACCTACTTTAACAACCGACAATACAGGCAAGTTTTCCTGGACATGAGACTAAGCTAGTGAAAGGACTGCAACAGAAGTCTGAATTCAAAGCACTAGAGACGACCTGCTTTACTCCATGCTATGTATCTCTGAAAACAAGTTACAGAAAATTCCTCTAATACAGCAAACAAAAGCATCTTTAACACCATAGCATTAACATGTCTGAATTCAATCACTTCTAGAAACAAGCGAGGAAATCAATAAGAAGCATATGGAAGAATAACAAAAAAAAAACCACTGAAACACCACCAAAAAAAACCACACACAAAAGAAATAAAAAATGCAAATAAAGTCCTCCACCTTGGAGAAAACCTGTGCAAAGTTTGCTGCTACCAAGAAGGCTACTGAGCAGATTGGCTGATTGAAGCCAATCAAACAGGTTTACAATGGGCAAGAAACAACCTGAATGAACAAGGTTTGTGAAATATCTTGTGTTGCCAATTCGCATTTTCTCTATTAAAAAGTTAAATATACTAGTCTATTACTACTCTAATACTCTAATAAAATTTGTATTTGTTAATTATTTTAAGAGCCTTAGTCCTTTTTTGGGAGTATCCCTGAAAATCTCACCTGGGATATACTAAACAAACCCTTCAAAGTGATTTTCAATGAATTCATGATTTTATTGGAGTTACTCCTAATTAGGAGAATAAAAGTGATTCAATCTCCTTTTCATGCATAAGGAGAAAAAAATGTTGATTCATTGAGGTTATGGTTTTATATTTAATTGTCGTGTCCCTAAAAGCTCTATAAAGTGTCTCAGGAGAAAGAAGACTACAACCACCTAAAAGGAGGTTGTAGTCAGGCAGGGGTTGGTCTCTTCTCTCAGGTGACCAGTGACAGAACTAGAGGGCATGGACTCAAGCTTCGTCAGGGGAGGTTTAGGCTTGATCTTAGGAAAACGTTCTTCACTGAAAGGGTGATTTGCCATTGGAATGCGCTGCCCAGGGAGGTGGTGAAGTTGCCGACCCTGGAGGTGTTTAAGGGGAGACTGGATGAGGCACTGAGTGCCATGGTTTAGATGATGGGTTGGTGTTGTGTTGGGTTATAGGTTGGACTTGATGATCTCAGAGGTCCTTTCCAATCTAAAAAAAAAAATTAAAAAAAATAAAAAAGGGCATCCTTGATGATCCAGCTTCCAAGTTTATACAGTGTTTTTTGTTACAGATCTTTAACTAATTGTACCACACAGCAAAACACAGAGACTTCACATTGCCATTAAGATGCCATGGTCTCAAACGTTCTTCTTACAGGTGTCAAAAGGGTACAATAGTTTACTAATAAATGAAAGCTGCAAAGACCCAAGCATCTTTTGTATGTGAAAAACATCAACAGTTTTTGTTGACTTTATTAAGTCGAGAGTGTTCAAATGTTTGCAAATTCATACTCAGCAGCTGGAACTTTAAAGCATACGTCTACATTAAATGTTTTAGATTTGACCAGGACTGAGCCTTGAAAGGGGATTTCCTAATCATCTCTCTTCTCCAGAATTTGATTCACAGTATAGAGCAGACTCAGAGTCTGAACTCCATCTTCGCATAAAACGCGTTTTGCCTGGAATGTTTGTTGAGATCTCACAATCTTTCATACTGACGCGATCAACTCTGCTCCATCTTAAATAGTTTGTTCTCACTTGAGTTTTTCTACTTGTCTGAAAAGGGACTTTTCAATACACTGTAAGAGGGTCATCATGTATATAGATGCTCTTTGCAAAACAACCTCTCTGTGTTTTATCTTTCAAACTGTAGAAAAGAAGGTGCAATTTGAGAATCAACTGTTATCTTGGAATGCAGATAATAAAAAAAACCAACCAAACAACCCCAAAAAAACCCCATACGAAGAAAATAATGAAACACTAAGAAAAACAGACTTAGGGCATGTTCTTTGGAAGACAAAGCCCATATCAAGCCTCAAGAAATTCTGGGCTTGCCAGACAACTTCAGACTGGGTCTGCTTCTTTCCTTTATTCCAAAAGAGAAATCTCATCCAAATTAGCTTTTGATGATGTATAAGATTAGGGGAGAAAAATACACAATTTAGATTATAAAATTGCCTCTCTAAAGCAATCTCTTGTTCTCCTGGCTAAGAAACCCCCTAGTTCTACTAAAACTATTTGGTTGCATACTGTGGAAGAAGAGAAATGTAGCTGAGCTGGCCCAGTTCCATAATAAGAAGTTAACAGAAGTGGGATTGTATCTGGCTATCAGTCTGGGAGGGACAGAAGTGCTTTTGTAGTATTGCAGTGGAATTCTTCAGGAAGGTTAAATAGCAGACAGAATCCAAGTATGGAAAAGTGATAATACTACACAGGCTAAAACCCGTGTAACACACAGAGTTATACATATGCACCATGGAGATTACTAACACTCTCCAGTTTTAGGTACCTAAATTAATCAGCTAGTCTCTCACAACAAATAGGACTAGAAAAGTGGCTTTTTCCAAGAAGTAAAAGAGATTCCTTCTCTAAACTGCCCACGGAGCTGACTCCCACTTGCTCACTTCCTGCACTGACTATAGGAGGAAAGTGCAGAGAACAGCCAGCTACCCTAAATACTGATAAATTCACTACTGTAAATATCCACCAGCGTGCCTTTCCCAGCCTCATAGATACTGAGGATTTCCAAGACAAGGAGCCTATTTTATTACTATCTAAACTAATCATTCCTCTGCTGGCTTGTCAGATAAGTCAGATCTATGAAGTTTTATATAGCTAACGGTTGTTTTGAAAGTTAGGAGAAACCCCAAAATGAAGAGACTGAAGGCTTTTAGGAATGTCATTTTAGTTCTCCTTTCTTTTCCTAAAAGACAGACTGTTTGCAGTTTCTTGAGGAAAAACCCTTTTAAGTGAAAAAAAAGTTTTTAACTCTTCGGTCACAACAGCCTCAGCCACAGATTTGTACACAGTTTTGAGAGAATGGTAATTACAGTAGGACGATTAATTCAGAATTTAATTGAGATAATGTGATTGTTTTATAACTGCTTACAAGCAAACTGATCTTCCTCATAGTTTTTGAGGATTCAAGATTCAGGATTTACAGACAGTGATTACAAAAAGTGATATAGTAAAAACTTCTTTTGCAATATTCATTCAACTTTAATGGAAAATTCACTTCCAAACTTTTCTAAAGTCGCATGTTACTGCACAATCTCACATCATGTAACTGCATGTAATACTAGAACATAGTAGAAATTCCCAATAATCTGAAATACAACTACTCCACAGAAAAGACTTTCAAGTACTCAGATAACTGTTTCGCAAGGAGGATCCTTAGTATATGCTAACAACGACACCAGCTTCAAAAAGATATTGCATTTTAGAGACTGAATAAAACATCTAGCATATATGGTCTTATACAACCTATCAAGATGTCTGCTTCAAATAAGAGCTCTTTAAACTCTATGCAATACATATAGTAAGAAATTACATTCCTCTACACGCAGAAAAGATTGTAAGATACTAATATGACCTACAATAGGCATTCACAATTCTCTTCTGAATTTCTTAAATAGGTATTTCTCTATTAGAAAAACAAATTCTTCATTGAAGTATATCATGAAAAGTATATCAGACAAATTGTCATCCTGTTGTTTCAGCCCAGTGTATGTAGTAATCAGTGATGGGATAAGAATGACTACAGAGAAAGCCCACTTCTAATTAAATGCACCTCATTCTCTGAAAAAAATAGTTTTAAGTAAGAATTTTATTACTTTGAAGCAGGAGAATCTCACAGAAACAGTGGGAATGAAGACTGGGAGATAGACCAAAACTATCCTTGGCAGATCTAGCTAAGCTCCCTGGACTGTCCAAAAGAGGAGCCACGACTCTATCAAGTGGAAAATCCAGTGCATGCACGTATATATTATGTTATATACTTAAAGTTATAGAATGCATCTGTCGAAAGTGATAACACCATAATTGTTAAATATATGCAATAGATACTGCACTGTTGCATTTGCCTGCATTTCCCAAATGCAAGTACCCTGAAATCAGCTTTGAAACCCAACTTCTGAAATCAATAATGAAAGTAAAATGACCATTTTCCTTAACCGATGCCCATGAGTAGTCTTTGAAGTAAGATTTTATTTGTCAGTATAAACATATTTAACTGCTTCCTTTCTTACTTGTGCGCACAATCGCACAGTTCATCACATATCTCCCCATATTGAAATACAGGAGTCTCACAAGCCTCTTGATCTGTATTCAGAGTTCATTTCTTTTATTATACTATGTATTGACACAAGCTTCCATGCGCTGGATCCGTTGTGTCCCTGCTCACATCTAGGGTTCATCGCCAGCACCAGCAGTCACAGTAAACACCCCCTCACAGAGAGCGACCAGGTGGTATCTCCAGGTCACACTTCCCTGAGGCTAACCCTGCAGGATGGGAAACTGCACCTCTCCCCAGATCCCAACAAACGCTAGAAGCAACAACTTCCTTCCCAACCCTTGAGCTTCACTACTTGCATTACCAGCCAGATTTACAATATTTTACCTTCAGGGGACTTTTAGCATTCAACGTGCCAGAAATTTGATTAAAATGCAACATTGACTTAACAGCTCAAGTCTTTGGCACTTTTCCCTGGGAAAAACTGGCAGGATTGATTCCAGGCTGCTCTTCCCATTACACACCACCACGATGCTTCCTATACATAGCACTTATTTACAAGGATGCTTTAAATTTGCATTACTCTTCCCACTTGAACAAGATGTCGGTTGCAGTACCGGTTAACATTACTGAAGTATTTTGATGAGGTATTTTGAATGTGGCGGTTGACTCACAACTCCCTTTGCACTATTGAATTTAATGCAAATTGCCAGAAAAGACAAACACCTTGTGAATGTATGCTTTGAATCAGAAGAAAAGGTTTCCTTCTGGGAAATGTTTAGGTTTAAGCTAGGAAAAAGCCTACTTGATACTTTTTTTTTTTTATGAATATGTTGCTAATAAACATTCCCATTGTCAAGGTGCCATGAAGGCAGGTGGGTCCCTTTGGTTCAGGTGCTGGGATTGGTGAGGGCTGCCCAGGAGACCCAAGACGGACAGGGCCTGGCAGCCAGCACCTGTCCCACCCCACCCAGGGGCAGGGCAGCCAGGGGACGCCCCAGGCCTGAGCATCAGACAACTCCCTTGGGATGAGGACAGGGTGAGGCCAGGCCGGTACGTGGGTCCATGGGAAGGCCCAGCTTGGCAGAGATTGTGAGACTGGCTCTGCTATGGTGTCACCAGGATAGCAGCTGATGGCCCCAAGTGGGATGGGGTGGGGTCCTGGGCAGGGCAGGGGAAGCCCTGGGAGGCTAAAACGGAGCCCTAGGCTATGGGCAGGGTGGCATATGTATGTAACTGCTCACAGGAGGGAAAAAGGAGGAATCATCCCTTCAAGACTACACAGCAACTCAAACTCCTATAAGAAAGTTTATCCAAAAATTGCTGTTAGTACCACATATCTGGCTGCCCAGAGTCTCTATTGTGTAAATATCAGATAACAGCAACTACACACTTTTGGAATACAGAACTGCAACATATAATACATCGAAACTGGAAGCACTGTGCAAGAAGCTGAATTTCTCATGGTAAAACAACATACCCAGATTTGGAGTGATGTTATACGCACATACATAATTGATTCAACAGACCTTGTTTTTAAATGGGCATAAATTTTCCACACAGTGTTAACCATGCAGCTTTCCTAAAAAAAAAAGAAATGTGATCTGCTGTTGGAGAACTGGGCTTTACACACACACACACACACACACACTTTTAAACCAGGTCAGTTATTCAGAGCAAGTATTTTATAAACTGGAATAGTGTTTCATTACTGCCTAATCCAAAGGCACTTATCAGAAACCTTCCAACTTACAGCTTAAACTTATGAGTGAACATAAGCTTTACTTGTTTCACTGAGATTTTGGCCTCTCCCTTCCCACCTCCAGATGCATTACTATCTCATTACTATCTCACACAGCTTAAAATGGGAAACAGGAAGTTATCTTCTGTTTCCCAGAATTAGTTTCTTCCGAAGCCCCACATCCACCTTTGGGTCCCCCAGCTTTCTCCCTCTTCTTCCTACAGAGGATGTTGCGCTGGTCAAGGATGGGGCTACCCCACTGTCCACTGCTACTGTTCTTCAGGCCTTCCTGCTCCTTCTGCCTGGAGAGATCTTGTAGGTCCAAGAGAGTTCTCCATTTTCACTTTTCATATCTACAATTTTGGGAAACAAGAAAAAGTAAGTAATAACAGCTTAATTTAAACTTAATTTTGCATGAAAATATGTGAGCTAATTTTCCCCAGGTTATGGACCCTTTCTGTAAACTTCATTGTTCTCCTAAGAGAACCAAGCAGTTCCTCTATTTCCTTCTTATTCAAAAGAATCCTTCTTTTAAGGACTAAGAGAAAGCAGAAGACCCCTCCTTATTCAATCACTATGCTTCTGGAGACAGGGAAGTGCAGAAAGCAGCTGTTTTTTGGGACTTTTCACTCCAAAATGACATGTAGGATTTCAGCATCCTGACAGGCTTGAACAGAGCAGGGGAGCAGAGGTCAAAACCTCATTGCAATAAAAATATGAAAGCCAGTAGTAATGCTAATTCTCTGTAACAAAAAGCGCTTCTATAAATACATTAATAACAAAAGGAGAGGCAAGGAAAACCTCCATTCTTTGTTGGACTTGAGGGGAAACATAATTACCAGGGATGAGGAGAGGGCTGAGGTACTCAACACCTACTTTGCCTCAGTCTTCACCACTAGGAGAGGTGGCTTTCACGATAACTGGCCTCCGGAGCTCACAGATAGACAGGAAATGAAATGTCTACTCTGTGATCCAGGAGGAAACAGTCTATGAATTACTGAGCCACCTGGATCCACACAAATCTATGGGACCTGATGGATTCCATCCTAGGGTGATGAGGGAGTTGGCAGAAGAGCTTGCTGAGCCACTCTCCATCATCTACTAACAGTCCTGGCTCTCTGGGGAGGTTCCAGATGATTGGAAGTTGGCAAATGTCACGCCAATCCACAAAAAGGGCTGCAAGGAGGACCCGGGCAACTATAGGCCTGTCAGCTTGACCTCAGTGCCTGGCAAGGTCATGGAACAGATCATCCTGAGTGCAATCACACAGCACCTTCAGGATGGACATGGGATCCGACCCAGGTAGCACGGCTTTATGAGGGGCAGGTCCTGTCTGACCAACCTGATTTCCTTTTATGATCAGGTAACCCGCCTGGTGGATGAAGGGAAGCCTGTGGATGTAGTCTATCTGGACTTCAGCAAAGCCTTTGACACTATCTCCCACGGCATACTCCTGGATAAACTGGTAGCCCACGGCTTGGACAGGTGCACTCTCAGCTGGGTTAAGAACTGGCTGGATGGCCAGGCCCAGTGAGTGCTGGTGAACAGGGCTGCGTCCAGCTGGCGGCCGGTCATCAGTGGTGTCCTTCAGGGATCAGTGTTGGGTCCGGTTCTGTTTAACATCTTCATTGATGATTTAGATGAGGCGATTGAGTCCATCATGAGTAAATTTGTGGGTGACACCAAGTTGGGAGGGAGTGTCGACCTGCCGGAAGGCAGGAGGGCTCTGCAGAGGGACCTGGATAGGCTGGAGAGATGGGCTGAGTCCAACAGGATGAAGTTCAACAAGGCCAAGTGCCGGGTCCTGCACTTTGGCCACAACAACCCCATGCAGTGCTACAGGCTGGGGACAGAGTGGCTGGAAAGCAGTCAGGTGGAAAGGGACCTGGGGTACTGATTGACAGGAAACTTAACATGAGCCAGCAGTGTGCCCAGGTGGCCAAGAAGGCCAATGGCATCCTGGCCTGTATCAGGAATAGTGTGGCCAGCAGGACAAGGGAAGTGATCCTTCCCCTGTACTTGGTGTTGGTGAGGTCACACCTTGAGTATTGTGTTCAGTTCTGGGCCCCTCAGTTCAAGAAAAATATTGAGGTGCTGGAGCGGGTCCAGAGAAGAGCAACAAAACTGGTGAAGGGACTTGAGCACAAGTCCTATGAAGAGAGGCTGAGGGAGCTGGGGTTGTTTAGCCTGGAGAAGAGAAGGCTCAGGGGTGAACTCATCACTCTCTACAACTATCTGAAAGGAGGTTGTAGTCAGGTGGGGGTCGGACTCTTCTCCCAGGCAACCAGCAACAGAACAAGAGGGCACGAGCTTAGACTCTGCCAGGGAAGGTTTAGGCCGGATATCAGAAAAAAGTTCTTCACAGAGTAATCAGGCATTGGAATGGCCTGCCCAAAGAGGTGATGAATTCACCATCCCTGGAGGTTTTTAAAATAAGACTGGATGTGGCACTTAATGTCATTATCTAGTAATCATGATAGTGTTGGATTAAGGGTTGGACTTGATGATCTTGGAGGTCTCTTCCAACCCAGATAATTCTATGATTCTATGATTATTAAAAAATGGCTAGTGGGGCTTGAACATCAGCAACACTGCACTATACACATTTGTAGAAAGAATAACATGGTTTTGAATTACTGAAAACATTGAAGGAAGTTTCCTTAGTTAACTTTTGCCTAATACACTATAAAGCCTGCTGTGACACGTTTTGCGGTCTCCCACCACTGAGTCCTAATTGTCTGTCCTTGACAAACCCCATGTGATGACAGGAAAATTGAACTCTGCCATCAATTAACATTCAGAACAGATGAACATTATTAATATGAGGAAAATCTCAAAAATAATTACTTGCACTCAAAGGGAAAACATCAACATCAATACAGACATCTAGAGCTTGAAGGTTTGTCTACATAAAAATCATGACACTCATTTTATGAAAAATGGGATTGTTTGTTTCAGAAAGGGTTAGTTTAAAATTAAAATGCTTTTTCTTCTCTTAAAACTTAGTGAAGAATGTGACATAAAATATAAGTTCTTTTAATGTCTTTCCTTAAAATAGAATGGTATAAGAGAGGAAGATATTACCATCTATATAAAACACAAACCATTAACTGTAAACAAGAAACAGATACAAAACACAAAAACAATACAAAGCAAAGATTACTCGCTGTTAAGCTTGATGCAGGAAGTGATTTGCAGAGTGTACATAGAGTTATGAGAAATAAAAGTTCTGATTTTTTGCAAACCTAGTTGGAAAATCAGGGTGCAATTTTATCATTTAAGTTCCACATTTCTCTCTTTTTCCTTTAGTGAAATCTGAAAACTTGATCCTATTTTACTGTAGATCATAGCTATCCAAAACCAATATATGCAAAGGGGAAGAAAAGATTCTGAAATCCCTACTTCTCTATCAATATCTTTGAAATAAACAGGTTTGTTTACTCCATCTTTTACTACAGATTTTCTTAGCCAAGAACAATCTCTTTATATGGACCTTTCCCAGTGTTAGTCGGGTATATTTGTTTTGGAATTATTTCTACTGCTTAAATGTAAAAAGAAAAAGTTCCATTTTAAGTATAAGCAGTTAGTTAGACACAGAGCATCTATTTGATTTTATCAACTAATTTTCTCTCCTTACTCAAAAACATGAAGTAGTCATCCTCTTTAGCCAATACATCATCTCTAATCTAAAAAGTTCCAACAAATTCCAAGATTTCTGAAAGATTCTCCTTTAGCAACATTTCTGTACACCAGAATTGAACCTGCGCAGATTTACTCTACAGTTCATCTTAAAGTATTTGGACAATCTAAGGCCAAGACATTCCACATAATTGGGTCATTTATTTTCATTCATTCTTCTAAGCTCAATACATGTGAAATAATCCATAATTTTAAATTCCTAGTGACCACTGGAATGACTTCATAAAATGACAGAGATATAAAGCATACAGAATAAAAGACTAAGCACGTATCAATGAGGTATTATAGGAGAAGGGAAAAGTGCACTTTCAAATGTTTCTGCTTTGATATTCTGGCCTACCAGCCATTTAACCCATAATTAAGTGGATTTACTCTTTTATAGACTGTATTCTTTCCTTCAAAAATGGACTAATTCATCATTATCATTGTCAAAAACACTATGTTCATTGGCTATGAGTGTCCTTCTGCAGGGAGACCCATTAGTTTTAACAAAAAAAATGCTACGCAAGCAGTCCATTAAAATCCCAAAAAGTCAGATATAAAAGGGTAACACCAGTTTTAGTTGGATCAGTTTTGGGTTTCATTTTTTACTGTTCTTCAATTCAATACATAATCACAGTTGGAAATAGTCTGAAAATATTTGATGTCCTCATGCAAACCAACAGATCCTGGAAACCTGAAAGTGGTGTACCTTTGTGTACATGCTTTAAATTTTCCTTGAAGGTGATTTGCAAGCCCCATAACCGATATGAGTAAAATATTAAAAAACAAAGAAGTCATTTATTTATAAGGTGGGCTGCATTAATCAATACCATCTCTTTCAATCATATATATACTATATTCTTAAATCTGACCTCCTCTTGTATAAAATACTCAGCTGTTGCAAGTAGGAAGGTAAAAAGTTGTAAAGGAAAACAAAACAAAAAAAATGTTTTGCTGCTTATTTCTTTCAGGTTCTTTTTAAGAATCAGCTCTGGTTTTGACAACTTTAGATGTACAGCAGCTGGAGCAGCAGGTGACCAGGCCCTTTAAATATAATATCTACAAACACACAGGTGATTTATACAGGTGTCTGCATAAACATTTTCCATTTCTGACTTCATGAAAGGATATTTTGACTGTGGTCATAGGTTTTACTTGGTTTTGATAATTACTTCCTCATTAAATGCTAAATATAATAAGTAGTCACTATAACAAAAGACTTTTCAGCAATTGTGCCTCCCTTTTACTAAGAACTGATACATTGCTTTCATTTAAAATAGGCACGACACTAATAACTGAGAAGATACCCAGGCAAGAGGAAATACATACAGGTTGAAAATTAGCCTTTTGCAGGGAAATAAGAGAAGGTTTGTAAAACTAAAAAGAAATATATGCCACATCCATACATTCAAGCAGATGGCAGCTGTCTATAACTGATCAACAGAACTGTGGTCTCAACACTGAACTTGCATCTGATTTATCCTTAAAAGCATCTTTGCATAACACTAATTCCTTTGTGCAATGAAGAAGACTTCACAGCTGTGACAAGAAGGATGTCACTGTATCCTTCTCTATATATAAATACCTTGTGTATACAGCAATTCAGATGACTGAGGGTTTCAGCATGAGATTTACAATAGGAAATTAGGCCACAAGAGCCCTAGCATATTCTAATATTGTTATGGAACACAAAGGCTGTGGACACCAAGCTGTAACATAAGGCAGCCGGAGTGAGACTGTGCATTTAAAATTCTTACCCAAACCTAGTCCCTTGAAATTTCAGAACATAAGAAGACATACACATTCATTCTGGCTTCTTGACTGATGGAAGGTTTTCAGGACAGAAAATTCTTGCTCTGTATGAAGCTCTGTATAACAGAGCTGTGCTGGTCAGATAATTCAGAGCAAGTGGAATAAGCTTGCTTAGATGGATCGCTGTGTGTGGAGGTCACCTGTTAAGGAAAAACAAAAAGCTAAACCACGAGTCTGCCTCAAAGGATGCTGAGAAAGAAGAGACTCCTGCAGACAGGTTTTGCATTTTTATCCCCTAAACATAAGCTTCTTCTAAAGAAAGTAGTACAATCTCAGCCTTTTTGGTGACAAAATAAAAGATATTAAATAATAATAAGCTGGAAAAGCAGCTGAGTTTCCCCAGACACTGCAAAAAAAGTCGTGTAATTTTTGGCATTTACAGAGATGAGTTAACTCGTTTTAAAACATACAGATATTAAGGTTGTTTTGCAGATGACCAGTTCTCAATGTCTTTGTGTAGCCATGCCAATGAAATTCTAAGCTAGTTGGATTAAAGCATCTGAAAAGTGTAGCTCAATGAAAGACAGATAATGCCATGTTCAGAACCACTGTTTCAGGTTTCTAAGCCTTTTACAGGTCTTTTCAGTTTCCAGTGTAGCTGTTAGATTACTAGCAGTCATTTAGACAGGTCTGGAAACTAAAATCACATAGTCAGGGTCAGGAAACCTTTCTAAAAAACAACTATAATGTGCAGGGAAAGGGAATAGAGAGAAGAATGGAGGGAAATAGGCATTGCAGCACTCAATTCTCCCCATACTGCAAAATAAAATGTGATTGCCTGGAATCCAGCAGCTCTGGAAGTTATGAATGAGACATGAATGAGACATACATGGCATCAGCTATGGTTAAAAGCTCCATGTTATCCTTAATATTTTGACAAATATCACAAAATGAACTGTACTCATATTAAATTTAAGGAGCAACAAATTACTGACTGAGGTACTGAAAAACAGTTAAAAACAGACAGCAATGACAGGGCAAGTGCAGGAACAAAATTGTGAACAGAACATACAATATGTCCATTGTTACCCAGTGCTCTCCTTACAATGAAAGACTGGATATTTTTGATCCATCCTCTTCAGAGTTGTAACACAGATGGGCTAATGCAATTTCTAGGACAAAGAAATTGTAAAATTAGACAAAAGCTGAATACAAACAAAAGATACTGTTAATTCAAAATTTCTTCACAAATCTCCTCTGTAACAAATCATGGAAATATATCAGCAGAAATGCAATATTTTTCTGAGGGCGATATCGTGAGATCAGTCCTTGGACCATTTATTCAGATCCTGAGAGCTGCTCAAATAAAAATCTCTGATATGCATTCAGCTTATTGCACAGAATTTGGCTACTGGCAATGAGATAAAAGATTTAAACCAATATAATTAAAAAGACGACAGAAATCAGGCTTACTCTTACTGCCAGTAACATGACTTACTGCTTTTTCTTAACTACTCATTGATGACTCAGAAGTTAAACTCCTCCCTAAGCATCTATGCTCAGTTGTTTTGATGGAGCATTCCCAAATCACTGCGTAGAGCTACTTGCCCAAGTCCTTCTAGCCCAATTAGGAACAAGTCAGACCCCTCTGCTTAAGAAGATGGGGCAAGCACTTCGCAAATGCTCACTGAATGCTGTTGCTCCTTCCCCATGACAACCTCAATGTTTCATCTCCCTTTCCTCCTGGGATATTCCAAGACATACAGCCAATACTTCTGCATTGCTGAAGGTGCTACGACTCAGGTAGACTGAAAACTTTTACTTTAATGATTGCAATTCAATGTACACTGAATTGTTCCAGTTGCTGTAAAACACAAATGGAAAGCTATTATTTGCTCTAAATGTGATAAAGAGTAACTAGTCATCAACGTTTCACATATTGAAGCTATATAGCTTCAACAAAGCTGGCTGAGGACCGCAATGTCCTGGGAAAAATTGATTGCATGGTTGTGTTTCCCTGGCAATTTAAAGATACAAGAGAATCCACTTGTTACTTTCAACACTCCTCAAAATTCTACCAACTGTGCAAACAATATGTCTAATGGCACTAGACTAGCAGAGCCTGCTTGAAATTAGATATGTGCTCTGAATAAGAATATCATTGGAATGCCTGTAACAAAAACTCCTTTGAAACTACAACATGACGTGAAGTACAATATGTCCCCTGCTATCTTCAGTGGAATCAGAACTCCCATGAACCCAGATTCACAAGAGCATCAGCTTCAAGGAACTTGAATCCAGTTCATATTTTGCAAGAAGTCATGGCCTGTGAGCTAAATCAAAACTGATTATCCAAAAACACTCATTCTGACCTTGTGATATACTATTACATGAGAGGAAAAGGAGCATCACACTTCACTGCAAGTGGAATATTTAGGGCATAAATAGAGCACCCATTTAGTCTGATAAAACATAGGCGGGGACATCTTCATATCCTGGGGCAGGGAAAAAGTTGATTATTGGAAAGGGTAAATCTCAGACCATATATATACATACATAGGATCCCACCTATCTCAAAATTAGAGGTATTTTTCTCCAGTACAACATGTGTGCTATAGGAAAGTGCATGGACAGCGCAACTTTCCTGGAATCAGCATCATTCCCATAAGCAAACAGAAAAGATTAAGTCTGTTACCTAAAAATCGGAGCATGATATTGCAACAGCCTAAGGGTTAAAATTCTGCCATTCCTTTTCAGCACAGCTGGTTTTGCATGTAACAATTACTGGGTAAAATTGCAGTATCAGCAGCAGGGGCTATCACCTTTTGCCTGTTCCTACAGGAAAGGAATAGCTTAACCACCTTTGAGCAGCAATGGAAATGAAACCTAACCACAAGCCATCAGAAACCATCCTGATAAATCCACTAAGGCCAGAGAACAACTGCAGCACTAGAAATGGAAAATAAGGCAATGCCAGGGAATGTTACACTCGGCTATCAGATGACTATTGATCTCTAGATGCAGTGAAAGCTGTGCCTTATTTGAAGAGAATCCATGGAGATTTAAGAACCCCAGTAGCACAGACATAAGTTTCAAAACTTCTAAGGAAACTCTGACATGCTTATACCTAATCAGAAACCTAAGAAAGGCAGGATTCAAGTTGTTCAATATAGACAGCTAGGTGATGTCATTGGAGTGCAAATTTAGAAGAAAGTAGCTGCCTAGATTTTCATAAAAGAATCCAAGTTCCCTAGTAAGAGGTATCTCTAAGAAGGCACAGTCCTGAGTCTGGCAGTAGACCCGTCTTCTCAAAGTAAAACATAAACTTGAGGTTATATCCATAGTCCAAAATACCATATATTTCCAAGGATGTGCTCCTGAAAGAAATGAAAATCACTGTGACCATTCATGGTGAAAAGCTTTCATAGGCTAATTATATTTTCTTTTTGCATTGAGGAATATATTTGATGATATTTGGGCTGAATTTTGAAATGCTTATCACTGTTCTCCAAATAGAAGATTCACATTTGCTCATGCTGTGCATTGGATCTCTGTTTGAAAGAGAGAGGCAAGAAATATTTATCAGAGTCAATTCATAATATGGGCATGTTGTTCCAAAACCTGCAAGTAGAACAAAGATATTACTCTGAAATTAAATTCAATACCCTAATAAATTCAATACCTAAGCAAGCAAGTGTAAGAATAACTGTATTTTCAGTCTTACTCTGCATTTTCAGTTGTTTAAAACTGTGTTATCTTTTGTGATGTCTGCTTTTTTAAACTGAGTTTTAAATATTTAAACAACAGCTAAATAACATTGATATGAGCTGATGTGGAGGAATATTTGCATTTGGGAACTGCCATCATTGTGTCAATAACAGTTTAAAACACTGGAGAACTTGTATTGCAAGATATAAATCTTTAATCAACTTATGAACAGTTTGTTATACATTAATTCATATTGAAAATTGTATTCTCATGTCAGAACCACACAAAGACAGGCCTACAACCTCATGCCAACCATCTGTACATAATCCAAGTTTCCACTGTTTAACAATAGCGTTATAAGATAGAGGTCCACTTATAAGAGTGTGTAAGAGCCACTTCTTTTCATCACATCCTAGTTCTGTCAGACTGACTTTATGACATGAAAAATATGTAACAAGATTATGCAGCACAGCTGGACAGCTCTTCCAGGCTTTCAAACAAAATACTGTGTAAAAGTTATTGTCAAACACACCTGTCCATTCCATTTGGTTATAAGTCAGTGCACAATCTGGCTTTACAAAGCTCCTACTTTGTAGAGCACCTCAAGATACAAGGCTGTTTTTGACAGACAGGTTCCATTTCACATGAAGTTGATAAGCCGATAAAAATAAAAGCGTCTTTCCTTTAAGGAGGTTTGTAGCTATTAAAGCAGTGAGCAAAGACAGTACTTGGTCTGATTTTGTTCAAGATCACATACTGGGAAATAAAGAACTACAAGTCACATTCATGTGCAAATGTTCACATTAGCCTTTGTAGTTTTGATCATTATTCCTTCTTTCTTTTACTTTTCCCTATTATAATTACTTATCATTCAAAACAGTAAATATTCATGCCTATTTTACTACATCTCTCATCAGTCTGTGATGTGGAGGTGCTGCTGATATGCCTGCAGGACCTGTTAAGGCTGATCAGATTACTTTAAAACAGCTTGTTCACTCCTGTTTGGTTGCTGCCAGAAGATTGTAATGGGCACTTGTGTCTGTTCCCTAAAGGCTTTTGTGAGTGCAGTCTTATATCTTTCACAATGAGGTTTTACATCTTTCACTCTAGTTTTTTCACAGGTGAACATCTGTTCTGGTTTGAGCTAAAGTCAAACCAATTTTCTAACTTTTTATCCAAGTTCCTTCCAAGTAACTTCATTTTCTGAAAGTTAACAACCTGTTTCGGACAGTGTCTGTCTCTTCAGTGGTAACATTTAATATTTATAGTTATCACCAATGTAACCAGGCACTGGTATGCAGAAAGACTATTGCTTGTACTTATTCCTATAGAAACCAAGACCATCCTCAAGCTGATGGAATGCCCTAAGTCATAAGGGCAAAAAGGGGTGGCACCTGCAGGTAGGAGCGGACAGGACAGGTGACCTAAAACCGACCAACAGAGTATTCCATTCCATATGCATCCTACTCAATACAAAACTGAGGAATCATGAGGGTCAAGCCTTTTTCTTTGATGACCGACATGCAGTGAGGACTTTGTCCATCTGTCTGCCCCTGATCCCAGTCATGCATTCCTGAATACATTTCCTGACTGCAGTTCCCATCTGCCACTGTCCCCAGCCTGGGACTTTCTCCTTGCCTGCCCTGCAACATCAGTGATGATGTGTAGTTATCAGTAGAGGAAATATATTTATATTTGTATATATATTATTCTTTTAATATTATTATCGCTTTTTTAAAATTATTAATGTTTCATTAAAGCTGTGTTACTTTTAGTTTCCAACCCATGTGTCTCGCTCCTTCATTTTCCATTTCCCTTTTCCCTGGGTGAGGGAGAGCCACAACTGCCATGTGTTTAGCCACTGACCAGGCCGGGGGGGGCTGAACTGTGACAACATCTTTGAAGGAACCATCTAAGCAAGTATTTTGGCTTTTGTACTTGCAATATAAGAGAAAGCAGATTTGAGGAAATAAATAATGAGCACCTTCTCCCCATATCACACGCACTAACCATGTAGTGTTGAGTATGTGAAAGATAATGGGATATTTGCAGTTAAGATTATTTGAAGGATACAAATGGGTGACCTTCTTAAGTATACTTTACATGAAATATCCATCAGAGTAAGGAGAGAAAAACAGAAAAGAGAAGTAAGATCCTATCCCTTCTTCACCAAAAATTTTAGTATCCTATACAATACTGAACATCATTAAAAGGAGTACTTGAAAGAAATCCACTCTGGAGTGGTTAGTGAACTCTGTTTTGAAATATGGGTTCAAATAACCTTGAATTGCAAGAGAATTGAACAGGGGTTTCCAACATCTTAAAAAAATTCCATTCCAGAATGGCTCAGTAGGGAGAAGTAAGAAAAGAGTAATTTTTCTTTCTGGCTGTTTACTGAATAATTTATATCACTCCTTCCTGCTTTTACCACAGATTTGCAAAAATACAGTTGTCAAACTTCTCCTTTTCGTGAATTTAGGTTTATATGTGCAGATAGTTTTGACAACTGAAATAAAACATAAAAATACTTTTCCTGGTTTCACTTATAGTCTAAAAAGGAGCACGCAAGGATTAGGTATCTCAAGTTTTATCTCCACAAAAAAATGAATTGAGGTAAGGACACTGAACATACAGATCACAAAAGACTCTCACCTTGACTCCCCCCCAGCTCTCCTTGATCTCTGAAGTACCAAGACTTCTATTCCTTTGCTGTCTCACAGTTTGGGACACATTTCACCAACCACCTTTGCCAGGAAGACTCACTGAAACAATCTAGCATTCACGTGTGTATTTATCTTGGCCAAAATCTACTTTGTTTTTATGCCAGAGTTAAGAGAGTAGGTTTTCAGCAATCACAGAACTGGAGTGCAGAAGACACAGACATTAGGGTTCACTCCTGCTCCCGAGCTCACGGTTCTGCTACAGGACTGAGGCCGTAACAGCCTCAGAATGAGTTCAAAAAGAAGCAAGCAGGCTCCAGAGATCACGTAATTTCCCCTCTGTAATTAAAGCCTGTCCCATCTACTACCCCCACTTTACAAAGTGCTCCCTGCCATGCACCTCATGGTGCATTGAAATTCAACCTTAATTTGGTGGGAGACAACAGTGTGTCATCACGCTGATCCAGATAAAATCTTGACGACTTTCTAGTATCCCTTTACTCTCTTTGGCTTGGGTTGGGCTAGGCAGGGAAGGGTCTCCCGCCCAGATCCCACCAGCATGTGCTGATACACTGGCCAGCTGGCAAGGAGTGTGTGATAGCTGGCTAGGTACTGCTGCCTTTCAGCTCAGCGGCAATCAATGAAACAGCTTCAAAACTCTTCTGCCCTCTTACGGCGCCTCCTGCTACGTCAGCAGTGCAGGGACAGTCCCCTCAGACTCACTGAATGTACTACAGCCAAGAGATGCAGGGATGTAGCCAATTTCCTTATTAGCTATTCACAGAATCACAGAATTACCTGAATTGGAAGGGACCCACAAGGATCACCGAGTCCAACTCCCACCCCTGCATGGAACAAGCCCAAAATTTAGTATCTGTTTAGAACCAGAATGAAGACAGGCATCAAACTGAGAAGAAGAAACCTCATTTTTCTTATGCTTGTCTCTCCCAACTGCTAGCAACCAGTGTTCAGGATAAAACCATGAGATTTAAATATTTGGCAAGTTTGATGGTATTTTTATCTTTTTGCATGTGTAGTTTTCTAGGATAATTAACAAAAATAATAAACTCCATTATTTATCTCCATACTGAGCAGAAGGGTTGCTCTACGTATTTTAAGGTGTAAAGCCAGTTGACTTGTAGCTATCTTTTTGTTCAGAGGTATCTGCAGCTTTTGTGATTCCAAATGAAAAAATTATCGCTAAAGTCTATTTTCCCATCTTATATTTCTTTAGTTCAGAACAGTGAAAAAAATAGACTGCAATAAGATTTAGTATTTACCATGAGGACTGCATAGATCATGTGAAAGAAACAGGTCTAACCTGAATCTGACTTCCATAATTTTATTTCTTTGTCTTGTCTTTTCCACGTCCCCAAAACAACATAATTGGATTTCATACCATTGAAATGACTACCAGTATTACATGATTAATATAAATGAACAATGTCTGAAGGAAAAAAATAAGACCAAATGAGCATAAACACCAGAAAATTTTTCATTCCTGGTGTAATTTCTGTGTAAATGGAAAATACAGCAGGGATAAATTTGGCTCCATGATGCAGAACTTCCAGGAAACATGAAGCTATTGTAACTAGAGATCTCTGCTGATGTATGAACTGAAAAGCAAAACAGAAATGAGGCAAATTCAGCATGGGCATAAAAGGAGTGAATCCAGCCCTATTAATTACCCAACTGAAAGAAAATAAAAGCCAGGATCAAAATAACCTAACGTACCGAAAGAAAAGGATGAAAACATGAGGCAAGAACAACAGTATGATGACAGATTTGAGAAGCAGCACATAGTAAATAGGATGACTAAAATGGAAAAATGAAGTGTTTTCCCTGACATTCAAAAAAGAAATCTTTGACTTCCGAGAAACAGTTCAGAGAGTGTTCAGTAAACAACATCTTTCAATTAACGTCCTTTATGCCCATTAATAACCTAAGTAAAACAGCTTTTGCTAACACCATGCTCATATATAAAATTGTGAAGATGGCTTTTGATCTGATGAAATTAGGGTAAAGGTGATCAGTTCCTGCAGAGCAGGGTGCAGAAAAGCAAAAGTCAATATGCATTTTATTACAAATACACTCATCTTATTGGCACATTTTTCCCTAAATTTGATAAGATCAGAATCACTAACCCTGCTGTCCCAGTCTTTTGACATGGGGCAACTATGGGAACATGTCAGACCTCCCTTCTTCCCTGCTTGCCCTGCCTGCCTGGGTTTGCTGCCTGTGGAGGATGGGAGAAGCAGGCCACCCACAACTTACTCTCATGTAGAGTTAGATACAGTCAAGACACACACTTGGTGCCCAAAACTGCCTGTAACAATTATCCATTAATGTGCACAGATTCTACTGAAACAAGAAGACAATTCAGGTCAGAGAGCAGTGATAACATTTTGATTACAGTTATTTTTTAAAAACTGGCATATTTTATTACAATATCTGAAATTGTTCCTGAACCAAGTAACTTATTAATGGTTTCATCAACTATACTATAAACCCTTATGTTCCACGCAAGCTGTGATAAACCAAACTGTAGATTCTTTTTTTCAATAGTTTATCAAAGGCAAGATATAGTATCATTAAGAACTCAGGATAACAAGTTCTCCAAGAGCAGTGAAAAGCAATGTAAGCTCACTTCCAGTCATGCATTTCTTCTCCTGACAATTAATAATGAAAAAAGAATGGGAGAGTGAAAAAGGAAAATAGATGCAGATCATCAGATGGCCTCACATCCTCGTGACAAGATAAGTTAGTTATGTGTTGAGAATTTATACTTGTTAAAAAATGAGCACGTCCTTTCTGGTGAAAGCTGAGTGCATGCAAATGATCTCACCAAGCTGTGTCCCTAAAAAACTACACCATGTAATCAAGAACGTAGTCCATGTGTGAACTTCATAAGCACAAATTAAATTTCCACAGACAGAGAATCCCCAAGACCCAGCCTAGATGCAAGCTGATTTCTCCATGTTCTCCAGACAGGATGGGACTAAGTCTTATAATCCTTGACAAGTGAGCTTTTTTCAGCTGTGTTATTTAAAATAGTGTCATCAGAGGGAAGCAGCACTTTGTAATAGACCTGTATCAGATTAATATTTGCTAGATTGCAGGTTTGGAATCTGAAATCATTAACAGCCTATTCATTACTATCTTTTGACCCGTAAAAACTACTCCAAAGAAACGTATTTCAGGACAATTTTGGCAACTAAGAAACTATGTTTTTAAAAGTAATAAAATTTCAGTTTCTGTGAGTTCATATATAGAGTTGACTTCTCAAATAATAGATTTTCTAAAGTATAAACAAAAAAACCCCAGCATATACAGAAAATCCTTTCTGCAATTTTTACCATGGAAATATTTCCACCAATTAATAGTGTTATTGCTTATTACACGAAAAATTCACATAGTTTGATGCTTCTTTGTACCTGATAGATGATCACCCTCTGTCCAGGCAAGGATCAGTAGTATGGCTTCTCTTACAAAGTAAAATAAGCTTATAAGTTTATGCATCCATCTTTCTACATCTGAAATGCCAAATAGCACCCTCAATGTATTACAAGTGCATCAGTTTGCATACCTGACCCAAAGTGAAAAATTTGATACAGATGATCCTATTTACTACTTCAATGACAAAAGCCAATTTCAATAAAAATTACTTGATCCTGAAATCTATCTTCATGTAGATTCAACACAGCCAATGAGATACTTGTGAAAATAGGAACTATTAACTTCAGCAGCAAAGAATTTACGGAGTTTTGCTCTTCTGAAGATTTCTATTATGGATGTGACTAACTAACCAAAAAAATAATGATCCTTTCTATTTACTAATCCCTAAAACCAGAAACCAGCAAACAGAGGAACTGGATAGGAAAACAGAGTAGGGGGCTGGGTAAGAGATAGACGTAAAGTGACAACTAGTTCAGGCACCTGTTTTTCATCCAGAAGGGGAACAGATAGGAAAGGAATTTCCCATCACCTCCCTAGCCTTCCTTCCCTTGTCTAGTTTCCTGTGATCTAAGGAGAGAGCAGGAGAAGAGGGTTAGAAGAAAAGGTAAGCAGAAGAGAAAGGAGAAAATACATTCCTAATTTATTCCCCTGCTCCTTCTTATTGGTGAGAGGAAATATCACAAGAACAGTAACAAAATGACAGCAGGTACAATGGATCAAAGCAGGCTAGAAAGACCAAGTGGGAGGTGTCAAGGGAATACAGGGGATCACCAGATCCCTTATTATGGCTAGGACCTGAGAAACTCTTTAGTAACTCAGTCTGCATACGAGCATAGACTTCACCATTGTCAAAATTTTTGGATGTCTCTGACACTGATAAATATTCAAGGTAAAATGTATCCTATTCCTTTGTAACAATTTTATAGAAATTCTTCCACATTTAAGTTTCCAAATTCCCAGTACAGGACAATATCAGTAGCTTCTCCACTTCTGTTTACTCCAGAAAATCCTTCAAGCAGAGGGATAACTTCCCCGATGGACCATTCTGATTTTCTCTCTCATGTTTTTTTTAATACACAACTGAGAATATTTTTCCCACAGTGAATTAACTTGCAGTTTTATAAACCTCCTGTGTGCCTGTGACCAGAGGAAAATGTCTTACATGGTTTGTGTCAAATTCTCAGCAGACAAAAACAGAATTTGATCTTTGCTTTTAATAGAGATGTAGTGTTGCCACTGTCTTTTGGGGATATAGTCTAGCCTGTATTATTGATAAGGGCTTAGAGTAGGGCACTTCTCTGCTAGAGCTGATTTAAAGTCCAGTGGTCTGATTTACTATTGTAAAGCACAGTAATATTGCTGCCTCTTTGCATGCTCTCTTTCTCCTCATCCTCACTCCAACCCACTGTTGTGGCAAGATACGTCCAAGGCCTATGGCATCTTGATGCAGAGAAATTATGCTTTCCACTATGTCTTACCCACATCGTCAGCTCAATAATATTAAATTTCATAACTGAACTATGCTTATCACAGCTGAAGCAGAAGGAACGTAGAGGATCTGAGGAATTCTGGTTCTAAATAGCATTATTCTTGTATCTCTGAATCACCAGATTTTTTGTTTGAGGTCTCCTTCTGCTTAGTTACCACGTCACATAACCAAGCATCTCTTGTCTGAGATTATAGTATAAATTTACAGCAGAAGATTAAAATGTAAGAGTCTGACCTACACTATTTATATCGCTGACGTCTAGCAAAGGTTTCTGCAGAGTACTTACTAACTGTCTATTAATTCTGTTTCTAGATACACCTGCTATGCTGTTGTATAGAAGATATGCTTTGAGAGAGAAAGGATGTACAGCAAGCAGAAGATAATGGAATGGTCACATTAAATTTAACAACAGAAGCACCTCCTAATTAAAAAGCAATATCCTTTATTTTCAATACAACTTTATCTGTATTAAAAATAACTATCAGTCTGTGTATTCATTATACAAGTAGTGCTGTGGCTGAAGCTATCAAAGGACAGTTCTTTCTATATTGTGACTAATTTATTCTGCCTACATATAATATCGCTAGTATATTACCTTGCCAACAGAAATATGGACACAGATTCCATACAATTATGTTTGAATTGGTAACCTTTTTAAGAAGCTAGTGATATATTAGATCCATCTTGTATGGTTTTCTCATCTAAAGAAATTTATACTACGCTAAGTCACCTCACCAAGAAAAGCATAACAGAGAAATTGAGGGAGAAAATTCAAGGAAAATGTGATGAGAAAGAATAGGCAGATCAATAGAAATCATAAAAATATGAGGATTATTTTTCTTAGAAAGCAAGTGAATAGAGACTATGAGATTAAAAAATACAAAGAACAAGACTGAGAGATTCATTTCCTCTGTGTCAAAGCATACAAGCAAGAGAATATTCACTCAAAATAGAGTGTCATCTCACATGTTATTTACTCAGACTCTGGAACTACATTTCTAGATGTCACAAGCATCAGAACAGTGGCAATATCGAAAAGGAGATTAGATGTTCAGAGGTAGCAGAAGAAAATATGCAACAGAGCTAAAAGCTTTTTAGAGATTAATCTTCATGTTTGAGGGTGTATTGAAAAAGTGTCTCAACTTTTCTGAGGTATCTGAGCTTGCCACCTTCATAGTAAGACTGAATGACTGATCAGGCCACCTAACTAAACTGCTATGTTAAATTAACTCCTAGACTAGTCTTCACCTGCAGAATAGAAATTTTGAAATGGAGGTAAATTGTCTTTTTCCCATAAAAAGCCACCCAAAATCTACAAATGCATTCACTTTTCCACCCTAATGTTATGCCTGTCTACTACCCATTCAGTGAGACATTACATTTTCCTTCTATCTGAATTATTGCAAAAGTCTATTAAAAAGGAAAGTTAGAAGGACAAAAAGAATTTGAAAGATCAAAACCACACGTGTACACATATAGAAGCAAAATGCCTACCTTCACCTTCTGAAACTGGATTTTTGTTGGACTCATACCTTCTGTAGGAAACCAGGAAGAGCTATGTACACAAGGTAAGGGACATAAAATACAGTGCTCTTCCTGTTAGAGCCGTTTGTTCTGAGTAAATCGGCCTCGCATTATCATCACAAAGACCTGGAGGGACATCTAGTGGACTTGTTTGCAAGTACGAAGGCCTTTGTGCTCCACTGCTCCGCATCAGAGGTGTTACAGTTTATCTTTCCACTAAATGATCCAGCTATAAAACATACTGTCATCAACTCTAGATCTGTGGCTCAATTCTCATATCCAAACAGAGATAAAATTTAAAGCCAATCTACAGCTTACTTTTACTGTTAGAACTACATGTTAAAAATAGAGACCTGAGGCATTTCAACTATAAATATGTATAGTGCGCATTGTGCCAGTCTTCCAAAAGATGTTTACGGCTTAATACCTATGAAAATTCCTTTACAGGCTGCACGCAAGAGATAACTCTATTTTAAATATCTTCTTTAAGAGTAAGAGAGAACTGTCTTCCAACTTTACCCTAATCTTATTGGCTTCAAGAGGAGTAAAGCTTTTTGGAAAGCAGAATGAGATGTACTGCAACATGTATTTTATAGAAATTTCATTCTTATCAAAGCAATGAATATTTACTTCCACGAGCCTTGCTCAGTAATATACCTGAACATTACAAGCTTCTAAGGACTGGAGTTACAAGTGTACTTACACATTTAGGAAAGTGAACAGAGCAGAGTTGGGAATGCTCTGATTCTGGGAGAGTCTAAACATTTTTGGTGCCCGAGTTCAACAAAAACAGTTCATCAGCTTAACATCTGCATCTTTAATAATATCTTTAGACAACCTGACAATTCCCACAAATTTTAATTTGAGCTTCTTGATATGCGAATGTGTCCAACTTTATTCCAGACATGGGAAATCAATTTTCTGTTTAACTGTACTCTTTAAGTATTGTAGTTTAAGAAGCAACTGAAGGAGAACCAGGCAAAAACCTTTTCCCTCTTTATCCGAGTGAAAACCTGAGTATTTTAGCTCTTCTCTCTCTAGATTTCCCTCTGTAGTTCTCCATAGTAGAATCTATAGAAACTGAAAAGTCCTCCAAATGGTAAGTTTCAGTAACGTTTTCAGCTTTCACATTTAAGAGTCATTTCATTCTATGGTCTGTTTTCATTAATGCAAAATGAGCTAATATCAAACTAAGCCAATTTAAAAAATGAAAATGGAAATCATTTCTGTTAAAGAAGCTAAGAGCTGAAAGGAAAAGATCAACTTCTCTCAGATATAAACTTAATTTACTGAAACTTGCCAATATGAAGAGTTATACTAAAACTACAGCTCTAGAAAAGCATGAAAGTCTCAGAGCAATGGAAACAAAGGCTAGGAATGAAACAGGTATGGAGGAAGAAGACATCTTTATTTAAAATTTAAAAAAACACCCTCACATGTGCTTCTCATTATTTTTCTGAATCCTATCAGATGGCTCTTCAGTCCCTGACAATGCAGGCCTACAGTTACAACCTGGAACTGCCTGGAAACCAAGTTATCATTCATTTGAGTTCTCAAATCTGTCATCTCTTTCCATCTGCAAGTTTTTCCAGGCAGCCTGTGAGGGCTTCAGGAATTTGAGTCAACCTTGTGATCATTTAAATGCAACTCCAGAGATGAAATACAGTCATCCTGACATGGACATGATTCATTAGATCCTATTTCATTTATGCACTTGATGGCACTCTGCATGCCTCGGATCTGTTGCAAGTGGCTTGCTCATTATCTACACCCGTATTTCAGTCTGGAAGACGATGTAGAAACACAGCAGTCCTACACTGAATAACAAAAGCCTCTGCAAGTGTCTATTTAAGCTATAGTCCCTGGTGGGAATTTTTCTTTTCCTCCAATTCTCAAAGGCTTATCTCTGGTGTCTCCCAGGTGTTCATGATGCTGCCTGGAAGGGGGAGGACTACCTGCATCCAGTGATCAAAGGATGTCCTAGTCTGAGCATAAAATTCGCGTTACATAGGCTGACTTGCAGCTGGCTGTCCAAACTCTGTGCTGGAACACTAAATTGGAGACTCAAAACACTGTGATCAAAAGGCTAGACCTTGGGACAGGGACTGACCAGACTCTGATCAGTTTCTAAAGGGACAGTCTGTCCTGTCATAGCAGAACATGCCACAAGAAAGATCAGCATATCTTTATCTGCATAACAGTTATTTTTCACCATATTAGTGAAAGTAAAATGAAAAATGCTACTTTTACTAAACAAATAGTTTTTCAAACATCTGCATTTTTCATTACAACCTGTAGCCATTTTTCATTACACCCACAGTTCCTGGTGTTGGCTTTGTAAAAAAAATCACTCTTAGAAGTTTCTCATCCTGCAAGTGGAGTTTTTCCCATATCAAAATCACATATTTTTGACTACAAAGTAGTAAGTGAACAGAATCAATGCGACAGAAAGTACGCATGCAAACAGGAAAATCACACTTGGAAATTTTACTACTTTGTTTGTTGTTTCATGCAGAATAAACATTTGGTACCACAACATTGCTGTGCTATAGGAGTACAAGTACTGAATGCGTTATACACAAATAGGTGGCTCGGAGCAATCTAACCTTCAAGTAGTTGAGAATTCACACGTCAAAGAAGACACCCTCATTCAAGAAAGTACACTCTTTCTGTTTGAATATGGTCCTTATGAAAAATTCATATGTCAGGTTATTTTGCTATACATAATAACATGGACATTTGTAATCAAAGCACATGTTGCTACACATCCTAATGCACCTAATGTCTTTCACATTCCTCAATAGATTCAATGCCAGGTGGGCTTTCACTTTCATGATTGAAACCCTGTAAGCTCAGACAGCTTCTCTGTTCCTCCAGGGTTTGGAGGAATGACCTGACCCTCCTTCTACATTTTCTACGTTCTTTTAGTATGTTTTTTTTTAGTCAGCAGACCTCATCTACTTCTTCCTCTCAGGAGCAGACAGCCACCACAATGTCCATGTTTGTCACCCACTAACTCTAACCCATAAGTTCGTGGCTGGCTCGTCATGCATCCCTAGACAAAGTTCATCCACAACATGTAAACTTTGTGCAAGAAAGCAAACTCTTTAGAAGACTTTCTGAAACAGAAGTCTGCACAACCCATAAAAGAAACATATGCTTCCTGTTGCACTGACACAGGAACATTGCAAATTCTACTGCAATATTGCCTAATACACAGTAGAGTGTAGAAAGTATGGTTTCATAAGTAGACAGAATTCATGTACAGCAGACCCCAAGATGCAAATACAGATTATTGAGCAGAATACTTTTATTCATCAACACTTTGAGTAAGTTCTCTTTCAGGTTCCTAGATTTGCTTGAATCAAAACATGAAAGCAAAGATTCTGAAATATATATACAAAAGTAAAAACGATCTTATTTAAAAATAAAAAAAAACTGACTAGATTTCCATTCCTATTTTTTTCACATTTTTCTCTGAATTAACTAATTACAGCTGCCACGAACAGAGATAAAATATCTCATAATCTTTCTTTACACTGTTAGCACAAAAACCTACTGCTAATCTCATTGCTTAAAAAGGCAGCCAGCGAAAACACAAGGTTATTCCCAACAGATTTACAGGCCAGAAAAAAAAATCCCATCTCAGACTTGCAATACTTTTGACTGAGTAGTAATAGAAGTACTAAGTATACCAGTGCCCATGCCATCCTTATTCCTATTTCCACCCAACTCAATTCAACAACAAAGGAGAAAAATCAAAAAACACAACTTTTATCTGTTCAGTCTTCAGGATCCTGAGAGCAAGGGAAATGTTCTCCTCTCCCACTACCTTTTTCTTCTTCACATTTCTTTTAAATATAGGACAGATGTCTTGCTTTAGAAACACTTTTCCTGGAATCACAGGACTACAATGGCTGAGATGAGGTCCAACCTCCCTGCTCAGAGCAGAGTTGCCTAGAGCAGATTCTTGTAGACTACGCCCAGCAGGGGTTTGAATATCAAAATATGCAAGGACTGAGACTTCACAGCCTCTGTGGGCAACCTGTGCCAGTGTTTGACCACCTTCACAGTAAAAAAGTTTTCCTTATGTTTGAATGGGATTTCCCATACTTCTGTTTGTGCCAATTTCCTCTTGTTCTTTCACTAGATACCACTTAATGGAGTCTGGATCTGTCTTCTTCACTGTCCCCCACCAGATATTTGCACATATTGGTAATAATCCCCTGAGCTTTCTCTTCTGCAGTAAACAATCCCATCTCTCTCAGCTTCTCTTTGTACATTAGGATTGGCTCTAATCCCTTAATCATCTCAGTGGTCCTTTGCAGGACTCATTCCAGTATGTCCATCTCCTTCTTGCCCTGGGTAGCCCAGCCCTGGACAGAGCACTCCAGCTGTGATCTCACTAGGGGTGAGGTGGGAGGATGGAAGGATCACCTCCCTTATCCTGCTGGTGTCACTGCCCTGGATGATGCTGGTCACCTTTCCACAAGGATGCATTTCTGGCTAATATTTTTTTCTTTCTCCTAGGCCCTTTTTTGGCAGTTCTGCCACCCAGCCAGTCAGCCCTCGGACTGTCCCATGTCCAGGCAAAAATGCTGTCATCAAAATTTTCTCCCGCTGTCTATCTAGGGCCTTACAAATTCTTTCACGTTGCCCTCTTTTATCACCACTAAGACACACCAATGTAGCTAGTGTAGCTAGTAATAAATTGAAAGCCCAGAATGGAAACTTCTTCTATATTTTCAGGAATCAGACCCTGCCCTGGCAGACCCCATGGGCAGGTCCCACCGCTCCTGGACTCATGCCTCTGGGAGCCATTAGTCTGTACTGTACCATGAAAGATACACACTATGTCCGAATATATAGAAAAGCTGCTGTATTCTTGTTACACAATTCCACTTTATTTAACGATTCATAGAAAATTAAATTGGAAGGGGGAAGATTTAGATTAGACATTAGGAAGAAATACTCCACCAGGGGAGTGGTGAGGCACTGGAAGGTGTTGCCCAGGGAAGCTGTGGATGTCCCCAACCTGGAAGTGTTCAAGACCAGGTTGGATGGGGCCTTGAGTAGCCTGGTCTAGTGGGAGGAGTCCCTGCCCATGGCAGGGGGGTTGGAACTGGATGGTCTTTAAGTCTCTTCCAACCCAAATGATTCTATGTTTTTATGATGAAAATAGAATTCTGTGCTGAACGCTGTGAGACTTCTGAGTTAACTCAGTTATCTCAGGGTAAGTTTGCAAGGGACGGTGTTCATTCAGCAATCCATCTTCATTCTCTCCAGCTGTTTGCCACACGCTTCGCTGAGGCTGCTGATCGAAGCAACGCCATCCATGTGGGCAGGAGGTGATGTGAGATGGGAGAGCAATTCATAGAATCATAGAATGGTTTGGGTTGGAGGGGACCTTAAAGATGATGCAGTTCCAATACCTCCTGCCACGGGCAGGGACATCTCCCACCAGACCAGGCTGCTCAAGATTCCATCCAGCCTGGCCTTGAACACCTCCAGGGAGAGGCACTCACAGCTTCCCTGGGCACCACCCTCATCATGAAGAATTCCCAGCAGCAGGCGTCACGCTGCAGCTCTTCTCTAGGACTAGTAACTACATGGTAGACTAAAGCAGATTTTGCCTCGGTGCTGTCTTTGGGCCTCGGAACCCGCTCCGGCCGGGCTCCCGCCCGCCTGCCCCGCTGCAGCCTCTGCTGCCGCTAGGGGGCGCCCGAGGGCCGCGGCGCGGGGTGTCAGCGTGTTCAGCCACTCCCAAGGGCGCGATGGCAACTGACGCCAAGGGTCCCTTCCCTGTTGGTTCGCGCTCCGTAACGCAGCGGGTGTCACTGGAGAAAGGAGTTCAGGCAGCTTCGGTGAAGCTGCGGGGACAGAGTCCTGTTCTTTTGAATCCACATCTGTAATACTGTGATACATCTGGGTCAGGGCAATCCGCGGTTTCAGTGCAGGATGGGGGGGGACGTGACTGGGAGCAACCCTGTGGAGAAGGACTTGGGGTGCTGCTTATGAGAAGCTCGAGGTGAGGGGGCAGTGCACACCCACAGCCCAGAAAGCCAACCGTGTCCTGGGCTGCATCAAAAGCAGCATTGCCAGCAGCGTGAGGGAGGTGATTCTGTCCATCTACTCCACTCTCATGAGGCCCCACCTGGAGTTGTGTCCAGTTCTGGAATCCCCAACATAAGAATGATGTGGAAGTGTTGGAGCAGGTCCAGAGGAGGCTACGAGAATGATCAAAGGGCTGGAGCACCTCTGCTATGAGGACAAGCTGAGAGAGTTGGGTTTGCTCAGCCTGGACAAGAGAAGGCTCTGGGGAGACCTTATAGCTGCGTCCAGTACGTGAAGGGGGGGCTACAGGAAAGCTGGGGAGAGATTTTTTTTTTTACAAGGGCAAGTAGTGATACGACAATGGGAATGGCTTTAAAATGGAAGGGTGAAGATTTAGATTAGACATTAGAAAGACATTCTTCATGATGAAGAACACCGGAACAGGTTGTCCAGGTTGCCCCCTCCCTAGAAGTTTTCAAGACCAGGTTGAATGAGGTCTTGAGCAGCCTTATCTGGTGGGAGGTGTCCCTGCCCATGGCAGGGGGGTTGGAAATGGATGGGCTTTAAGGTCCCTTCCAACCGAAACCATGGTTCTATGAATAAAAAAGAGTAGGCGGGGAGGGGAGAAGAGAAAGGCAGTGAGCCTCATTGGGGCAGAGAAGCTTTCCGTTTATTTTCCTGGGCAAGAACAGATGAAATCCCAGAAATACCATTTCAGATTGTTGTCAAATGATACTGAGCAAATCAAAATGTGGTAATGAGTTGCAACAGTAGAGGATTGTCTCCAGGACAAAACTCTGCAAGAGTCCATACATTTCAGTAAACAGAATTTCTGTGGTTTGAAAAAAAATAGTGGTGTGTTTGGTAAAGCAGCTAATAAGAGGTACAATTCCACTTAAGACACAAGCTCCAGAAATGTCCTGTGTTGTGAAACTTTACTACTTATAATTTACATAAAGTGTTTTTTTTCTTATTCCTTGATGTCAAAGCAAGAAGTGAATATAAACTTGGTGTAATTTCTACATGGAGTAATAAAATCACAGAAGAGCTGAGTGCCTCATCCTAAGTCATGGGCAAATCACAGGCCAGAATTCAGACCCTACAAATTCCATCTCCCTATTCAAAATGAATTCTAGCACGATTCTACACTCCCTTCCACATCATATATTTTGTTGCTTTTCATTGTACTGCTCTTGCACAGCTTTAATTTCATAGCCATTTTGGCAAGATATCAACTCTGAAAATGTGTCTTGCAGAGGCAGAAAAGAACCGTTATCAGTTTAGGATACTAATTCTCAACAGTTTTGTTTCCACAAATAAAGGTACTACCATGGTTCAACTAAAGCTAATTCCTACCATTTCAGAGGGCGGGGGGTAGGAATTTTTTTCTCTGTGTGAAACTCTGAGAGCATTAAACCATTTAGTTCAGTACCACTGGGACATGTCCTTTCCTCAGTGCAGGGACCAAACTCCCTGAGAAGCCAGGGTTAAATTTAAACAGAGTCATTAAATAGATGCAGTCTCTAAAAGAGATGTTCTTCCTGCTATATCTAATGCTCTCTCTAATCTCTAATCCAGCAAAGGAACATTTTTTTCCTAGGTCGGATTTATGCCAAGCAAGGGAGTTAAATCAGCTCAGGGTCTGATGAGTGCAAATTGGTGCGAGATGAATAATGAAATCATGCAACAGAGAACAAGGGGAGACAAAAAATGGGATGAAGGACCTCACTCCTTCAGCTGTGATGACTGATTCAAGACATTTTAAGCTGTATATCCCAAACCTTCTTCCCTGAGTGAAGATTAGCTTTGGAGCTCGTCACATCTAGACTCCTTTCCTTCTATAGGTTACCTCAACTTTAAAGTACATGTGATGTTGCCAGGAAAAAAAATAATAAAAAAAAAGAGAGATAATACAGCTTTCAGTTCTTTCAGGGGGGTTTCTTGCCAAGTTCTATTAAAAGACAAAGTTCACGCTCAAATAAAACCTTCCTTTGTCTCAAGTGCATGAAATTGTCCTGACTTTCAGCACACTTTCTCCTCCGACACTTGACAGCAAAATACCATTGACTGAACCATCTTGACAAAAAAAAAAAAAAAAAAAGGAAGCTCTCACTGCTCTTGGATGAAGTGGCCCCATGTTGCAATGTAACTTCCTTGTTTTGCTTTTTTTCCCAGTTCTTCAGAATTGTACTTGCACAGGAAGGGCAGCATATATCACTCCTGCTTTTGACTTTACTTTTTTCTTAACCATTCATGAGAAATCCTTTAGTTTTCTACCAAAACTTTCTCATGCCCCACTGGAGGACAGTAATACCCTTGGCAGTGTGGTGGATTCTCATGGTGGAGACCATGACCTCCAGAAGAGCAACAGTCTTGCTCAGTGCCGCATTCTCCAGTCATACACGGACACCTACTTGGGTGACATTTCCATGTGCTTCAATGACAGAGCCAATCAGGTACCATGAGGAGAACACTTTGCTTCTGCATTGCTGAATGTCTGCACGAGACCATAATTTGTCAAGACACTGACTGTTCATCAAGACCTGACATATACTAAAAAAGCAATATCAGCCCAGTCAGAGGGGATCTGCACAAACAGTGGAAACATTGGCCATGTGGGCTAAAGAGTGAAGGCAGCAAGTTTAAGCACATCTCAGCTAAAACGAGTAACAGTGATACCAACAGACAGAAAAGTGCAGGTCCCTGCCCTTCAGCTGCTGTAGAAGCATACCCATGGTTTATGGAAGATTCACAGGAACATCGTCTTCCCATTCACAGGTTCAATTTTTGCATTTCTACTTGTAAAAGACAGATCTCATTGCTATGACCAGAATGTGTCTTCACCTAGTCATTGTCCTATATAAAATAATAACTATTTTAAGTAGAGAGAATTTTTGTCCTACACCTTCACACACATTAAGGTCCCCTGCTTTCTATAGTGGATGCAATAAGCATTTACTTTATTAGGATCGTATCTTGGTTTCATTAAACATCTTTTGTATTGTAGCTATAATTTCCATATTCTTGGCAGCATGGGCTTTGATGTATAACGTCTTCAAATGGGTTCTTGGAATAAACAACACAGCTTTCTGAAATAGCCAAAAATATATGCTCTGAGCAGAGCCTTGGAATACACATGAGAGGCTGGGAGAAGTGGGGGAGGCAGTTCAGAGCAGCCTCTGCTCAGAGATTCCCAATCCATATGAGCAACTCATGGTGCACAGGACGTTTCAAAACCTCCCTTATGCAGGAAGGTACAGAGAGAAACTGCTGCTGCCACTGAAATGCAAAAAGAGGAACTCCCAAGTTTAAATCCTTTCTGGGTTGATTATGAAGTTTACTGCAGAATTTCTAGTCATCATGTAAAATGAAAACTCTGAAAGAGGGTTCCCCTATGACTAAACTTCCTTTACATGAGCTGAGATAGCCACAGATTAAATTCATTCCCCATTCCTGGGAACCCAGCAAAGGTGCCCCATCCCTTCTGGATTGGACAGAAAACACAACAACATAACAAAAATGTTACCATGGAAAAATTAGTGGTTAGTATCTTCTGTCATTTTTGGTGGGAAAAGTTGGATTGGGTAGCTGATTCATACATCAAATGTATGGTTTTGGTCTCCTTGTCGCATTATTAATAATTGTCATATTAATAATTAGCTCAAGTGACTTGCCCTCTGTTCCAGTGTCATGTCACCCAGCACAGCTACAGGTGAGGATGGTTTTCCTTATCTGCTGGCAACTGGCTTAGAGAAAAAAAAACAAACAGGCAGTTGTCCAAGAAAATCCAGACCTTCATTTTCAGCCATGACCTGAAAAACAAGCAGGAGCAGAGGTCACAATCTTCCAGATCAATGAGTACATGGGATAGTGGTGGTTGTCATTGTCTGATGGGAGCCATTACATCCTACTTCCACCCTGACAGGGGAAAAACCTTAGATTGAGCCTGGCACTAGCATGGTCTGGGGGATGGTAATTTGTCTTTGGGATATTCATGACATGTATTTTGTTTCTTTCCCACCATGTTCCCAATTTTAACTCCCGTTTGTACAGTGTGTTGCTTATGACTGAGGAAAAACCTTTTCTTCAAAGCCTAGAGAGCTTGGTTTAATTTCCTCAATTTATTTTAATTTGCCTATAGTTCTGCATGGGAGTGCGAAACAGTGTGTGCCTGTGCTTATTTATTAAGAAACCCCGGCGGCTGAGCTTGACCAAGAGACTGAATCGTGCCTTTCTTTCTGCTGGTCAGTCCCTGCCAACCAAGGTACATGAGTGAAGATGCCAGAGGTACCTTCACACTAGGCTGGGAGACAACAATGAGATTATGGAAGGAAAACAATTCTAGAAGCGAGAAGTTGTTTTAGCTGAGAGTGTGTGGAACTGTAAGAGCTCCTGGTGTATGCATGATGCTTGTACCTGGCCTTGTAATCTTTTTGCCGTGTATGTTAAACAGACAGCGTGAATATTTATGTATCTGTAAGAGCCTATACAGATACATAGTGGGCACACACTCTGTAGTGGCTCATGCTTCATGATGGGGCACAAAGACTGGTCTGTACCTATAATATAGCAGTTCTCTTGCTGAGGAAAACAAAATAGATAAGAGTAGGCAGCACAATCTGAAATAAACTTCAGTTACAGTAACATAAATTACCTTGCGAAAATCCCTCAAAAGGGAAGTCCTTTGAGGGGTTTTCTGCTCTGGGTAACACCAAACATAACATGCAGAAGTGAAGTAGAACAGCAATTACAGGAAATGCTTTGCATTTGTTAATTTGCATTTGTTAATTAATATGTCATCAGAGAGTTAGGCTTGCCCTTTCAAATGTCTGTTTTTCACTTATACTGCTGAGACAGTTCTGATGCTCTCTTTCACTACATATGAAGAAAAAGGTGTAACATCAACAGGAAATGGTCCATTAAAATGCTAAAAATACTCTTACATTCTCAACTAAGTCCATCTTGATCATCTTGTATAAGTTCTTTATGCAGCCTACCATCCTTTTGGAGACTTCCCAAATGGTTGGAGAATGGCATACCTCACACCTGCCATAGCAACACCCAAGGAGACAGACAAAATATGTGATCTAAAAAGTGAAGAATGGGGTACTGCTAGCACCTAGATTTTAGGCTACTATTCCTATATGGGATTTGTGAGCTTTGAGAAAGAACGTAACTGAACTTTTTTAGGTTAGCAAAGATTCTCCAATCACTTTCATCAGAGTGGATTTTTAAGAAATACCTTCTGCAGGTAGAAACAAAGTAGTTAACATAGCATGATGAAATTTAGGAACCAGTTACTTCAGTGCTTCTCACATATCCAGACAGTAGTTTTGGAGTGGAGAGTTGCAATATGCCACACAATGTTAGACAGTCTCTTTCTCATACAGGAAAGCTCATCAAATGGCCTGGTATTTTTGCCTATCAAGGTTTTGCTGATGACAATTAAGCAGGACAGGTCAGTACAGAAGAGATTTTTCACTTATCACAGCAATCATCTAGCATGCAGGTGAGGGGTAATTGGTTGTTTTTCCTCCCACTTCAACAGAACAGGGTACAGAAGGTTTGGATTGAGTGGAGTCACAGGATTCCCCTCTGATCTTGGAAAGCAACATAGCAATCAGAAGTTGCGGAGAGCAAGCGTATAGCGATTCCTTCATTGTCCAGGAGACACCAGCATGGATGAGCTCCTCAAAAATGGAAACATTTACATTTCCTTTTGGTTAGTCCTGTAAATTGTTCGCTTGTGGCGTTTAAAGATGTGCCTGATTAAGTTATCCACCAGACTGATGTAATAACCGCGGCACAGAGTGATCTGATGCCAGATGTGTGAGTTCAAAAGCTTCTTTACCTCCTAGCATTAAGGAAAACTCTTACTACTTCTTACTTCATTGTCATTTTCTACCGTTACTTACACTAATTGTCCTGAGTTATGCTATAGATACCATTCACAGGTTTTCTGGGCTGCTTCAGACTCCAGTGCTGGAAGAGTTCACAAAGAATATCTGTCTCTCAGGTAATACAGACTCTAAAATACCTGACAGAAATTTACCCAAGTATGATGAAATACAAAATGCAGGTTGAATATGTTTTGTGCCTGTCTCTGTATCCTTTACTGTCTCTCTCTGAAGTGAATATTGGCAAAGTATTTCAGCCCAAAAGGGCTGTTTCTGCTCATTAAAATGACCTAGAATTAGATCAGTCTGTGTTGTTAAGTTCAGAAACTGAACCTTATTCGCTTTCCAAACTGTTTCTTTCCAGTGACTATAATAAGAGAGCAAATAACCATCTTAGCAGTAGATGTCTAAACCTAATCAGATGAAGCCCACCGTCAGCCAAATCATTGCCCCAGCTGCTAGATTAGAGACTTCTCAATCCATACACCTTTCATTGTGAATACCATTTTTTCTTTTGATCACTCCACATTGTCATATTACTTCATTATGCTGGGTGTATGGTGGGAGGTGAAGACCAGAAAATTAATCATTTGGGCTCACTTCAGTACATCAAAGTAGATTCTTCTGATTGTGACCATGATAACATTTCATTTAGATTCTAAAAACAGCAGAAAAACTTCTAGAATTTTAATTAAACTTTTGTGGGAACATGTGTTCTGAGAATAACTATGTGCTCATGTTTTTTCTTCATGTGTAACAGAAACAATGTTGAAATGTTGGAATTTTGCTTGGGATTGAAACTGTGTTCTGTTTAACGGCACTAAAAACATACTGAGTTCAGCCAATTGGGTCACAAAGTTACAAAAGGACATTATAGCAAAGAAGAACCTACTGTATTTAAACAGCTTAGTAGTGTCTTCCTTTTACATTTACTACACCAAATCATAATGCTGATTGCCATGAAATACTGACGACATTTCTATCAGTAAGCTGGACAGCTGGAGTGTGTTTTCCAACCATGCAAACAAATGGGACAGCCTGGCTTGCTTGCAGCAGTGCAGCTAGACCCTCTCCACAGCACGGTTTTCAATATACCATGTGTTGCAACTGTGTGTAGCCTCACATATACTAACTTTTGGGAAAAGAGGCTGGAGTGAACTGTCTTCAGAACTATGTCTGGGCTAAAGCAGGTGGGAGAGGGCCAAACCAGAGCCATGGAGCGAAACCGCAACTAAACAGAGTGGATGATCAAAGTCTCCCTCCTTTGTCCTTGCACATTTAGAAGCAGTAGCACCTTCCAGTTCTAATAAAAGGCTTAATAATGCTCCTTCATTGCCTTGGGAACTCCCATGGATTGGAGAATTGGAGCTCTCAGGTCCTCTAAAGCCAAAACTTTCAAATGTCAAAATTTCACTTTCAGTTTTAGAACAACTGGACTTGAAGGGAATGTACAATTTCAGAACAAAGAATAATGTAAACCCTTGCCGTTCCAAACTGGAGCATTTTATGGATATGATTTTTGGCCAGGCTTTGAAACACCACTCTGTTGCATGGTAACAGTCAAAGTGACACTATGATCTACTTTGCAGAGATATGATTTTATTACAGTGGTGCCCAGCGAAGAGTCCCCTATAATAAAAGATTCATGCATGTCTGTTTTCAAAAGGCCTTATCTGAACCACAAAATTTATCTTCAGGCATGTGCTATAAAATAAGGCTGTGGCACTCAAGCATGATTTTATATTTATGGCAGCAGTGTAGACAGTATGTTTAAATTTGAGTTGATTTGCCCTGATTCAGTCTCTTTTTGGTACCTTAAAGGGATGTCGCAAATTCTATCACATTTTTATAGTGTTATATTTTTTTAATAGATTTCATAAAATCTCCAAAGAAGGCTGATTTATGCCTGTAATTTTTATGAACCAATAAATCTGTGAGCTGGACTCGTGATCACAGTCAAATTCCAGTTCTGTACAAGCATGTTATTTTCATTGTCTTTGTAGAAACATTTATTACTATAACCAAGACTCCATACAAAATCTTGCTGACACAGGTTTATAATCTACTGGGAAACACCTGAGGTATCACTTTTTTTTAATGCACTTCTATGTTTAAATCAGCCTGACTGACTGTTGACTGCTCACAGAGGACCATGGTTCAAAGTGATAGCAACAAGCAATCTAATAAATGTGAAATTGTTTCGTGTCTGTGTAAGATAAGCCTCCTGAGCAGAAGACTGTGAAGGTGAACCATCAATGCTCCAAGAAGACTTGGTTAGAGACGTGCTCGACCAATTAGACGCCCACAAGTCTATGGGGCCAGATGGGATACATCCAAGGGTATTAAGGGAGTTGGCGGAGGTCCTTGCCAAACCCCTTTCCCTCATCTATCAACAGTCCTGGCTGATTGGATAAGTGCCACTTGACTGGAGTCTGGCAAATGTACCTCCTATTTACAAGAAGGGTTGGAGAAAGGATCTAGGGAATTATAGGCCTGTCAGCTTGACCTCGGTACAAGGGAAGGTTGTGGAGCAGATCATATCAAGTGCTATCACACAGCACATGTAGGACAGCCAGGTGATCAGACCCAGTCAACCTAGTTTATGAACGCAGGTCCTGCCAGACCAACCTTCTATGACAAGGTTACCCAGTTAATAGATGAGGGAAAGGCTGTGGATGTGGTGTACCTGGACTTTTGTAAAGCCTAGACACCGTTTCTCACAGTATTCTGCCATTGGTCTGGACGGGCACACCCTCTGCTGGGTGAAAAACTGGCTGGATGACCGGGCCCAGAGGGTGGTGGTAAATGGAGTTAAATCCAGTTGGAGGCCAGTCACAAGTGGCGTTCCCCAGGATTCAGTGCTGGGTCCAGTCCTGTTCAATATCTTTATTAATGATCTGGACAAAGGGATCGAGTGCACCCTTAGCAAGTTTGCAGATGACACCAAGCTGGGTGGCAGTGTTGATCTGCTTGAAGGAAGGGAGGCTCTGCAGAGGGATCTGGACAGGCTGAGACCAACGGGATGAGGTCTAACAAGACCAAATGCCGAATCGTGCACTTCAGACACAACAACTCCATGCAGTGTTACAGGCTTGGGGAAGAGTGGCTGGAGAGCTGCGTGGTGGGGAAGGATGTGGGAGTGTTCGTTGACAGCCAGCTGAACATGAGCCAGCAGTGTGCCCAGGTGGCCAAGAAGGCCAATAGAATCTTGGTCTGTATCAAAAACAGCGTGGCCAGCAGGAGAAGGGAGGTGATTGTGCCCCTGTATACAGCACTGGTGAGGCCACACCTCAAGTACTGTGGGCCCCCCAGTACAAGAAGGACATTGAGGTGTTGGAGTGCGTCCAGAGAAAGGCGACGAGGCTGGTGCAGGGGCTGGAGAACAAGTCCTACGAGGAACGGCTGAGGGAACTGGGGTTGTTTAGCTTGGAGGAGACTGAGGGGAGACCTCACTGCTGTCTAAAGCTGCCTGAAAGGAGGCTGTTGCAGAGCAAGTGTTGATCTCCTCTCAAGTGACAGGTGATAGGACAAGGGGAAATGGCCATACGTTGCACCAGGGGAGGTTCAGACTGGATATTAGGAAGAATTTCTATACTGAAAGAGTGGTCAGGCACTGGCACAGCTGCCCAGTGAGGTGGTTGAGTCACCATCCCTGGAGGTGTTTAAAAAACGGGCAGATGACTTTCCGAAAGGCATGACTTAGCAGATGATGGGTGCGGTTGGACTCAATGATCTCAAAGGTCTTTTCCAACCTGAAGATTCTATGATTCTATGATAGCACCTTCTGTCAATTAAATGAAGAATAGGTTTTCTTATTTTCATGCACAGCAGGACCTAGCCCAGTCCCCTGGACTGGGAGTTGGTGGGGCAGGGACTCTACCTGCCAGGCCAGGCACACATAGACATTGGCATCCAGCAACAAGCCCCTATTTCCCCACGCTGCTTCAATGTCCAACAGCTGCACCTGCAGCACACCTGTAAAATACCAAGCATACCAGTGCATTGCCCTCTCTTGTGAGTCATCCAAAATGGTTGTTTATTCTGGGCCCTCCTACTGCCAGCTCTGCTCAGCACAACAGACACTCCCTCCCACCTGCCATCAACTGTCTCAATGCGTAGTCTTATGTGCAATTTTTCACTGTAAATCTGTAAATCCCTTATCTGCTGCCAGATCTGCTGCACTCATCAACAAAGTCATAGGACTGCTAGCTACAGCTACTGGCCTGTAGAACCAACAAGGACTGTTGTAGCAAGGCCACCTGGGACACCCACTGGGCATGTGTTGGCTGCTGGTGCTACAGTCTGTGTGCGCTGACCTCAAGGTCTCCATTTTGGTCGGTGACAAAGAGGGCAACCACCAGAAAAACAACAAAAGAAGTTTCAAGAGGTGCACTGACTTATTATAACTAAAAACAAGCTTGGGAAAGATCATGATAGGAATTAGATAACACAAAAGTATTCTGCTTTTTATGAACAAGGGACATTGCAAAAATAGAGAGATTAAGGTAAAATGAAGAGTCATACAAATGAGCTGGCAAGTTAGATCATTACTGAGCTACTGAAAGGGAATTGAATCCCATTTTTAACAACTAACAAGGAAGGAAAATGACTGGCTAGGTTGTAGCCCTGCTGTCATGGGAATAACCATGATCTACATGAAAACAAACTTAGAAAGCATATGGCTAAACACAGGCTGTAATATTTGTTCAAAAACACAGGCTGTAATATTTGTTCACTATATTGTATATGTAACAAGCATGCTGTCAAATAACTCTCCTGTTCCTCACACCTCAATGTTCGTACACGCAAATATTTTACCAATCCCACAATACTGTGCCTTTGTAATTCAGTTTTATCACCTCTGAGTCCACATATCTTACACTCTTATTATTTAAACTAAATCAGAGTTACCAGCTAGAATGGCTTGAAATGTCTCAGGTTTTCCTGCAATTCAGAGTTTTCAGACTGAAAATACTTTCTCTTTTTTTCTTTTTTTTAATAAAGTCAGGGTTTCCCATTCAAAAAAAAATTACAGTTGTTTGGTCTTGATGGAAAGCAAAAATTTATCATCTTTCCTTTTACTCCATGGAAGCAAAGGGAGTAAAAGTAAACAAGGAAATGGAGGTATTATGCTCCTGAGAGAGCAGAAGGAAGAACTTTTGTAAATAGAGAAAATGCCAGCTGCAGGAGGTAGCTCCTTACTGGAATTAGCTACAGGAAGAGAGAGCACAGATTTAATGCATAAACTATGTGCTGACTGTGAGGCCATTCCTTAAAAACCCTTTGGAAAGCATATGGCTGCTGCTACTGGAAGGGAATGTTCTCCAGGTTGACAGTGGGGTGATACCCACACTCCAATCCCCAAGCCTGTTCCTGACCATCCTCACTCTATAAACTCACGTTCACTCTACAGAAGCCTTTTCAGAGAGGCATTTGTTACTTAACTTCACAGGCATTTGTAGCCATACCATAACACCAGCATGTTGTACTTAAAGAGCCTGGCAAATTATATGAATATGACCTTATCTTCTATTTTTATTTCCTGATCCCCATTTCATTGCTTGTATCTGCACAAAAAATTCTAAAGTTTCACCTGCTGCTGAGTTGGGTCTGCTGATGCTTGAAAAAGTAGTTCACAAGACACTTACTCCTTCATATTTAATCCTATACAAAAAAATTACATTAAGAGGCATAATCCTTTATGAAAAGACCTACTATAAATCTTATGGGCTCAGAGGGGACTCCTGACAAGAATAACTGGTCAGTAAGTACACCCTAAATGAGCTTTTAGCTGGGAAAAAAAAATTCTTTACCTTTCTATGCCAAAACTGAAATTTTTATTGTAACTCTGATCAAATCTGTCATGACTCAAAAGCTGGAAAAAAATTGCAACCCTTTTCTATTTAGTATAAATTTGTCACTGATGTTTCAGATAGGTCTAGTCAGACTGATGTAGTCATAGGTAATTATTTTCCCAGAAAGTCATTAGACAGTATATTATTCAAGGAATAACATTTTAATTAGTTCAGCACATACATGGAAGCTGAGAATTTCGCCCAAAAGAGGAAGTAGTCTTCTCTTATCACCTTTGGTTTGCTTACACTTCTGTGGTTTACTACATATCAGCAATAAATTCCTGTTAAGTATTTCCATAACTCAGATCGATGTATCATCATCCAAAAATCTGTCATGAGCTAACTTGCAAAAGAGCAAACTTCTATAGCAAATGGAGCATATCCAGTCTGTGATTGATCTCTTTGTCAACTTTCATACTTAATATGCCTCATTAAAATGAAAATGCTGTTTCATTCCCTCAACACCCATTTGGAGAGGAGCAGTGATAAACTGCACAGCTTGGAGTGTGTTCAACAAGACTGTCCTCAGCAGCTCAGATCTCCAACACTTCTGGAGATCTATGGAAAACTGAACAGTTACGGTATCTCTTGACTACAGCTCCTTGTGTTCCTGATCCACTAGAAAACCCCAGATTTCCAATTCAAAATCCCACCTGTATAACTGCAAGGGAGTAACCATCAGCTTGGCCGCTGCCTTCCACCTACCTCCTGCAGAAAGCAGCCTACTGGAAGGAATAGTTTCCAACAGCAAGGTATAGACTAGATGGTGGTACATTTAAAGCCTCCTCCTCTTCTTCCAGGTGTCCCATATATCCAGGGAATTGGGATACTATATCCTTGACATCATCTGGAGATCCTTTATCTTGCTGTCTTCATGGGATAGTATTAAGTAAAATAAAATGCTTTTAGTTTAATTTCATTAGCCTTGGAATCCGAGTAGCTGCTAACTAACTGAGAATGGGATCAGTTAGCATGGCAAAAAAACAGTGATTCAGACCTTCTCAAATGACCTGTGCTCTCCTTATGTGCAGTGATTTTTTCAGCTCTACAGAAAAACAGTTAAGACCATACAGATGAGCACAGCCTGAGCAGCTGCAGCCCCTCAAGGAGCCCTGAAAAATCCCAGACTGCGAAGTCCAGAGTTTGCTCGGTATTAGTTACGCAAATTCCAGGGGGTTTTCTTATCTGAAATAACCCATATCCATCAGGGAAGAAGTCACACTTCCTTATTCACCCTCATGAAAGATGATTGACATTAATGGCATTTGCTGTATTGCGGTAGTTTCTCCCTTTGTCACCCCGTGTTGCTCTCTAGTTCTGTCAGGGGTTCCCAGCACTGGCTGACTTGATCTTATCATGACAGCCTTACTGGAAACTGTTGTTCCTGTAGTTGTTCTTCACAGCATTCATCGTTCATTATTATTGCACCAGTTTTCTGAAGTGTTTGTTAAGAGGAAATTCCCAACTTTGAACAAACTTATGCAGATTACAGTCTACATTTTATTCGCCCAGTTTCCTTATAGGAAATTGGGTACAGCTTGAGTTTTTAGAATTAGCTGGTTTACTTTCCCTGAGTTTCCCTCCTCTGAAAATGAAAAGAACCTGTGTCATATCTGGAAAGCAGCCATTGATAAGCACATTTATAATGGGTTGTTTGTCAGATCATAGCCTTGGTTATCACAGTTTCCGTGTCGAGGCTCAGCTTCCCAACACAGCATGCTGCCATTGGAGCCAAGGAAGTAATGTAGTTACCTGGACATAGAAGTTCCCTGTGGTGGCATAGCCACTATGGCACAGACATTGATTGTATGAATTCTCCCTCTGAAACCTCTGGCATAATTTTCTTGCTCATCTAGTCTGCTTCAAAGAGCACCTGGAAACACCTTAAAGCATCCTCTTATGCAGTGGATTGAAGGTAAAAATAGAATCCTGGAGTGAGAATTTATATTGGAATTGTTGCTATTGGTGGTAAAGCTCCTACTAAAATCAGTCCATTAATTCAGACTGAAGTTATAACAACAACAAAGTTTAAGGACTGGAGCAATTTTCAGGAAGGCCTAGAAAAAAAAATGCAGAAAGAGACAAGGAAGGAGATAAGAAAAGATGACTGATTTCAGCTTTTAAATTCCTCTCTGACAGAGAAGCAATTCTGAAAGACAGCTTTGTATAAATTTACCTGAAAAAACAACACAGATACTATATCCCTCTTCCTACCCAATGACGAATTATGTCTTTGGAAGGATGCAAATGACTAAAGTAATCAGATAAAACAAAATAGGTAGCTGGTAAGGAGAAAACACAGAAACTACATCTGAAGCAGTTTCTCACTGCAAGGAATGTGTAAACCAAAATAAACATTTGAATATCTATGGCAAAATAAAGTAGGAAAAAAGTGTGCCACCACAATGCAATAAAATGATATTATGTCTATGGGTTTATTTTTTATTTTTTCCCCCCAATGGAAGCTAAGATAAGAGAAGGGCTACAGAGGGTGCAAAGGTGAAAGGCAATGTTTGCATAGCTGGATCCAAGGATGCTATGAACAGACCAGGAGATAATTCTGTATGCAACACTGGGAGAAATATTAATACAAACTAATAAATCTGTAATAAGGAAAAACAAGACAGTACAAGAAAATTGCTTTCAAACCTGGGATTCACAATCAAGCAATTCCGTCTCTTTAGAAATTATGTCTTAGTATGTGCCTGTGTGGTCCCTGAAGACTTGGCTCTGCAATTCATACCTCAATCATTACCTCACAGGAAGGGATAATTTAAGATTAGATATATCCTTCATATTTCATTTCGAAAGGTACTGCATTAGTCATAGGTTACACATTCCTTTCATGCACATTTGCCTCTTTTATATATCATTTTAAGATTCTTCTCCTTTCGTTCCCCTTGCATCCAAGTGGAATTCAGGTTTTTATGGGGGGAAAAAAGCATTTACAAACTTGCATTCACTTCCCCTTTTTTGTCTTGGCAAAGTGAAAGGACATCCCAGAGAATTTAAAGTTGCTGAATTGAAAAGTAAAGTAAAGTTAGTCAAAAATTCAGAGAAAAAATCCTGAGGCAAAAATGGCAGTACTTGCTTTTCTGACTCCAGTTCCATGCTCAGATTCCAAGAATGTTTTGGGAACCTTGGAGCTGAAACAGAAGCATCATGAAAAGGAAACTGATGAGGGTTTCTACAGTAGATGGAAGTGGGTGGGAAATGGGTGTCTGAAGAGACATGAGAAGCAAAAGGAATCTGAAAAATTTACTTAGCTGCCTTGACAGAAAAATATTAGGGAACTGCAGATTTCAAACTCTGAAAAAGTTATATGATGGTTTACCACCATATGTCCATTTTTCTCTGAAATCTATATGTGGAGTAAATCTAGGGAAATCAGAGGAGCCACATCTACAGAGAACGCAACCAAGCCCTGCAGCTACCACAGCAAAACTACCACTGCTTCTCATGAGAAAAATAATTCTCAGTAAAAAGTATAATGAAGCATTACAATATAACTGATTCATCTTTAATTAGGTTTCATTTGCATTTATGAACCCATATTTATTTTCCAGTGAAGCAGCAAGGAAGTCACCTCCAGAGCAACTCCTCCACCTCGGGATGAACAGCTCTCCTCTATAAAGAGCAACACCCCAAATGAAGGACCTCACCTGGACCTGCTCCCTGTACCTCATGTCTTATTCAACATTGCATATATATGCGGTTGCTTTATGAAATGCATGTTAGAACAGGAAGATAGAGAATTTCATGTACCTATTATCTGTCCTCTTTTCCAAATAAATGCTTCGGAGGTGTTTCCCTAGCATACAGTAGGTTCTGCCAATCTGCAAACTGGCCCAGGTCCCAGGTTTTGCAGTCTATTTTCAGCACACTCAGCAAAAGCACTCCCCACCTGGCCAAGAGTTGCCACCACCAAAGCTGCAGTCCTGCTTTTGCAGGCCCCACAGCAGAGCCATATACACAGGAGCCAGCTCGTGGGCTATGACAGACTCCTGTTCTTTCCCATGAGTTGCTGAGATGCTAGGCAAAAGCAGCTCAGAGACACATCAGTGTCGGGTGTTGGACATAACAATTTTGCGTTGAGGTTCAGTCTCATCAGTCCCCAGACAGAATTTCTAGCCCTGTTTGTTCTCCTCGCTGTACCTCAAGCCTCTGCTTTGCATTTATTATCGCATAGGTGGATGTGAGTCCTTCTACTTTCTGTCAGACCCTAAAGGTGCTTTGTGCACTTCCCAAATTATCAAAAAAATCAGTACCAGAGGTCAGACACACATGGGGTCAGCAATCACCTGCCTTCACATCCTACTGAGTGAGCTACTGGATAATCTACCTTTCAAACCATCATACCATAAACTTCAGTACTCAAGTGCACCAAGAGAGGTAAGGCCTCTGTTTCTTCTTCTATGTGTCACTTCTAAGAGGAAAGAGAGTTGCACATAGGTCTGTGGTGTCCAGGGAGTTTTCCAGATGGTATGTCTTGAAAATCAAAGAGATTGACAGATGTTAAGGATGAATAAACAAATAAATGAGCAAACAAACAAGCAGATAACCAAGCATCCTGAATATTGCATGCAGAATTTCACTATGCATTTTCAGAGGAACCATGCAGTTGTGGAAGTACATTTCAACACAGGCTGAAATTTCTGTTATAAGACTCCTAAACGCAGCAAGACCTGACCCTAGGCTCAACAGGTAGTCTATACTTTGTCAGTAATAGTTTGAATGCTGTGTTCAGTTTTAATCAATTAAATTTGTTTACAGATTTTAATCAAATAAATCCTAAACCTACACAGCTGTTAAGAAACCCTTGATAAAAATCACAGCTGAGAAGGTGAAGAAGAATGACTAATCCAAAGTAAAAAGTACTTTGCATAAATTAAGAAATAAATACAGGGCAATATACTATTCATTGCAGGGCACTTCCCTTTGGAGCATTCTATGGCTAATTGCAAGTCAGTGCAATTCCATTCTGCAGTTTTCATTTTTGGCCCCAGCTATGCTATTAAGCAATCTATCTGAAGACAATGATGTCTTCTAGCAACAAAAAAACTGAGAAAGAGGTATACAGCATGGAAAAGGCAACCAGTAATTTAAGAAGAAATAATGATGTAAATTTTTACTGCTGTAGAAGGAGCACTTGTTGGTTTCCCAGCTGTTTAACCTGCTCATAAATTATCTAGGTACTGATATAAACCATTGAATATGACAAATTATAAAAGGGGGTTTGCAACAATGAACCACTGGTGATATGATTGTAGGTGATCTTCAATGTTGATAAATAAAGTGATTGGGGGGGGGGGGGAATATCCCTTACTTCACAGCTACAGAAAACCCCACCGACCCCACCACCATGGTCAGTACCCCTACCATGAAACCTTAACTACATGCAGAATGTCCTAGTTCACAGTAACTTGGTAAACTCATGAAAATAAAAGCTACACTAATGATTAAGTTGCAAAGCTTTTCTAAATCTATTTGTCTTGCAGAAAAATATTACACTCCATATATGATACAGTCACAAATAGCCTGCAATGCATAGGAGTGATTTGGACTGGAGGATCAGGACCATTTTCCCTTGAAACCTGACTGTATAAAGAGCACAGAGTTATAACAGTGCATGGATGCTACCATACATGACGATCTACTTCACATGCAATATCTACGTAGAGACTGAACATCCTCTGGCTGGCTCTCCCCTGCAGATTGGCACAGCGGCACATTAACATGCACAGGAGTGTTACAAAAACTGTCTAAGACAAGGAAAGTGCCAGTAGTTGTCTTTTTTTTCCTTCTGATTTTGCTTAGTTAAAGAAATAATAACAAAGCCTCTCTCTCTCTTCTGTCCTGTCTATAAGAAGCAGGGTCTGCACAGAGAATAAAGCTGCATTTTCTGTAATGTAGTGCTAAACTCTGATTTAGCCTTAAGCACTAAGGAATGAGATCTCAGATCACTAACAGTTCCATGTTGTCGACAATTGATTTACATATAAAGAAATATTATATAGACCTGAATTTTTCAGGCTGACAAAAAGATCAGGAGAGCAAAACATAGAGGTCGATAAAGCATAAGGAGTGTGAAAAACTAAGTGCAGATAAACTGTTCATTGTCCCATACAACACAAGAGCTGGAGGACAGCTAGAGCTAGGGGAATGATTTGGCTCAGTACAAACTCCTGTATGTCCTTATACAAAGTCAGGGGAGCCTGAGGTGACTGGATAGAATGTGAAAAAGGCAATGTTGCAGGGAAGCTCTGCTGACAGAGCTAACTCGTCAGAGCTGGTTTTGGAGTGCTCTGCAACAGGTAAGGAAGGATAGGATTTACAAGGGAAAATATTTAACTTTCCCTACCTTTTTCTGTGATTCTCTATATTGCCCAAACAGTACTTTTTCTTCTTCTGGTTCCTCAGCCCCAGTTTCCCAGATGCCGCAAGCTGGGCTCCAAGAACAGGAGAGAAAATGCAGTATTGTATGGCAAAAATTGAATGAGTGCCTCTAGCTCCAGCCCTACAATCCTCCCCCAGGAGGGACTTAATTTGGAGATGGCATAAAGGGAAGCAGTTTGTCTCATCATGTGATACAACACAGTTGAAAGAAGAGCATCTTTGTCACAGCACACACTCCTGGCAACTGTCAAAAGGTAGCTACTTCTACAAAATATCAGGACTGCATCCTGCCCTGACTTACATCATAGAATCATAGAATCATTTGGTTGGAAAAGACCTTTGAGATCATCGAGTCTAATTGCACCTGTTAACTACTAAACCATATCCCTGAAGACTTTGTCTACCCATCTTCTAAATACCTCCAGCAATGGTGACTCAACTCAAGCGATGGGGACCTAAAGTCAGTCCCTTAGGGGAACTAGCAAGGATGACAGCGAAGTCATGGAAGTTCATGATATCCTGATCCAGAGCTCATCAAAATATGTCAAGTGAGGAACAGGCTTTGGTTTCTTGTGCTTGTATACCATACATATCCTTTGTACTCTCTGAACAAAGCCTGTAATTACCCTAATTTTAAAAGCTGTTCCATATGTCTCATAGTCTAAAAACTTGTTTTCCACTTACCTGGAAATGAATCACTAGACTTCACAGGAGAATTAAGAGCATGAAAGACAAATGGAATCCATATTTGACTGGGATTGACTACTAATTACTACAGATCAGAGGCGCATTTTCCTTGGGCAGGGCAAAGTCTGTTTTCTTCATGACAGTACTAAGTGAGCATTGAACAGTGTTTCTGGTAGGCATAGTGATTATTGCTGTCAGACAGTGGTTCACAGGGCAGAAAATCTGCAGGAGAAAGGTTCTGACCATGTTCATTCTTTGTTTCCCTTTGTCTCACACTTTAAACGCATGAACACACACACACACTTCACAAAAATTCACAACCACAGAATTAGACATGGGATGAGAATTGTTGTTGTTGTGAACTATATTACAATGAACATTCTTTAAGCGACCCTTCCACTTTGCTGGAGTTTTTCTGAATTCCACAAAATTGGCTGTTACTTTCAAAAGCAGTTTCTTTACAGACCTTACAATATAGATAAGGGAATCCTGCTACCCTGTATGCTGAGACTTGCACAAAGTTATCTCCCAGGAAAGACTTGATGCAATGGTTCTTCATTTATGTGAGATGGAACTAAAATTTTGGAGTATTTAATGGAGAAAGTGAATGAACCTTGTGACAATCTACACCAAATTAGCCTGTAGATTTTGAGTCTTATAAAATACCATGAACACAGATGGTACCTCACATTCTTCAAGCACAGTCATTACTTTTCTCTTGTAGTGATGACAGAGCACTGCTAAGCTGTAGTACAGTAGAGCACCCATTCAGGAATGAGTCTTCTTTCATCTGAGGCAGTGCTCAAAAGCAGCAATTTTTGTGCAGCTATTTCCTGTAATACTTAATATCTCTGCACCAAGCAAATAATGACAAGTGACAAACAGCCTTCACAAATACATTTAGATTATCTTTGTGATCTTTTCCATGGAGTAAATCTTAGTCTGCAAAATCAACTTGTGCAGACAAGGGTGTATATGTACTGACCCAGGGCTCTTTCAAGAGAAGATTGGCTATAGCCACACACCCTGAAGGGAGGGAAAATACTCTGGAGACTGTGCTGTGACCATGCTTTGTCTCAGATGGGAAAAATTGCTTTGCTCCAAATTAAAGCCCTGGAGTGAACCAATATATATGTCATGTGGATGATCAGAACCCTGAAGTAAACTACAACCATAAAGTTTCACCTAGGGACTACAAAATATTTCTTAGACAAAGAAAATAACAAAAGTTTTGCATTCCCCAAAGACCAAGGGTCATTTCACAATGCTTCTTCAGACCCAGTTTCCTGAAAGTTGGCCTTGTTTCACTTTTAAGTGCCTGATAAGATATTTGTAGCAACTGGAACACATTTACCTCAGCATCCTGTTGGTGTTTATCTCTCCAAAGTATTCCTTTAAGTTAGTTCCAGTTGGCTGTGATTGAAAGGGCTGCCTCCTCAGAGGCATTCCACCTCATGGAACACAAGGAAAAACAGGAGGACAAGACAGAAAGTGATAAACCCATTAGTAATTTCATTCATTAAAAAACAGATCTCTAAAGCCACTTCTGTACAAGAGAAAGTCGAGGAACGAATCTCTCACTCTGCTCTTCAGGAGTTCTGTTCACGGAAGAAAAGTCAGAAGGTTGCTCGCCAGTATGGAACTAATACATTCTTCAGCTGTGACGGCATAGGTTCTTGATTTTCCCCTGACTGTTTCTGGATTTTGGGCATGCCACAAAGGCCTGAATCGCCCCCCAAGGTATCCAATTCAAGAACTTGTGAGCTCATTTTCATGTGGAGGCCAGATGGAGCTCCAGTGGAGCAGCTCCCAGGAATGAAATTTGGCAAACAAAATTAAAAACCAATGCAATAAGATGGCATCCAAAGGTTTGGCAGCAACAACCAAAGCACACAGAGTCAAGCAGAATAAAAATGTTGGTTGGATTTGCCTGCAGTTTTTACTAACGGGATAGGAAGTCCTGTTGCAGCATTTGGTTTTGGAAGAGGGGGTGATATCTGGTGAACTGGCTGGCAACAATTAGCTATTTGGTATCCATTTGGTGAATACTCTCCTGGAAATAGGAGATGAATTCTGATCACCTTGGTGATTAAACATGAACTTGATCTGTAACCCACTACTAAAGAGCTAGAAATGTGCCTCCAGAAAGAAACCCGAGGGTCACAAAACACCACAGAAGTCAGCTGCCTGAAAACAGGCCAAAGCAGTTGAGTCAGCCTATATACTTATGATAGTTCCATGGTCATCATTAACTCACAGAAACTTAAAAGAATGTAGTAAGTACGCCTCAGTTTGAATCCATAAAAAAAACCACAGCATCTAAAGGAAGGGACCCAAAATGGTTCATTTGGCTTAGGGCAGCCTCATACTTTAAATAAGCCAAGAGAGAAAAAGGGAATTCGGGAAATATAGCTCAATTAACACTATAGAACACATATCCAGAAAAAAAAAGGCTGAAGGTTTGTTTATATAGCAAGGTGAGGACAGATACTGGATTGCTGTCTGTGCTCTGACTTGGCCAGGGTAAATTATCTTCAATCCGGAAAACCACACTAGTGCTGTGGTCAAATCCTGCCTTTTGGTAAATCTTATTGTTTTAGGCATATTCCCACACAAATACAGTTAAATGACTTCTAGGACTCAGACACACAGCCATCTTAGAGCTCAGACAGAAAAAGTTTGCGTGATCCAGAAATATTATATGATATTCAGACACCCATGGTGGTGAGGTTCATCCTTGAAACCTGAGTGGACACAGATAAGAAACTAGGCAGAAAAAAGAATACATAAATAGAAGAAGTGGAACTTTTAAGAGCTATTATGGTATTGGTATCTGCAGACATACAGGAAAACACGTCTTCCAGGCTGGCTGGCAATAGACCAATCTAAAGGCACTCAGCTGGCCATGGTCTTACAGATAAAAAATAAATGAGTAGAAACTACAGATGTAGGAAGGTATTCTGGACTTCACAAAGAATGTGAATGTAGAAGAGGCACTGGAGAGGAAGCTCACTGCCATAGAAGGCCAACACTGCAAGAGAGGAAGAGATTCATTAGAATATTAAGCAGCTAAAGAAAGTGAAAGTTCTACTTCTACAAACAAAGGGGAATTGACAGTAATGCAAAAAAAAAAAAAAAAAAAAGAAACAGCTCTGTCAATTTCCAGTACTTCCAGTACTTTTAAAATGGAAAATGGTCATGAAAGGACTATTGAAGAATTAAAGATACACGGCTGTTGAGTAACTCAGTGTTTCTCCACTCATTTGAACCACACCTTTGCTTTCTCTTCCCACTCTTAGGACTGTTATTATGGAAGAAGAAAAAATGCAGGCTCTTTCTACACCCTCTCTAACTCTTGCACTGCGCTTGGAAGCTGAAGCGTAAGATGAGTTGCTCAGGACCCAACAAACTGTGACGCCCTATAGGTAAGAAGCCCATAGGCCCATTGAAGGGGGCTCCCTGTCATACAAGGAGGTTCTGGGTGTTTTTGCTTTCTACTCACCATGATGTGCTCCGTGAAGGAGGGGACAAGATAGCATAGCACAGGGAGGACAGTGAGAAACAACCCAGTAGGGCAGATGTATGTACTGGATGCAGAGAAGTACAGGTCTGGTTACACTCCACTCAAGTTCTTATTTATATGGAGGTTCTAAGTGAGGGGTAGAGTTGAGCCAGCAATGCGAATCACACTGGGCTGGCTGGCTTCACCTGCTCCTTCCCTTTCCTCCCTCACACTCTTTGTCCCCTCTCATACTCCACCTCCAGTCATCCCTGCTTCCTCTTCTGCATGTCCACTTCACCCTTCATCCTTCATGGTCTTCCTTCTGCAGGCTTCACATACACTGTTTTGTGCTGAATGTTTCTCCCTGCCTGTACCCACAGATGGCTCAAAGTACATTCTCCCTATCTTTTATGTAGTCATCCTATCACTGGGCCTTCTTTTGCCTTTCATCCTTTCTTCTTCCAGACACAACCCATCAGAGAACCTCTCATGCAAAAACTGTTGGCCAAGCACAAATTGAGTTTCAGAATGCATATAAGCTATGAGAGCAAAGCTTCTAAACCTCTACAGTGGGTGTTCAGGCACTGAGCAAGTACTGGAAGCTGTGACATACATAAGAATATTGGCTATTGGCTCAAAGGCCAGAGTATTTTTATTGCATTGGCTACAATACGAAAAAGTGCAAAACCTTGCAGCACTCATGTAGGGGCAGCAATGTCCCAAGCTGAATTTGAAAAATCGACCTTTAGAAGTTAGATAGGAACTTACACAGCTTTAAAAGAGGAAGGTTTAGGTTTCCTTAGTTGGAATGTAGTTAATGGCAGGAATTGTCCGCATGGCTGGGGTTTGGAACTAGATGATCTTTAAGGTCCCTTCCAACCCATACCATTCTATGATTCTATGAAATTCCACCTGTTGAAAGATGCAGTCTAGAGAAATTATCATCTCCTTTTCAGTAGATAAGCTGTCCTGTTTTATTGTATCATCTATATATTGAGTCATTCGGTCTAATGTAAGATGAAAAGTAGATGAAATCTGTCTTGACACTGATGGTTCCTAGGAAATCATAATTTCTAGAGTTCTTGTGAATCCCATACAGGAAGTAATTCTTGCTCACTCAGTTAAAGTTTTTAAAAAGTGGTGCTTAGTGCCATATAAAAAGGCCTATTCCTGCAAAATGTTTGCCAGTGATACCGACAATGGCTTGGAGTAGTAGAAAGCCAGAAGAGGGCTATGTTGCTACTTAACTTGTTCCAGTACTCCATCAGCATTGAATGTTTTTGCTAAGGAGCTTTCTGAATAAGAAAGAGAAATTGTTTTTCTAAATCCAAGAAAGATATTTCTGTGTCCAATAAAAAACTTACAAGCGATATGAGATATAAGACAAAGTCACCATTTTTTAAGGCCAGCTGTTACAGGATATGAGCAAGGGAAATTTTCTCATTGCAAATTTTCACAGTAAATTGAAGCAAATACATTTTCTTCTTGCTAAGCATGCGTAGGTGATCAAGTTGCAGTGTTACGTTACAGTTCAGTCAATCTGCTATCTACAGAACTAACAGGAACGGCACTGTTTCCATTCCCTCATAGCTGGGTTGCTTCCCTTTCTGCTGGCTCACATACACCTGACTTTGTAGTTCAGGGAGTGAAATCAGCAGTAAATTCACCCTACAAAAGAGGTCATTATTTCTCTTCCCATTTATTTCTCTGAAGTAGTTTATCAGAAGTCCAGAAAAGAGGTGGATCAGGAACACAGCCAGCAGAATACTGGAAATATAGACATCCGAAATACTGTAGCAGCATCAGTCTGGTTTCCCAAGCCAGACCTAGTGTAGGTATGGCATGTGAAAAAAAGATCCCTAAATAAGTGGAGGAAAACTGCTTCAATTTACGTGGTAACTTGAATGTTAGTTTCAGGTTTTGAACAGATTACTACAAAACATCTATCAATTTTTTTGCTGCATCTCAATGATAATCTCATAATTGCTAATATCTTGGAAGAACTGGGACACTGATGCTCTGTGCTAATAGTAAGAACGCACATATGAAATGAAAACCAAATAATTGTGGGTTGTCTCAGAATAGAGTAATTAGACTGGGCCCACAATAAGCAAGAAGGGAATTTCCTTCAACAAAGATAGAGGCTTTATAGAATTAGCCAAGTCTGTAGGCAATCACATAGGGGATTTTTGCATTTGATTGGTATTACAGTGTGCTTACTTGTGCATTGGTCAACATTGCAAAACTATTGCATAATTTGGGTGAGAAAAAGAAAGCATTTCAGTGGTCAACAGAGTGAAATGAATACTTGTTGGGAAAGATTCTCATACCTTCTTCTTTCAGGATTGACCTACCAATGTTTATGATGTCTTGTGATAAAGGGAAAAAAAACTTTCTTTTTGCAGCTGTAGTCAAGGATGTAAGTGTCTGGTAGCTTAGTAATGCAGAACTCTAACTTCTCTAGAAAAGGCACCACCTCAGTGGAACTCATCCCAGTGTGGTACTAGTCTAGCTATAGACTGGGGACAGAATGACTGGAGACTAGTCAGGCAGAAAGGGACCTGGGAGTGCTGGTTGACAGGAAGCTCAACATGAGCCAGCAGTGTGCCCAGGTGGTCAAGAAGCCAATGGCATTCTAGCCTGCATCAGGAATAGTGTGGCGAGCAGGACCAGAGAAGTTATCGTCCCCCTGTACACGGCACTGGTCAGGCCTCATCTTGAATACTGTGTACAGTTCTGGGCCCCCCAGTTTGGGAAAGATGTCAGGATGCTGGAGTGTGTCCAGAGGAGGGCAACGAAGATGGTGAAGGGGCTGGAGCACAAGCCCTATGAGGAGTGACTGAGGGAGTTGGGGCTGTTTAGTTTGAAGAAGAGGAGGCTCAGGGGAGACCTCATTGCTCTCTACAACTACCTAAAAGGAGGTTGTAGACGGACAGGGGTTGGTCTCTTCTCTCAGGTGACCAGTGACAGAACTAGAGGGCATGGATTCAAGCTTCGTCAGGGAAAGTTTAGACTTGATGTTAGGAAAAAGTTCTTCACTGAAAGGGTGATTGGCCATTGGAATGCGCTGCCCAGGGAGGTGGTGGAGTTGCCGACCCTGGAGGTGTTTAAGGGGAGACTGGATGAGGCACTGAGTGCCATGGTTTAGATGATGGTGTTAGTGTTGGTGTTAGTGTTGGGTTATAGGTTGGACTCGATGATCTCAGAGGTCCTTTCCAACATTATGATACCGTGATACTGTGATACTGTGATACATCTGAGGGTAGCTGAGTCACTATTCGAGAGAGCAGGAAGAGCTGGTCTCAGGTGGAGTAGGAATTTCGTAATCAGAAGAGACCGTGTTTGCCTGAAGGAGTATATTAGAAACAGGATTCTTAAAGATCAATTTGGGAGTCAATCAGAAAAGCTACCAGCAATTTTCTCACTACACAAGTGGAAACAGGCAGATCTTAGCCGAAGTATGGAAATACTATTAGTGATTATTTGCAAACATTGCAGTAAGCAGGAATGTCTTAACAGCAAGTATTTAGGCTAAGTTGTCTAGGCTCCCTCTCAAACAACTCTCCAAGCAGCAAGAGATAAGCTTGGAAGTACCTGTCTCTCTGCAATGGCCATCATGGAGGCCTAGACCTTTGAATGGAACACTTTAGTTTCAGACAGTTCATTTAAGTGACGTCTGCTATGTTCACCATTCAAGCTTTACTCCAAAACAGCACCAAAGTGATCACCACCATGGCTGGTCACATTCTCTTCAGTATTTCCATCGCTCCAGCCAAAAAGAGAAGATAACACTGCAAGAGATTTAGTGTCTGTGAGGCTGAAACAGGATCTTATCATTGAAAGCACTCAGCTTTAGTACAAGTATTGTTTCCTCAGGACCTCATATGAACTTGTCATTGTAGGTGATGTTTTGTCTTAACTGCACTTAAGTTTTCAGACCTTGCCACACCAGTATAATTTTAATTCGTTTTCAGTTTGAGGTCATAGATAAGATGTTGATCTTAAAATTTTGCTGCAATAAAAAGCACACTCTACAAATCAACCTTTCCTACAGAAAAGACTTTTCCACAGGAGTAAAACAAAGAGATTAATGTTATGATGCTCTCTCAGTTGAATGGCTGAATGTCTTGTTTCTAGCTGCAGTCTGGAGGGCACTAAAGGAAAGGCAGATGTCTGAACAGATCGATGCGTCTATTTCACAGCCAAAGCAAGTAACTAAATGCTTTGGTGAAGCTGCCTTGCTATGTCTGCCTTTGCAGCTGCAGCACTGCTTGGAATAAGAATACATATAATAGATGTGCAGTCTACACGATGAAGCTTTGATATCAAAGGAGCCAAGCAGAATTTGTTCTCTTCAGGACATCTCAAAAACACCACGTTTCAACACAACAGATATAATTGTATCCTATAAATTGCCCTTTGAAAGTCTCAAAACAAAAAAGAAACACACTCAGATGGAAAATACTTTTTTATTGATCAGCTTCTTGTTCCAGGCCCTCTCTCCTCACCCATATTCCTGATCCCACATGAATAATTCCTCATGGTTTCAGGATTGGCTATTAATCATCTTTTCATTGACTTTATTTCCTTGTTACACAACAGGAATTAAGGATGTTTGACAGGAGCATTCAGTGAAATAAAGGCCAAATGTTTGATAATAGTTTAAAAACAAAGGTTACAAATAAGAAAGTCTGAAATACTAGTTATATACGTAGACACGGTACTATGAAAGTACTCATTTGTAGCATGTTGTGTAAAAAATATTAATTTAGAAGAAAATGTGAACCTGATTCTCTAAGTGTTCTATGACATTTTTTGTTTGAAAAACTGGGAAATGAAGAATAGTAATCCAGTTTCTTTTGGACATGTTAGATGAGGCTTAACTTACTAAATTCTTCCCTCAAGAGAATACCCTCACAGTAAGTAGCAGAAACTACTAACATGAGAGATTACCAGTTACACAAGATTTGCAAGTTACTCCAAAATACAACATGATGTTGAGAAGATATAAAGGACCTTGAAAACATGTTGTTAAATTCAATGCAAGGAGTGCATGCTCTTCATTCTAGGGGATAAACAGAAAAGAAAAGAATTGGCTTTTTCTTCTAACTGTGAATTGTGAGAGAGTTCATTGTATTCATATACAGTTGAAGTTAAATAACAAATCTAATAATCTGTCTACAGCTTCTGGACTTGACTGTCAGAGTCCAAACAGTACTCATATGAACAAATGAACAAAACCAAGATATTTTATTATGAATGGTATCTTCTGACATGGTAAAAGCCAAACACTGCCTCAAAGTAAAGATGGCAGCCCCTTCTCAGCCACACAATATGCATAATTTCTGCAAGACTGCATCTTTTCCCCCATCTTTGAACAGGAGCTTTTCAGAGCATTTCTTCTCTCTTTGGAGTTTTAGGTTGCTCCCACTATTATAGGTTGCCTCTGAAAGGATATCCTTAAAGGAAGAGCATTTTTAAGAGCTCGAATCATACCAAAGCATACATCCATAGGCTGCATTAATTACTGATCTGTTAACAACCTAGGAATAATTGTCTTGCAGAGGACTGCAAGAATAAAAAGAAGCACTGGAACAGCTGAGCAGAATTATCTAATGAGTGAGAGCACAGAGGACTGCAAATGTCAGGGAGAAAGCAGGTGGCTGGAGCTAATAATGTGAATGTCATGCTCAGCAAATCTGAGATTGTTCCATGGCTCTTGAAGGTTATCTAGTACTTCACAAACTTCTCACCTCCAGTGGTTATTTGTATCCCTTTGCACTTTGTCTTTTGCAGCAAGGTAGCTATCTCTGATACCAGTCTACCTTGTAGCTCAATAGAGAGAGAGCAAGAAGAGAGAGTGCACAGGAGCGAGACCAACAGTGGCAACAAGGAAAGGGGATAGGTAGGAACCTGATAGTCCTGGCAGCAAGTACAACATTCACTTAGACATTGCTTCTGTTCTTTAGAGAGGCCAATGATGTATTTTCAGCATTAACAACTCTAGCTAAACTCTCAAAGATTTTTTAAACTATAAATTGGATGGATACCTGTGTGTCATGGCCTTTGCTGAGTTTCCATCACCGTATGTCTGACCATGAAAACCTGAACAAACAAGATCAAATGCAGGTTGGCATTTTGTTTTCATTATGATTCACATATTTATTCTTATGTTAACTGATTTCAGTTATTGTTTCATTCAGAATAGATAAGTTTCTTTTTTAAGAGGTGAAATAATGTCTCAAAATGTTTGGTTACGTTAAAAGCAATCCAGAAAAGCAGACAAGGGAAAACAAAATTTAAGAAGCTTTAAATTTAAGATGCTTTAAAAAAAAAATTCCCATTTCCATCCTCTGTAGAGCAAGTAAGGCTAAGCCATTCCAATTCCAAAGCACAGCTACCAATAGAAAAATGCAGCGCATTGCAGTATGGTGCATTCTACATGCCAAAAAATCTTTTTGTGGCTGGAGAGAGAGTAGCCTTCATGATGATCAGCTACACTGATTTTTTTAGAGTAGATACTGTCATCACTGGAATCTTGGTTTTGAGTAACAAAATACATGTTAACAATATCATGGCTCCTTTGGACAAAATGGCACTGCTTGGTATCTTTCAGAGTGGTATTTAATGTAAATTTCTATTTTACAAAGATATACGAAGGAAATAATTTTCACTGATCTCACTATGTCATTATAATCTTATTTACTTTGACATTTTGTATAATCCAAATTGTTACAAATTACAGACAAATCTTACATTTAATATTCCCTTCACCTTAATGTAGATTGTTTATCTTAACATCTTAAGTTCAAACTCAATAGTGTCTGAGTGTAAGATTTATCGCCCTTGGTGACATCATCTTTAAGAACCTTTCAACACCTCCTGATTTTAAAAACGTTAGTGCTTGAGAAAATATCTTTGTTATAGAAAACAAGCATTTAAGAACACAAAAATCCTCAGTAGTAAGTCTACTACTGTTACCTTAAAAATCTTACACATGACAAGCAGTTGATGACTCCTGACGAGTCATTAAGAACACAGGAATTACAGAAATAAGTTGAACCCACCTAGTTCAGTGTCCCATCTCTGATACTGACTTGTACCATCTGCCCCAGAGGGAGCTTTCAGGAAACACTTCCTGGTCAGCTAACAGAGATGGAATTATTCACCCACTATTGTGGACTGCTATAAGGTAAAGAGGAATTCCCAGACTGTCATCTCTGGAGCCTTTTATTATTTTACATGCTTTCATCATATCCTTCATATTTGTCAGAAGAAAAATATGAATAAGGAAAATGGATCCAGACTACATGAATCACAACACTCTGATTATTTAATTGATTCACTGTGAGTAGGCATGTTAGTTGTTTTTAAGTGGAGAAGAAACGTGAACTAGCATTATGCAAGTGCTTGCATAGAGAACTACGTTAAGACTACAAATCCAAGCCCACTTCTTTTCATCAGGCTTCCAAATATGAAGCCATAGTTAACTGATATGTATTTTTAGACAACAGAGAAAATCTGTCATAGGAATCACTATGTTTAAAATTAACTGGGAGGAAAGGTTATTCATTTGGGTGGGTTTGGGAAGACATTTTTTGCAATGCTTGGATTGAGCCATCTCTCAGCTTGACTTCTTTTATACTTTTAGTTCTAAAATAGTCAGTCCACTCCTGTGCTCTCCACCATAAACCCCACAGCCTCAGTTTGCTCTGAACTGATTTACTTCTACATCTCACACTCAGAGCTTGGAGATTTTGGAATATTCTGATTCCATGAGCAAATCTGAGTGTACCTCAAACCATAATAATACCCTCAATATCCTTCTACAGTGGAGGGAAGACCCATTTGCAGAGGTAAGGAATTAACATTAGGACTGTGCTGCAACTCCTACAACAACAGCACCACGTGCTTACTTGCCAAGGAGTGTTTTTAACTAGTTACCTCATGTACAGACAGCAATGTAAATATAGGCGTGGCATGCAGAACTTGGCACAGGATGGAAAATCCACTCAGGAAGCAGAGAAAACAGCCAGCCACACAAGTTGTTCTTGCAGTAACTAATTAAAAGCTAGTTGAGGTATATGAGTCCATTATCTATAACGGAAGCCAAGCATTATCTACCTCACATGCAGGTATCCACATTCAGTCAGGTGAATCCTACCTCGGTTTTCCAATGAAAAAAAACAGTTCACCTGAGATATTCTTTTCTATACAATCAAGACCTAATTCTTCTTTTGTTATCATTCATACTTACCACAGTGGATATCACAGATCTGCAGTGGAACTGAATAATCTACATCTGCCCTCCAGGCCTTTTAAAAGAAAGAATTGAGTCTTATTCCCCTTTCATCAGAACTGTTACTAAACACTTGTGTTGACGAAATTAGATTGCTTTAGTAGTTTACTCAAGTGACGGCGGTTTTTAATGTTTTTAAACAAATATATATGGATACTGCTGGTCTAGTGTGTATTTGGTGAGTTGCAATCACTTTTAGGTTTCTAAACTATAAAAATAGTCAGATTCTTTTTTGTAGAACACTGTGTTCTGACAATGTCTTATTTACAAAATAAAGTGAACAATTTAGGCAGGAAAACATCAATTACACCAACAAATCTGATTTTTCACTAGGGAAAACAGAATAACTCATTACCCAGAAGGCTCTTGCCAATCTCACTTTCATGTTACCTCTTTCTTCCTAGCAGCAGAAAGTAAAGATGACAGGAGCCTTCCAGCTGGAGCCTCGCAGCTCTGGCTGTCAGTCTCCCTTGTCCCAGTGTCTGCTGAGAACAGTAACTCTAGAGAGAGTAAAACCTATCAGCTTCATGCTTATTTTGTATTAATGTTGTCTTAATCAAGTTCAGCTACAGAAATAGTGTGCAAAAATCTCAGAAATCATTTGCTCAGCTCTGCTTTCAGGAGGGCTAATTCTAGAATACTATGCATTTACTATGCTGTTTGCTTTATTCTTCACCTTTTCCACCTAAAGTCGATTTTTGACAAGCTCATCTATGATTTTTTTGATATTTCAGAACTTTTTATTACAAAGGAACATATAATGACAGGATTAAAAATTTCCTGATGATATCCCTTTATCTGTCTCTGAAAAAGGAGCAAAGTCATGAAGCATATCTTCTCTGTTAATTAATGTCATCTCAACAAATGTTGGTTGCAGCACATCAAGCTATAAATAATGGTCTTTGCCAACCCCAATAATCAGATTTTGCTAGGAGGAGGAATCGTGAAAAGTGCCTGCTGGTTTTAGGTTTGATTTTTTTTTCCTCTGATGATTTGTTTATTTTGTAGAGAGCACCTGGCAAAACGAAGAGAATTACCTGAATGCAGATTGTTGATCCACACATTTCCTGTGACACAGCGATTGATACAGAATCTCCCTAATGAAAAGAAAAACAAATGAAAACTATTATTTCCCATACCCTAGAACAACAAAAAAATGTTATGTCTCTTTGGTTCATTTGCCAATAATGCCACATGTTCTACTGCATCAGAAAACTAAGGAAGTATATACGGAAGGTTACTTATTTTCATAGATGTCCCTGCATCTCAGTGACCATAAGCAGCTGGTGTAGTTTTGCCAAAAGCAATTTGGGCAGCACAGGAAGAGGATTAATTTTCCTGCATTTTATGAAGCACCATAAGGCAGGACACCCTCCCTACCATTGCTGCTCACACCATGTTAGCCACTGAGCATCTTAACTTCTTTTCCCTAGTGTACATGAGTTAAAAGAATGATCCATTCTTTACAGTTCTTCCGGATTAACCATCGCATTGTATGCTGAGGACAAGTACAGCCTTAGGGTAAAATTGTCCTAAATGACTCTTCCGACACTTAACATTTGATTTTTTATGGTTTGTCCTCAAAATAGTGTTAGCTACTCTACTAATAGCCATGAATCCTATACTACTGTCTTTAGTATGGCAAACTCCTAAAATAATTTAGTATAAATTAGGTGAATATGTTCTCTTTCGAGCATCATGAACAGGGATTACTAGGTAGAGAACAAACATTGGTTTCTGGGTACACAGAGCTAAGTCATGATGAAAACTTTGTGTATGTTAGTCAAGGTGTTGAGATAGGATTTGTATGTAATTTATGTGGGCTCCCATTCTGTCACAGTAGCAGAGGACATAACAGCTCTGTGCTGGAGGGAAGAAAACATCATTTTTAAATGCATCAGTGCCCTTCATGAAGCACACAGTGCAATACCTAGCTGTGATTTATTGGTCCTCCACCATTACCCTTCTAACTTAGCAATTCACACAGCAAACCTTTAAAACCAGAAAGGCTGAACTCCACAGATTTCATGTGAAGTAAGCCAGAAGTGCTTGTAAGTGTTCACTGAATGTAGTGTTTGACAGCTCTTCTACCAAATATATCTTCATCTCTGCCGGTAATACAGGTTTTCCCCAGATATCCTGCCCCATTAGATGAGACTCGATAATGCCACCAGAGCCCTCTGTGGTCTGTGTTGACAAGGATATCTGTTTTTTTTCCCAGGCCTTTCCCCATGATTATTCAGTTCTGGGACCTCCTTCAGGAACAGTTATTTTGTTCAGTTTAGGCATGTCCTCAGCAAAACTTAAAGCTGGGAAACTCTTGCTTTTAACAGCTGATCTGTTACACTCAGCACCAGAGATGTAGTAAAGATCTAAAATGATTCATTAGAAAATAAATTCAGCATATATTGTTAAGAAGTCCTTATTGATAGCTGCCTGCTTGTCAGCTACCACCTGGTTATATGCACCCTGCACACCGAAATCACCAGAGGTACTTGAAAAAAACCACAGTTGCAGCATGTACCTGCATACAGTGGCAAAGAAAGAAGTACAGATGGAACATATCCTAAAAAGAGGACAGGTGTAGGTGCCACAGCACGCTTGCGTCTCCTGAAGCACACAGCCCTACAAGCGGAGTGAAGTCAATGAGCACAGTCAGGAATAAACATAGAAATCGCAACATCTGGATTTCTCAGTTTTCTAAAAACTCATCAGATAACATCTCATATACTCAGAGCAGACAGCAGGAGCTCACATTTTCTGGTGCACATAAGACTACTGAGGGCAACTGAGCCAGCACGATGCCTTTCGGCATCGTGGTCTTAGTAGCTCCTAGGTTCTAGCTTGCTAATATTATCCTATTTGAAAATTAATGCTATAGCCAGTCTTCTGCTCTTTCACCTCACTTTCCAGATGAACCCCTGAGTATATCACAGGTCAGAACAACAAGGTAACTATGGCAGGCAGGGTTGAAGCGCAAGGGCAAGCCATAGTGCTGCACGGAAAATATATAAGATATAGGCTTAGTTGCAAGAGAGGAATGAAGTTCCCATTCCATGACCAGCTGCTGCCTGATACAGAAATCTCACCCCCCCACGTTTTCTCTCTCTCCCCAGCTTTGCTGGAAGAAGCAGTTGTGTAGTCACACAGTACCTTTGTTTGTGTGTTGAGGGGTTTTTTTTAGCAGCTGAGAGATTTAGAGTGGCTTAAAGTCATCATGAACTTATGCCTCAAGTCTTAGTTTCATGATGTGAGATTCGCCAGGTAAGCTGTATCAGTGACCCATATGTGAAATATTACTGTAAGACTAATGTTTGCCATATACATAATACAAACTCTACATCACAAAAATTATGTTAAAAGAGTATTAAGGTTCCACTCAATACCCTCTTCTTCATATGTGAATCATTTGACTTCAAGATCCTTATTTATTTCTCACTTTAGTGTGAGATCAGAATTAGAACTACAGGCTTTAAAAATATTCCAGTAATTGTTCCAATATGTACGTGCATGGGTTTATTAATGTTTTCAAGCTGCAGAGTGATAACTAGAACAATAGATAAATGCAGTGAGATATGTTTAAAAGTCTTACAATGTTTAAGAAATAATATATACAAACCACAGAGACTGAATGGTGCATCCCAACAGATTCACACAAGGCCAGCTGCGTCCTCTTACACACAAGCACTGAGAACTGTGCCTTGGTTTGGGATGTGAAGAAAACTTGTATTTGTTCCGCAGCTGCAGTAGTTCTCATTTTCCAAGCTGATATTAGGGGGAAAGACTTACTTTTAGACATACAAAGACAATACATTATATTCCAAATTGTTAGATTTAAAATAGACACTTTTTAAACTAGTTAAGTGCCATCAAATGATATGTAATTAATTCTTTTGATTCAGACAAGTTACTTTTTATACTGATAAACACTTGATCTACTGGGGATACATAGAAGTAGCAAGCTGACAAATCTGTTTGCCATAATTTACAAGCAAATACATATCACTAGCTTATTGGATAAGGTTCATATCTAGTAACTGATTTAAATATTTTTCACAATTTAATATGATATAATTAAAAAAATGTATTTACCTGGAAATTCTCCATGAGCAAATGGACATCTAACCCAAGAGCCTTGGTTGGTTGTAAACTGAAAGCAGAGGAATCTGTTAGGAAAACTGATTTTTCCGTTTTGTTCTGTGGCTACAGATTAAACTAAAGATGATCAGTGCATTCCAGAAAGTTGCAGATGGTGAATTCAGAGATTTCCTGGTCTATGGTATCTTCCAACCCTTGATTTAAATTACATGCTCCAGTTCTTCAGATATTTATGCACATGCTTATTTTACAGAAACATGTAGATCCACTGACTTAAACGTAATAAAAATAAAGCAATAATATACCCTTATTAACCTTATGTGGCATTCTTTTCTCAACTTGAATAATAAAAGGTTCTCCACTAAATGTTGTATGTCGATCCTTTTATTACCAAATATGGAAAAAACTACATATTAAGCTTAGTGCATGCTTCAGAGTTTGCATTGACATAAAACATTTTTTCCTGCTTTACTTAAACAAAGGGCACAATCTGACCTGGGTCCTATCATTGCTGCTGCACTTCCAAAGAATATCCTTTTAATATAATCTTTCACATTTCCTTCATTCTCACTTCCCATTCATGAGAGCTATGAAATAAAATATTCACCCTCGAGTGCATTAGCAAATAATTTGTTTAGAGCTGACAGAAAGACAGAAGTTAATAGGTGTTTTACAAAGAAATCCTTTTACCTTCATGCAAAGTCTAGGGTGAGTGTCTACACGAGAATATTTAACCTGCTTGAAAAGAGACCACTCAGCATTAGCAGTTTTCATTAGTTTCACAAAATCAATTACAAAAATTTTCATGGTTTGACTACTGAGAAAATAACTGGTTTGTTTATAAACATCCTAGGAATTTAATCACATAAAATAGTAATAAGATAAGCAAGCACTACTTTATATTACTGAATAATTTGCTTCTTTTTATCTGTAACATATAGCATTCTTCATAGTCAATCTGAACCATTAGAGCTAAATTAATTGATTCTATGGTGACTTGTGTGCAAAATTGTGATTACACAGTCGTCTTGTTTCAGCCCCTTATTTAGCATTCATCAACGAGTCAGTAGAACATTTAAACATACACTCAAAACTGTTGTTCTGCCTTCTGTTCTGAAATTTTTCAATTTTCTGTATCCCTGTTCCAGAAAAGACTTAAAACTAGTCTGAATTTTAGACATCTACTTAAGTGGCCTACAAAATGTTATTTTCTTGATTGACAAGTGTTTACCCACTAAGGACTTCAACATAAAAAGCCTTGCTTCATATGAACAATTATTACCCATGTAAGTGATCTTAATTCAATAAAAACTGTTTCTCAAGTGACTGAGCACAACGGACCGTACACACAACACACGGCATCGTGACAACTTTTCTGTAACTTTTTTTGAGAACACAATTGATGTCCTCGGGTATGTCTACAATAAGGTCTCAGAAGACAGCTCTGTGAGAGTCCACTCAGATATGGAGACAGCATTGCCATCGACAGAGAAAGCCCCACCCTAATTAGAGAGAAGAGTTATGTAGCTTTTGGGCCTAAATCCGTACATGTGCATGATATTAGAGTGGGCGGCATTGTGTGGATTTACTGAGGAGATGGCACTATGTGAGGAATCTCTGCAGTAGTCTCCAGCACACTATGTTCTTCAGGGTTACAGTACAGAAAATGGACTAAATGCAATATCAAACCTTTTCAGAAATTAAAAAAACGGGGGAAATCATCCTGTCCATAAATATTAATAAATGCAGGAAAACATTCATCATCTGTAATAAACTAGTCTTCAATTATGTTCTGAGTGATAAATATGACAACTACCAGCCAAACCTCATTTTAGGTCTCTTACTTTTTTTTCTTTTTTTTCCTACAAGCAGTGAGTTGTGCTTGTTGTCAGCAGATGATGAATCCCACAGAGAAAACTCACATGTATAAAATTAAATATATTTGTTATTGTAAGATCAAAGTTTATGAAACCCATAAAATGGTGAATCTGAACAATCACTAAACACTTGGCCAGGAGTTCCTAATTAAAAGCCTTGAGTCAGCCCCTGAAAACCATGTCATCAGAATAATATTCATAAAGTTTCAAAATTAAGAAATTGTATTTGATTTTATTTCACTTTTCAGTTGTTACCTCAAGTTTACTGGCTTCGCTCCACAATCAGGAAAGCCTAAAACCTAAAACCTACTTTTCAAGATGAAAGCCAGAATTCTAACCAACCACATAAAACCAGTGCATTAGCATCATGACGCTTCAGTTTGAAGTGTTAAGCACATGTAATGAAAACCTTTTTCAACTTATAACATAAGTGGGTTAAGAACTGAGGAACCTGATATTTCGGCACCCACAGTCTCAAGACAGGGGACCAGTTTGAGGAAGGCACTTCAAAGACAACTTAATAGAGTACAAAGCAATCATGCCCCAGCAAGGTACCGTTATGTCTCCAGTAAGATTTAAAGAGATTTAGCTTCATCTCACTTAATTTCAGGTGTCTACATGTTGAATAACCAAATGTGATCTAATCACAACAGACTTTTGTCATAGTTAGGGAAGAGAAAGGTACCTTCGGAGAGAAACCCTTCCAACCTTTCTTAAATGCCTATCTTCAGATAAGAAGAGTTGTCCTCTCAATATGTCTGTTTCATTTATTTACTTTAAAGGGAATCTGAGACAAACAGCATAGACTTGAACACCTATCTTTTAGACAGAAAAGTCAGGGCAGATGAATCATGCTTTAAAATAAACAAAAAGCAGACCCTATCAACACCAAAGAATTTAGCAAAAACCATAGTCATCTCCACTTTTTGTTTCTTAAAAGTGAGTCAGCCAGTCAATACAACCTCTTTGAATATATCATGTGGTTAGTGTACAAGAACAGACTGCAACTATGAACAATTTTATGTATCAGAAATGAGAGGAATATGCAACTGTTCTTATTGCAAAGTCTAGCTTATGCCTTTTGTCATGAGCTCTTCATACTATGCCTTTTGTCATGGCCTTCAATCTCATAGTTTGAATAAATCTGCATAGCTCTTACTTTCTCAGAAGAATTTTTGGAAGTATTTTGTATATCTTCACAGTGGTCATTAGACTTCATTAACCTGCATAGGTTAACTGTGACAAGCACGGGACAAGCTGGTTCCCAAGCCAGGGTTTGTGTCGCTGGATTGTAAACAATATTATCCCATAGCGCCTTCGTATCTGTGCACAAAGAGTGGAAACATTATTCAAGATGTCTAAAAACAAATCAAAATTGTTCACACCTATACATGTGCTTAAAACTAAAACCATCGGGTTTCCATCTCTTTGCCATTTTCACCTATCAGAACTGCAGCATCTCACACTGTAACAGCAAAGTGCTGGCATTTACCAGAGGTACTCGACCTAAGAGCTTAGTCTTACCAGTCTCCCAGTACAGTGATAGATCACCAGGGAACGACAACTCAGCTTTTAAGTAGGCTTCAGTGGAAGTGCATTCGCTGCCCATCAGTCTCAGGGGGAGTGAAACGCAAGTAAATTCCTAACTAAGAGCCATTGGTTAGCTGTGTATAGTAAACAGGAATTAATCTGTACATTAGTGACTAGAGTTCATGGTGTTGGAGAATCAGACTCTGTGTGTCTTGTTTAGGACTTACATGCACACAACCTGTATATAAGAAGATAAAGTCAAGCCCTTAACTGAATATCAAGAACCCCAATAGTAAACAAAGCCATGCAAGGAATTCAGAATAAATATTTTTTCTACAGCATTTGCGTAGGCCTTTTTTCAATGCATTCTAGGCATAACATAATTTCAGACCTAGTCAATGGATACATCTTAAATAGGCACTATTATAAAATAAAAGCTATCTTATTTGATTAGTCAAATTAGTCACTTTTTACTGACCTTCTTTTCCATTTAGCTACAAATGAATGAGAGAATTTCCAGCATGAAATTCAAACTGATATTTCAGCTCATACTTCAAGAAGTAACTTGTATAATACCCAGAAGTAGGAGAAAATATATATTTCTGCAAATATTCGTGAAGCAAAAATTTGAAAACGTGGCCACTTGGATGTTGAAGAGGAGTGAACAAACAACACCCATGACTATAAAATGTAGCAAAATGAAAAAGCACAGTTTACATCAAAGAGTGGAAACACTAGGTGTCCAAATTCAACTCCCATAAAGCATAGCAACAATTCCTATTGATAGTGCTTCTCTGATAAATGTCCTGAAATAAAACCTTTTGATATTTTCTAATAGAAAACTTCCAGACCTTTATTCTCCCAAGTCTCTTGGTGTCTGAACTTTCTGTCCCAATGTGTATACATCAAAATACTAGAACTTTCTATGAAATGGAAATTTTTATTCTGTTTTTAAAATTCTGCTAGAAATTTTGATTCTTTTTTTTAAAATGCTATCTCTAATAAATCGGCATGTACTATAAGGCTAATATGCCAAGAATATTTAACCTGACTACAAAGTCCTTGACCCAACAGTTCTGACAGGTTTCACAACTCAGTTCTGAATGTTATGGGAGTCTGTAATAACGTATAAGTGTAATCCTAATAATAAGAGGACTTCTCAGGTTTCTGTACAGGCCTGATGCTCGTTGACTTATTTGCTTCTGTTGTACTCCTTTGTGGCATCTACTTATTTACATACAATACATCATAATAAAGATGCTTATTCATTTTCAGTCTCATATAATTACATTGTTTGTAACCAAGCGACATTCTTTTTTGCTTTTCTTTGTTCTCTTTGCTCTTTATTACATAGAGGAGCTTCTTTCTGATACACAACTGTTAATTACCTCCTATCACAGAACTAATTCCGTAATCCCAACTTCATTATATCAATGATAAATGAGCCAAAAAAGGAACCAATCTACTTTAGATATGCCAGAAAACAGAGCTGTTGGTTAGGAAAAAAAAATACTTACAAAAAAAAACCCCAATGTGGCTCAAAAGCTGAATCTCCTATATAGTTAAATAGCTGGGTGCTAGAGACTGAAAAATTTCTTGAGATTCCAGCAAGGAGGATAGTTGAGTAAACAAAAAGGATAGTTGTAAAACATTGTTTCCCATATCCATTTCCTTATCAAAGCTGTAAGCTGTTTTCTCTTGTAATCGTCCATTGGAACTTCCTAAATGGACAGAGAAAAGCTTCAAGAGCTTCAGTGTGCCAAAGCACATACTGCCCTTCCTCTGACCTTATAAATCTTCATCTGTCCCCAGAGTCCTGATTCAATGGCATCAGAGAGGAGAATGATTGCAGTAGGAGGAGAAGGAAAAGAAGGAGAATACAGAAGGAAGGAATCATAAGATTCATCAGCCCAATTTCCTGCACTTGCAAAACTATTCCACACACAGGAAATAGGTAGAGATAGGAGAAAACTTGAAAGAAAACAACCTGTGCCCCATGAGACACAGCCTCAGGATGAACAGCTACTACAAAGAGAGGTTAGAGCCTTATACTGCTGATGGCAAACAGGCTTTGCTTTGATGAGCTCAAAGCCAGATCTGACTACATGGCCTAGACAGAGCTTGAGCATTCTTTTAAGTGCCTAATTGCACAAATAGAGAAAAAAAAATATCATTTTTTTTAGTCAAACTGCACTCCATTGCTACAAAGGAATAGTAGTTTCACAAACACTGCCACAATATAACAAATTAGAAAAGAAGGCTGGGCTAACTGAAGACGAAATTAACACAAATATATAAGCCCTGCAAGAATGTAAAAGGATTGCAGTGAATGTCTATACAGTTTAATGGAGTTTGGTTGCACTGTTATAGGTTGGTGGTTTTATTCTCATGTTTTCTTCTTTTAAATCAAACACTAAAAACCCTTCTTAGCATAGTCTGAGGAAATATATTGTACTTATGTTGGACTTAACACAATAAAGCTTTTTTTCAGGCTAAGCGTTTTTGTATCTGCCTGGTAAAACTTTCACTAAAGACCTATGTATAATATGACAAATTTTTTTCAGCTGTCATCTCAGACCAAGCTCTTTGCTGGAACATTTTGTGTGAATAATTTCCTGTTAAGTATGGGAAACACCATATGCAGTTAACTATCTTCTTGTTCAACTCTTCATTGTCTACTTTTAATTGGTGTTAGACACCTTCTTTAAATCTCTCCTTATCATAGAATAGAATTATAGAATTGCTTGGTTGGAAAAGATCTTTGAGATCATGGAGTCCAACCATACCTACCCACTACTAAACCGTATCCCTAAGAGCTTCATCTATCTGTCTTTTAAACCCCTCCAGGGACGGTGACTCAACCACCTCCCTGGGCAGCTGTGCCAGTGCCTGACAATCCTTTCAGTGATGAAATTTTTCCCAATATCTAGTCTGAACCTCCCCTGGCACAACTTGAGGCCATTACCTCTCATCCAATCGCCTGTCACCTGGAAGAAGAGACCAGTACCCACTTTAGTACAACCTCCTTTCAGGCAGCTGTAGACAGTGATGAGGTCTCCCCTCAGCCTCCTCTTCTCCAGGCCAAACAACGTCAGCCACTCCTCATAAGACTTGTTCTCCAGCCCCTTCACCAGCTTTGTTGCCTTTCTTTGGATGCACTCCAGCATCTCAATGTCCTTCTCGTAGTGAGGGACCCAAAACTGAACACAGTACTCAAGGTGTGGCCTCACCAATGCCAAGTACAGGGGCACAATCACCTCCCTTGTCCTGCTGGCCACACTGTTTCTGATATAGGCCAAGATACCTTTGGACTTCTTGGTCACATGGGCACACTCCTGGCTCATATTCAGCCACTGTCAACCCCAGATCCTCTTCTACCAGGCAGCCCTCCAGCCACTCTTCCCTAGACCTGTAATGCTGTATGAGGTTGTTGTGCCTCAGGACCCAGCACTTGGCCTTGTTGAACCTCATCCCATTGGTCTCAGCCCACTTCAAGACCACCTCAAGAGGTCTTGAAGCCCACTTCTCAGATCAGCAATCCAAAGTTGAACTCGGTGGCTTTTCTTCCTTTTGGCCAGTTTGTGTGTGACTCAAGAAAATCTGGGAAATGACTAGAAAGTTACTTAGTGTTTACGTTGGCATAAACTTTGTGAAAAGTTTAGTCTAAAAGTAAGTTATTTCGTCATCCACAGTATAAAAAAACAATATGATGATTTCCTTGAGCTTTTGCAATGCATGGTTTTCACCTTAGATGAATTTCAAATTGTGACATACTACTGGAGCTGCTGAAAGTTCCTCCATATAAAGAGTAGTCATACGATACTTGCCATTTTCAAAGGGACAAAGTTGTATCCTTCTTGCATCTGGGATTGCCAGCCAACCCTACAACCCAAAAAGTGGCTATTAGATAGAGATTCTCAGGCACATCATGTTTTAATGTTTCAGGTAGAATGTGACAGAAAGACTTTCCACCAAAGATAAAGATGATGTGATTATTAGAAAGCCTTGGACACGTTTTTTTTTTAAAGGATGGCTTGCACTGTATATCTATTGTATTGATCAATTTTAGGGTAATTGGAGCTGATGTACTACAATAATTCCTTCTAGCACTAAATTCCTACCACTTCTGAGTCGTATATTTAGCCCAGTTTGATTTACAAAGTCTTCCATTTTTAGTTTCTTTAAGTTTCTTACAGCAGTAAGAAACTACTAGGGGTATCAAAACAGATTCAAGAATCTTAATATCAGATCTCCTGGCCTTTTTATGGTAAAGGGTGTATCCTTAAAATCTGTACCCCAATCTGTAAGTACACATGCACAGTTGTTAATATACCTTAATGATTTAAATTCATTTGTAAACACTTCTGTTGCTCACGGTTCTTATCTGTTTGTTCAGCAATCTTGTTGTGGAATTCTCTGTGTACATGCTGAGGGGATTATTTTTTCAGTGACCTTTCAGAGTAGAATTAAAAAAAAAAATCCCCAGGCTTGGAAGAGACCTTGTGGTTCATTTCTCATATTAAGGTATAGGATTTTAGAAGCCTACAATCTACAAATCTGAGTGTGATTAAAGTGCCCAAATTACTATTACGGTAGCCATATGAAAATCAAGCTAATGCAGCCAGTGGAGTCTACAGTGCTATCCAGAAAATTCCAAAATAGCCATCTACATTTGGTCAGTTGAGTAACTCACTGCGTTAACTACATTTCCATTGACTATAAGAGTTTGGACTTGTAATTCAAATGTAGATATCTACATCTGGACATCTACATTTAGGGATCTTAATCCACAAGGTGAACCATGCCCCAAAATTCACTGAGAAACTAGTTCACATAGCATCTTTATATCTTACCAAGATCATTTTAAATTTGTTTAGTGACTATTTATTCCTTTTTATGAAAGATACTCCAAAATCTCACTTCTCAGATTACCAGAAAAAAAGTTCTGTAGCTATCCTGAGTACATTTGTGCAATGAAGTTTATCCTCCTCCATACTTGTGGCTTTCACTTAAAAAACCTGTTCCTAATAAGTAACCCTTATAATGTATATTTAGACAACAAATATATTTTCTCTTTGCATGTGTTTTACCAGGCTAATGAAAGCAAGTTTTTCTGAATCTCATTTATAGGACAGTCTCTCCATTCTTCAACCATTCTAGATTTGTGTGTACATCTTCCATTTGAATTAAACTTTCTTGAATATTAATACAAGAATTCCCTACAATATTTCAAGAAGACTTTGCCCATACTTTCCTACTAAATCTAGCCCTCTAGACCTTCTCTTCATGTTTACATCTTGTAAGCATGTTAGTTTAATCATCCTGCAAGGAATTACATCCAAGTCTTTTTACATCCACTGTTATTTCTAAAGGAGGACTCACATCTTAGAGCAAGTCTTCTTTTTATCAAAGCAAGTGCATAAACTTGCACTTCACACATTACACTTCACCCTCCTTTAGTTATTTCACAAATTGAGATCTCTAGTTTCTTCCAATTATCCTGACCCTCTTCCATTTAGATTACTCTCAACTGTATTATCACCAAATCTCATTCCCACTTTTTGTGTCCATATCGTTGATGAAAACATTTACATAAGAACTTTTCTAAGACTATCCTAAGTGTAGTCCTTAAATAACCTTCCTACCAGCACAGCCCCATTCATCAGGAGTCGAGTTAACCCTCCAGCTAGGTATTATCTACCATAAAAATCTTGTTCTCACCCCCAGCTTCCTCAATTCCTCTTCTAGTTTCTCATACAACACTATATCAAACGCTATGCTGAAATTTAGTCAGATTAAATTTTCTGTCTTTCATTGCTTATAAAAAAGTCAGTCAAATTAATCTTACACAATACTTCCCATAAATTAATGTTAATTATATCCCATTTTCTTCTTATCTCCATGTTTTAACTAGTGTTTCCTAAAAAAACTCTTCTACATTTACATAATCGTAAGGTCAGACAAGCCTTAAGTCAAAAATTTATTTCTAGAGCCTTTTTCTCATTTTCCTCCTTTCATAGCAGAAATGCCAGACAAAATTTCTTTAATCAGAAACACAAGTATAAACAAAGTTCCAGAATGTATTACCTCAATGCAAAGACAAGGGAGTAGCTGAGAATATTTCAGAGAAACTGAATTTAAAGATTCCTTCTCTTTTATCTGAAATTAAAAAGATGGTCATGAATCCAGGATAGTGACTGACATTTAATAAATGTAAATAAAGAATGGCATTTCCTATAACCATGACCTCAATGAGCATTTCCACCCACGAGTCACCCCCACCAGTTTAGCAAACTGCTTTGAGCTTTAACTCACCACAGCAAACGCGCCTACATCTTCACAGGTAAACCATTTGTGGCACAGGCGAACATAATAATCATGATCTTGAAGAAAGTTAGATACATTCACTGATATAATTTTCCTTGCCCTGTCTACATTATAATCGATCTTTCCAGCTGTAAAAGAAAATTCACGCATGAAATTATCACATCTGTTTCTTTACTACTTCATTATTTCTGAATTTGTTATTTCTTTATAAAAGATATGGAATTTATTTCATCATTTGATGAAGATGAAATTCAACGTCTGTAGGTTCTTAGCCTGGATGTTTGAATTAATTATTTTTATATCCTGATATTCCTAAATGTATCCTTTTGCGATAAAATATTTTTCATTAGAATAAATTTCAATACTATTCAGTTCTAAATTAGCACTGGCAATACTGAGAGACCAGGATATCTTCCAATTGTACCTCAATCTTAATACTTGAAATCTTACGTAGTTCATGTACAAATACATTAAATATACACACTAATACTACTATAAAAGCTGATTATCCCAAGGTTGAAATGTCATTACATAGAGAATATGTGCAACTACGTTAGACAAATACAATTTGCAGGGGGATGTTCGAGGAGAATGTTTTATTGTTTTTATATTCATGCGTATGCCAAAATCAGCATAGCACTCTGACAAATCCATTTCAATCTATTTATGAAGCCTGCCTATAAACAAACTATAAAACTAGCAATCTGATGCATGAAAAGGATGCAAATCTATTTCCAAAAGTTTAAGCATTAAATAGGTTGTCAAAATCTTTATTGCTATCTAGCATTTCTAAGTCAATACAAAGAATCACACTTCCCAGGATATTAACTACCAACTATATGATAAATATAAGTAGTGCCAGTTGTAAATCATCATTGTCTTCCCTTCTTATTCAGCTATGAAAACATTTCATTGCATAGGTCACCAGAAATATCTCACAGCTTTAACTTATATAGATCAGCTCACCCGAACAAGTTGGAATAAATTTTCCCACATCACTGTTTCTGCAATCTGTAAAACAGAAGCCAGAGTATTCTTCAGTGCTGCATTATTTATCTGTGTAAATAAACTGCCAAATTATCCACTAGCCTTCCAACAGGAGAACTATCTCTCTATAAAGACAGATTTACATCCATTTCTAGATAAACAGCAAAAAAGAAAAGTACTCTTACCATACACAGCGATTATATCAAAACTCGCCTTAAGGAGCTAACATCACCAGTGGGATTTCTACTGGAAAACCTCAGCAGCAGTTTAAGGTGGCAACCTAGGATATAATACTGCACTTCTTTACCTAGTACCTAACAATAACTTAAGTAATAATAAAAAAAAATAGTAATAATATGTTATTCTTTCCTTGAAAACTACTAAACTGTTGTTTACCAGGCTTAGTCCTCTGTTATAAAAAACTGTGTGCTTTTGCTATTCTGACTTACAAAGAAACACCCTATGTATCTTTCAGGGAGCTTACCAGAATTAGAGGTCAGGCAATGCTATCAAAAGTAATACCTAATATTTGTATCTCCGAAAATTAAATCTTGATTTAAGAAGACTAAATCAGCTGATACTGTGCTGCCTACTGTTTTCACCTCTCCATACCTAACTCAGTATTAGAGCAGCACTTTGCTCTCATTTCCTCACACAGCTCTTGTCCCCAGAGAAATACTTACTATTTTCATTTGTTTACTTACCCTTGTAAAGGGTTTTAAAACTAGGCTTTATAAAATCTTATTTCCCTCTCCTATTTTCCCCACTCTTTATTCACAAAGTACATATCTACTTCAATAGTGAACTGGGATTTGTCAAGAAACCAAAAGCTTTTTAAATACAAAAAGGCTTTATTTCTATGAAAACATGAAACAGACACAATGTCTGATTCTGTGTGCAAAGGATGACAATGTACCAAGAGGCAAGGGCAAGAGCTATCCTTTCACAGGCTCTGGAAAGGGGAATGTGGGACAATCCCAGGCACTAGACTGAACGAGGAATCTCATTTTATTTTTTGCATCCCCTTTTGGAGCACTTGTCTCCACCAGCCACACTGTATCTTGGCTGGCCCACAGCGCTGAATCTATTTTTATATGCATATGGTAGACACTTTACCTCAAAAAGATGGAAAAATGCTACCTCATCCAGGGATATGATAACAGGGAATAGAACAGATAGCTAATGAAACTAAAACAAAATCTCTTTACAGTTTCTTATTAAGCTTTCCTCAATCTCTGAAACCACCTTTGGCCTAGATATGAAGAGAAGCAGAGGCTCCATCTTGTGCACAGAGAGCGCACAGAGAGCATGCAGAGACCTGTAGGCAGAGAAAGAGCATGTACCAATCACAAGAAGGCAAATTAGGAAAAATGCACAGTGTAGTTCAGTTTTCCATGTGCTTTTAGATATAAACTCAAGTCAGACATGCACAAAAATAAATCATCAAAATGTAGAATAAGAATACTGGTCCTGGCATACACAATCTACTGTCAGTTAGATCAATGTATCCTAGAACGTGATTCAGTTTTGCGTTTGGGGCTTTTTGGTTTGGTCTTTTCCTTGAAAAAAGATGTTTCGTGGAAACATCAGGTTTAAGGTGTTTTCCTACCTTCAACATAGTATTCCTGACTCAGCTTGACTTCACAGTAATTTGGTACTGTTTTCATGGTCACGTAGATGTGTTGTGCTACATTGACTTCAATGCAATTGAATTGTACTTGTACCTGTTTAAAACATTTATAAAATCAAGTTTGTGCATGACTTCCAGAATACATGAAAAACACTGGTTATCTTAGTTAAGCAAGCAATATTCTTTGTTTAGATTTTTTAATATTTATTAGGAACATTAAGCAGTCTCAGATATTGTAGCATTAAGAATTTAAAGCACATATCACTTAATGAAAGGATTTCAGAGACTGTCATTACTTCTAATCTAGGATGTTGTTTTCTTTCTCACTTCCAGAAATCCAATTATCTACAAGATATCAAATAATCCTAAAAGCAGAGAAATACAGGAACCCGAAGTGTATTGAACTTCAAAAGCGATTCATTCATACTACCAAAAGATCATTCATACTACCAAAAGTTCCAGATCGTAGGCATTTCATAAACACAAACTCTTGCAGAACAGGAAAACACATCTGTTTGAACATTTAATGTCGACTTCAACAAATTTATTCATTCCAGTAACAGTTTATGAGACAGAAAGTAATTTAGGAGACAAAAGTTGAGGTTACTCCCTCACTGACAGCAGTAGCTATTAAATTCCTTACAGGTTTTCACATTGCATATACTCCTATTTGGCACAAGACATTCGTAGGGCAAAAGACACCTTATGTCACCATTCTAGCCACTGAGCTGAAACTAAGAAAATTTCATTAAATATGTTTGTTCAGTCTTGCCTTACTCTAAAAGCTACCAATTGTTCATTGCTGGCCTTGCATTCCAGAACATAAACTGCAATTGCAATTTGGAGGAACTTTGTTTCACATGTGCAATCAATATAGTTATTTACAAAGCACATGAAGTAACACATTTGTATGGGATTAATAACAGTTATCCACCAGCAACTGAAAGCAAAAATTCATCTCTTTTAAACAGTTGGTCAAGGATTGTGGTGGTTTTTTTCCCTGCAGCTGCACATTTTAATAACAAATACTTCTGGGTTTAGTTTAGTAAAAAATAGTACTCTGCTGTTGCAATTATTACCATGAGTTTAGGACAGATGTGCACAAGTGCTTAGGCACTTGGCTGTCTCCTAGATGTGTAAATCTCATTGACACAGTTGCATTTAAATAAAACATATGTATGCACTTAAAATCCTTGTGGCACTGTGCTTCCTAGCAATAGGAGTTACAAAAGCTTCCCCACAATTTGGTGGGTACAAAAAGAAAACTAGCAAGATTTATATGAAAATTAGGCTTTGTAGAGGCAGCTTCTATTGCAAAGGGTAAGTGAGAGAAGTATGAAAATGGTAGAGAATTTAATTTATCGGATATAAAGGGACATTTAGTTCATAGAGTTATAGAATGGTTTGGATTGGAAGGGACCTTAAAGATCATTTAGTTCCAATCCCCCTGTCATGAGCAGGGACACCTTCCACTAGATCAGGTTGCTCAAAGCCTCATCCAGTCTGGCCTTGAACACCTCCAGGGATGGGGCTTCCACAGCTTCTCTCGGTAACCTCTTCCAGTGCCTCACCACAAAACCTCACAGTGAAAAATTGTTCTGGAGTTTCATCTGACAATGCTGAAGCACACATTTCATTGCAGTTTTCCACAAAGTCAATAAGAGAAGAAAATAAGAGAGATACAAAATAGTTTTTTTTCCCAAAGGCTCATAAACAATTAAATGAAAAACAACCTAAAAAAAGGAGTCTACCTTCTTTCCATTAAGCATCTTGCTTTTTTTCCTAGCAAATCTCACATTTGTGCACTGAGATTGCTGTGTGTCCAGTGAAAAAGAACATATTTCCAGCCCACGGATATTTTCTGAAATGAGTTAGGAATAGATTTCAAAAATATATTTTAAGCATTTTTAAAAAAAATTACTTATAAATTAAAATATAATGTATCACAATTTTTCCTTCTAAGTGAAAGGCAAATTAATTTTATCTCTGTTAAAAAAAAGGCACTATGTATAACACCCTTAGGGGCTGGAGCAAGGATTTAATACAGATTGCTATAATTTAAAGCTTTAATCATGAAAACTCTTATTTAAATTTAAGAAATAAACCTATTAACACTGAGTTAAGAACAATAAGAAATATCTAAATCATAATGTGCTAAGCACATGGCAGGATGTTAGTAAAAATAAACTATGCCCAAGAAGTTTGAGTGCTTTCTTTTTCTTTTAGTGCAGAAATGTACCTTCAGACACACAAACAGTCTCCTTCTGTTGGGGCAGACATTCATGCCTGAGTTATCAGTATGCTTGGGGCACTGGTAGAGGACAAGTGTATTATGTCTGAAGTTAAATTTCAGTTCTCTTGAATTCATTATGTCACTTCTCATTCCATTGATAAGGGCCAGGGCTTTATTGTGTTTTGTAGTAAAATGGTTTCACAAAAAAATCTTTCTGTTACAATTACATGAAAACAGCTTGGATACAAATATTGCAATATAAAACAATATATGGCTGAACAGCTATAAAGAAAAAGTAAATAGAAATGATTCAGTAGCAGATCTATTTCCTACCATCCAGACTCAAAGTTCCTTTAATGTTTAAATGAAGAGAGCATGGACTTCCTTGGGTACATTTCATCACTGTTGAGATCTTCATGCTTTTCAGTACCATAGAAGAAAAAGATGCAGGAGCATCATGGCAGAAGCTGCTAAATATACTACCTGAAAATGCAAATACAAAGACAGAGACATCTCATTGCACACAGCATATTTGGGGTTGGGGGGAGGAGAAGAAAGCATCAAAGGTGAAGCTCCAGCTCTACTGAAATCAGTAGGGAAGTCACCATTGACTTCAGCAAAGCTAGTTCTTTATCTAAGACTTTCATGCAACTGACACAGCTATTTGGCTTCACTAGCAATGTGGGGGGTTGGAAAGATTACAGGTGGGGTTTGATAATAAATTTCCTGTCTTAAGGAAATGTAAACCGACAGGAGAGAGGATCACACTTCTAACAGTTAATGCTAGCAGAGCACATCTAGACTAATAGTGGCTTTAAGTAATCATATCTGCTAGATTGTGGCTAGAATATTTGTTTATTTAAACTTTTTTTCAAAAACAGTACCTGCATATTGTAAGAAATCTCATAGGTAGTATTTTAATTTTAGGATTTCTGATGGTCTCAACTGCTGTTAAAATACCACTTTCACACAAGAGGGCACCATTGCATTCCTAGTGATGGAAAAAATCCCTCACACCTACAGGATTCCTTCTCCTTTAGACCAGAATAGCAAGAGCAGAATAAACATTCTTCAAGGTATAAACAGTAGGCACAGAAGACAACTACTATGTATCATTTTATTTTCCTCTGCAATTTTATTCATCCCAAAGCCTAAGGATATGGGTCTGCACAGCAGACTCCTGTAGACTAATGTAAAAGTAGAAAACAGTCTTAAGGCCCCAAATCCCATCAGTTAGCCATATGTCATCTCTTTCTTCGTCTCAGACTGCCCTGCAGAGAAATCAGTTATTTATTGACGAATTTATGTGGGTATAGTGGACTGAATCCCCAATGCTTTCCATCAGCTTCTCCACCTCATATGTATTCTTCGTAGTCTCAAAAAAACAAGAATTAAAGAGACTGTCAGAACAAATAACCAAGGAATTGGGTTTTGTCCCTTGACTTTGTGGTATACAGTGCAGCGCACCTCGGTTTAGCTGTAACTACATCACAGCAACTTTCTTGAAACAATTCTTACCCTTCTCACTTTGGTACATAGCATGAAAGTTAAAGGACACCCAAGCAAAACAAAGTATTTCACAGCACAATCTCCTTCACCTGGGGAAAGGCTGGAAGAACAAAAAGAGCACTTGATTCTTATTCCTCATATTGCTGAACATACTCCTAGGGTGAGTTTAACTGTCACAGAACAGCGAAGAGCACAGTATGAAACAGCAGTGCCATAATACTGTGCCTGCCTTAAAATACAGAATAATACTCTTATTTCAAATCACCAGGAAAAGGTGCATCCCTCAATGTCTAGCTGAGAATTGTTGTCAAGCATGGATGCCTATTGACTCACATGGAAGTCACAGTTCTCACAGAGGAAAGGTAGGATGTGGAGGAGGAAGGGCAAAGCTTATCCTTACTTCGCACTCCAGTGAAGGAAATTGCTCTAAATTTAAAGACTGAAAGTTTATTAACCTGTACAGGATCTCTTTCTATATTATGAGATCCTTGTTTTCACAGCGTTCAGTTGCAGCTGAAGCCCATTGTCAAGGATGGGATACAGATACATGCAGGATGTGAAGACAGGTTCACATAAATGTGATACCTTGGCTTGAATCTGTCAGCCCTTAAGCTGCCCTCACGCTCAGTATAAGGAGAAATAAGCCCTGTGTGATAGATATCAAAAGCCAGAAAAGACAAACACTTCACACCTGAATCTCCTAATTATTATCCTGATTTTGTGATATTAGGCATCTTTTGGAGGCAGCAGGAGAAAAAGAATGGAAAAACAAGGATACTGCCTTAACTGACAGTAGAGTCAATTCTCAGTTACCCAAGGTAATATTGGCAATGAGAGAAGACAATTTCTGCAAACCAAAGGAAAAACACAGATCATTCAAAATATACAAATTAGGCTTTAAGAGCAGTGGAGTACATGGAATTCTAAAGAATTTGTAAATATGTTTCTACTGAGATGAGGCAGCCTTAAGAACAGTGGACAGTAGCCAGTGTGAATGCTATATTCTGTGTTCCAAGAATGGGTGTTGTAACAATCCTGAAGGTATCTCACAGAACTACCTGATAATTATTACTAATAACTTGATAAGTCATTATTGGTTTTAGCTGTGTCTCTTAGCTCAAAAAGATCTTTTCTTGACTGCACCATATGACGTGCAGTTGCGGATACCAAATGATATCCAGGTGCAACTGTTTCTGCCTAATTCTTTGGTTGTTGGTGTAAATTTCTTGATCCAGGCCTAATCTCGTCTATTCCCATGTCTGTCTAGAAATTATTTAAAAGAAGAGCACTGTGTGTGTTTATGTGTATATATGTGTATTGTGAAAGCTGACAGATCTTCACAAAGGAATCTCTTTGGGCGAATCTGGCCATTTTATTTGACCCCACCAACTTCTTTTTAGGAGAGATTGTCACAACTTAATTGAATTCAGTCCTTAGTTATTACTCCCTGAGACACTATCAGATGTCACAGGATTGGGACTATCTCAGGAGAAACCTGAGTCATACTTAGGTGCGTTACTGTCATTGGGTCAGTATTAGGCAGATGCAAAAACACAGCTTTACAGACTAATCTCTGTGCGTAAGCAGGGACACTGTCTTCCTTGGTTTCATTTTCTACCTTCAACCTGAGAACAACTAAGCAATACACTGGATAAAATGAAATTACTTTTCTATTTTGGATTTTTTTCCATCAATTTTATGACACATTTTTGAGAATTGGAAAAGATGCTGCAAAACTCATTAACAATAATTTAAATGGATATCATGCAAGAGGGTATTAGTTTTGGATCACAGTAAATATATGATACAAGGAAGAGCTGACAGACAATAATTTTAGTTTTATAAATCTTCACAGTATGAGACTCATTTCTGACTAATTCTTCAGTAAACTGTTACCTTATCATCTTTTAATCCCTCCCCCCACCTTAGAGAGTTTCCTCTGGAACACGTACCTCTTTCCGTTTCTCACGAGTAGTTTGATCTACACTCGAGAAGACATAAAGATACATCTTGATACACAAGCTATCTGCTGAGTAGATCTTGCCTAAATTTCATGTTTATGAATTATAACTGTAATTAGTCCTACATGAGAGAGGGATTGTTGCTGTAATAAAAGCTTTCTTAATTATGGACATATATAAGCCCTGGTAGAAAGAAGCCAAGACATATAGACACATCCCTTGTACTTTTTGCCATCAGTTTAACCACAGCAGATTATTTTCTTATCTGATTGTGCAGTATTCAACTCTGAACAGTCATGACAGGAAAACACACCTTATGTACACTTGGACAATAGAAGCCAGAGCTGAGCAATGAATACGCAATAGAAATTATGAGATGGATAATTTGAAGCCTCGGGCAAGAAGATTAAATTGGAGAGCAGAAAAAAAAAAGGCAGAGAAAACACATTAATAACAGGCCCAGGTCAACACCCCAAAAAAAATATTAATTGCTTTTTCTTGTCTGATATTTCTTCCCTACAAGAATTGTAAGAATCTGAACTACTTAGGATTCTAACAGTGCTAAATCTGTGAGCATTTTTAAACCACACTAAAATTGTTTCACTGAAGCATCACTCCATGAATATAAATTACAGCAGCATTTCAAACCTATTTGCATACGATTTGCCACAGTATCTGCTGCATCTGTGCATTAGGATGATTCAACAAACTTCATAAACAAACTGGATATGCTCTCCTAAGATAACTACATGGTGCACTTCAGTTAATAAATACCAAAACTCGCTCTTTAGAAGTACTTACAGTAATTATGAAATTGAATTTCAGGCTGAGCGCCTCTCTTTCACAATAGATTTGAATGTACAGTAAATTAGAAAAGTTTCACAGTTGTACGTTCAAAAAGTATTTCAAGCTTTCAAGGATAATGGACAATATGGTGATATACAAGGCCAAATAAGTTTTCTGAGAATGTGAGACATTTAAAAATCATTCATATATTGATACCAATGTCTGGATATATTACAGTGAACTTGGAATACTACAGTAGCCCTTATGTACTAATAATAGTCTAGGAGAGCAGGAGGGACGAGGCAGAGTCAAAGCTGGGTTGCCAAATACTGCTGAGCTGATAGATGCACATTCTAGGAAATACTGTCATTTTTTTGTTGCAGCTAAAAGCAATGACTGTTGCAAAGGTGCTCTATTACACAGTTGAGGTATTTTAAGGTAATTTTACCTCAAATAATAAAATAACAAAAAGAATGACTATACAAAAGGAAGTATGGAAATGATACACCCACTGTTGCACAAGTGAATTAGGATGAAGGCTAAAAAATGTGTTTTCATAACCCCTATAAGGCTGAGTCATCCTACGTGTTACTTATATTAAAGTGAGCTGATAAGTAATTTTCAGGCAGCTCTGAAAATCTACAACCAGCTCTGCCTCATGCACATAATCTTGAAAGATAATGATCTTCAGTTTACAAACTCTTCAGTGTTTGAGGTCTATATTCAGCTAAGAACTAAACAGCTAGTTCAAGTTCAAGTGCATCACCTAAGTACCTCTGGCAGTTAACAGAGAGGGAAAACCCCTCTCGTCTTCCTCCCAGCATAAATTGTTCTCCTAAGATGGGTGGAATGAGTCACCACCTCGTGGTACCTGTAGTGAGTCTCCACTATCTAGATCTGCATTTGTGCAATACCTTGCAACCAACAGTATTGCAGGTATCCTCTTTCAGAACCGGGTTGAAGGATTTTGTTTCCTCAGTCTGTGCTGCCTGAGGGCATGAAGGCATGCTTCAACAAGGCAGAGCAAAGGTCAGTGCCTCTGTTTCTCTCCCCCTCTACTATTTCTTCCACATAGTTTGTGTAATTAGCAGCTGCCCAGTCTTAAAGATTCATTGACAGCCCTTGAACCATCCACCAACGGTTTGCTCTGCTCGCCAGGAGAAGGCTAGAGACTTTTTCAGGTGGGACTTTCAACTGCATCTCTTCCACTGCCATGTTCTTTCTCTCCACCTCAACACATGTCCCATAAATGCCATGCTTTCAGAGTAAGACTCATGACAGTTGATGTTCGGCTCACGCCCCATCATACAGCATCAGCATCTCACATATTTGTGGCTCAGCACTGCAGCTTTTCCCTGTCTGTGGCCTTTCTGCCACACAGATCCAGGAAAGGCACTGCGGAGACAAGCAGTGCTCAGAGCTGGGCCTCCAGCTAGGAATGCCCTCTCAGAGGGGACTGCCTGCAAGGCAACTGCCTCGTGCTTCCCTGTCAAGCGACTGCACTGGAGGAGTGATTGATCGAGGCTTCAGAGTTCAGGTAACTCAAGAGTCTGTATTATTCGTGTAAGCAATAATAATAAGTGGAAGTAATAAAAACACATGACATGACTAAGCAAATTCTCCCAGTGATAATTTACAGTAAGGAAAACTATAAAGCAACAATGCACAGTCATTATTAACATTTTACCTACCAGAGCTTATCAATTTCTAGTGTTTTGTACGAGGAAACTGGTGGTAAATACCCTGTCAAATGACAGTGATCTGATGTCACCAGGAAAGTGGACTTATTATCTGTAATAAATTAGCTTTATCTTCCAAAAACAAATGTAGTAAAAATGTGATGTATACTCACTGGAAGGTTTGCTTTTACAATGAATCCCCTGGAAACAGAAAAAAAAATATTATAAAAGCTCAGGTAACAATAAAAACAAATATTGCTTAATCATTGTACACAAATATAAACATACCTTAAACAAGTAAACCTTCACAGTCCACAACAGAAATAATTTTCAAAATTAAAAAAGATTTTCAGTTACAATGAGAATGTACATCACTACTGCATATGACAGTCTGATATGTATGGGGGACACATGATCAGCATTATCTTCATTTCTACTGAGATGTAATTGTTACGACAAGTGTATCAGTTCCATCAAATACAAACATCATTTTATCAGGTACTGCCATTCACACTGACCAGTAGCTTATTTATTGTTTTGTCAAACTTTACAATAGACAGCTTCATGCCAGGGCAAAGGAGCCAAGCAATTTTTTAATGGGAGATATATAGACTACTACATGATTTTTAGATGATCATACTAGGCCAATGGAAGGAATTATTACAATAATTGCAAACGAAGCTTGGAAATAAGACTCACCTTTTTATTTCTGAGAACAGTCTGGCTGAGAATCTTGAAAATTAAATGGGTCAGGCATAGTACTTACCACATGCATGTGTGAGAGTATTTTTGTTAGAGGCAAAGTGAACCTGACACTGGGATTTTAACAAGTTTCCAGCTGTCTTTCACCCAAACAATACCCAATTTCCCAGTAAAATAAACACTTAACCACACACTAAAATTCTGAAGAGTACCAAATTGGCAAATCTTAATACCATGCACAACATTCTAAAGAAAGGCTATTGCTTCGCCAGCAAATACTGTTTTCTGCTGTTCTGGCATTCAGGTTTCTGGCACAGAACTTATACCTCTATTACTTTGTATACAGTATGTGTGTTCCCTTCTGCTTTCCTTTAAAATCAATGTCTGATTCACAGAGACACTTCTGTCACACCCACAAAGGGGGCAGACATCACCTTGTCTTCTCTGCTTTAAAACTGGCAGATTTCAGTCCTTTTTAAACCTAAGCTTATGTTTTAATATGTCAATATGCAAACAATCTGTGAGTTTTAGAGCCAGCAAAACTCTTTCAGTTGATATTTGGAAATTTTCAAGTTGTAGACAAACACAGAGGCTGTTGCCTGGATAAGCATTAGCACTTCATAAAATAATGATTGCTTCGTCTTCTTAGAGATCTTCTTTTAATACACAGGTAATTCCATCCCACTAATAAACACACTTTAGAGCAAAATCATCTTATTGCCACAGGTGGGAAATAACAGTATTTTAGCTACCCTGTGGCAGCTGTTTAGAATACCTGAGAAGAATCTTTTCTGTCCTTCATTGCTGCTTTTAAGTTTTTAGCTAGATAGGCTTGTTGCTGAAGAAACCCTTTAGAAAACCAGTCATCAGTATCTAACCTGTACTAGTTCTCATTCCTTTGTCTTTCTGGCACTGTTATTTTTAATAGTCACTCCTGGAGTTATTGTCATCTATGACTCATAAAAGTGTATAAAAGGTGGTATTTGTAAACACTTTTTATAATAAGACAGAAGTGGTCATATACTCTCACAGACTGAAAACTCGAAAAATTACTTGCGACTTTTTTAAAGATATTATTTTGGCTGTCTCTACACAACACTACATCGACAGTCAATGAAGGAAATCTGAAGGAAATCTAAGGAAATCAAACTTCTTTAAATAACTGTTTTGTAACTGGGGAACTTCTATTTCGGTGTTTTCATAAATTCCTCAAATTCCCCTGAAGGACTGAAAAACGTAATTGATGTAACTCATTTCTGTTCCAACATGTCCATAGAACTAGTTGTCATTTATTAATTATTTCTGCTCCTCCAGAAAAAAAGGTTTATTGGTAGTTTGCTGATTCTCCCAATGCAGATTCATCAATAGAAAGGAGAAGATTAAAGCCTTCTGAATAATTCCATGCAACACTAACCTAATAAAAGTGGAATATGCCAGTTCACATAAAACTCCACTGGAATTTTAAAGCCTTAATTTTGAATTATATCTCATCAAATCCTGCCGAAGTACACAGGACCAATTGAATTCTGTCTCTTTATTTGAGGTTCTCCATGGCCTTAGGGAGTGGAATAGACAAATACACAAAATGACTGCAAAAAATTGTGTGAATTAGGGAGTTAGCTTTCTTGGAGAGAAAACCTAACTGTTGGATCAACTAATTGCTGAGCTACTGCTTACTGGAAGAAATTAAACTCTTACAAGGTTGATAATTTAACAAATTACGTCCATACTTTTCAGTTATCGTTCTGCAGCTAGACTACTGAAAATATTTATGGTGGTTCAATATTTATATGTGGCTGGAGAGAGTTCACTATTTCCAGTCAAAATTTCTTAGAACACCATCTTTAAAGTAAGTTCTGTAATCACTCTTTCTGGATACAAACATGGCAAAAAAATAATCAAGATCCCATTGACGTAAACAACAAAACTCTCACAAAACTCAGAGGATTCAGCCTTTTACTTAGAGAAGGCCAGTGTTTTAAAGTCCCTGTTATGACACCTAAAAATGCAAATCCTACGTAAATAAATTGTCTTCAGTTACGAAGATGAAAAAACCCAACCCTCTTCTGTGGGGCTGTGGGATGGTGCAGAAATCCTTCTATATCTTCTAGTTTATCCTTATAAAATCTTGGGTTTTATTGTTACTCTGATGAATCCTACCACCCAAACACTTTCTAGTACCATCTTGTATTTATTTTCTCACCTTCTGCATGGGAAAAAAAAGAAACATATGCATCAGTGATTTTTATTCTGTTAGGGAGATGTCTTATCATTCTTGGGCATTTGGTATTCTTCTGGGTGAGGAGTCATTGGGAAGGTTTACAGAAGTAATCAAACATTTGCACTAACACTTGCCAGTTACAGCAAGCATTTGGTCACAGTTCAGTTCCTTTTTTTTACATGTGTTTCTTTTTATTGTACAATGCCAAGGGGGGGAGAGGGATAAGGGAGGGGAGTAATATTTTGTTTTATAATCATTTTTCAATATAGACCATTTGTCTCAAAGAAGAACTCAAATAAATTAACCAAGTTCCTCTCCCACTTTCTATATCTTTTGTTTTCAGGAATTTTCAGTGATGAATGCAATAGAAAGACAAAAAAAAAAAACCAGAATGGAAATTTTCTTCCCCTTTCACAAATGCTGTGGGTGTCTTTTATGCAAAAATAAGATCCCGAACATGATAGTACATTTTACTCCTGTACAGAGAGCATCTTTGATTCATATCTGCTTTGGCAAAGAGCCTAAGCAAAATATACTTACACAATGCACAAACAGGGATTTTCCTGTTTCTCTAGGGTTTTCCTCATTTGTGGTATTACTCAACTGTAGTTAGAGGTTATCTGAGCAGACACCACCAACATGCAGCATTCTGAATAGAAGGTGTGGTGCCAACTTTTTAGCTAGCACAGCAACTTCACCTCAGTCTACGCCAATTGTAATATCACATTGTTTTGTTTAAAGACTGTAGAGAAGAAAGTGAGATCAGCAGAGGAAGACTTGGATTTGGGAGCACAAAGAGTATTTTCATGAGTTAAAATTACCAAGGAAAAGAAACAAAGATTAAACTTGCTTCCCATTTCCTCTCATATCTCCAGGCACTGAATCAAGTGCAGAAGTGTGAAAATTCTTCCCTGAAAGTTCTGTCATGCAGGAAAGAGTTAGAGGGAAATTTGGCTTCACAGTCTACTTGTTAGCTCTGTTGTACTTTGTTCATAGAAGAGTTGGTGTCAGCTCTTCTACAATTCCATAAGGAATAGCAATATGCCTGAAAATGCCTTAAAATGTGTTTTTTAACTGGGATGAGGTTGTTAGACACTTAACTTTCATTCATTAAGGCGTCCATATTTAAGTCAGTGAATGTACAGTGAACAGCGTTTCCCTCAGAGACAAAGCTATTACCTACATTCCTACTTTATGTTCAACTGCCAGAGAGGGCAGAGAAAAAGGAACATGACCATCTCCTGATGTTTCCCTCTGTTCCATCAATTTCTGTTTTGACCACTATTAAAAGCATGCATGGGACTGTATACAGTCTTAGAACACAGGGAAAGTGGGGTCTTAATGTGGTGTGGTCTTGCAATAGCAATGCACAAACTGTAGTGAGAAGGCTGATAAAGATGTTGAGTCTAACATTCTTTTTGATTTCCAGTCAAGAGGGGATGCTCTGTACAATGAATTTTTATGCTGAAACAATTAGAAAGCATCTCCCAGATCACTGGGCCTAGTCCCCTTATAATCACAGGTGCCTCATCATGCAATCTTCTTCAAAAACTGGTGAAGCCTCATTTCAAAATCAGTCAGGCTTCCATGTGTGCTATTCCAATAGCCAAGGCTATTCTAGACGCCCTGTTCTCTGACAGCACCAAATCTTTTAATTTCCAATGTAAACACAATAATGGTTATCTTGTACTGACTTCCGATTGTGCCCGTTGCCTTTCCACTTAAATAGATGCTTTCCAACCTGGAATTTACCTTCCATTTATCTACAGCCAGGAGATAAAAGCCATTCTCATCTTTTTTTGCAAGACTATAAAAGCCAAGCTCTTTTATTCCTCTCTAATAGAACTGGATTTCCTTCTTACCATCACCCTTCTCAGCAGCTGTTTCTACTTTAATGTATCTTTCCAAATGGAGTGACCAAAACCACACACAATTTTGAGGACAATTTCACTAGGGTTTATTTGGTGCCTTGTAAAACAGTCTCAACCCTTATACTAAATATAAGGAAACAGACTCCCTTACAATAAGAGAAAGCATAGTGATACTATAATGATTTCTATCCCACTAAAAAAAATTTTATCTATACCACAGTCAAGTATTTACACAAAAAAGCATGTTATTGGAAATGGGTGAAAAGGAAAAAAAAAGGCCTATAGAACACATTTGGCAACCAAATGAAATTGTGGTCATATTTACTAAGACCCAGAGGAATTATAATGATTAATACACATAATATGAAATTTTAGAACTGTTCAAAATTCATAGTTAGTATTGCTGATACAGTCCCCAAAAGATCTTTTCTCAAAAGGAGCATCTGTATTTGTTTGATGTTTTGTGTAATTACTTTCATTGTCAAGGTAAAACTACCTTACCAATGATCCTTTTAAATTTTTGGCAAACCACAAGGCTGTTCTTCAACTTCTACTGACAATGTGGTAATCAGATACACGTGAATAGAGTGCAACGGGATCAGCTAAGCAATCACAGAAAGAAACATTTGGACCGTTATCCATGCAAAAAAAGAAATAGGCACCTGAATTTATGGAAAAGCATTATTTTGGACTGCTTTGAACTACTGCTTCTACAAGACAGCCTGGATGTTGCTCGATTTTTTTACAGAACACAAGAAAAAGCCATCTGAGTTATGCCTACACATCGTCCAGCGCCGAGCTTCTCTGTGTGTGTTCCAAGCAGAACAAAACCAACCCTATCACATTAGTGCAGTGCTGAACCTGAGAGGATAGGTATTACTGAGAAGTGGGATATCAAGCTCAGGCTCAGTACAGTGCTAAGGCGGTCATGCGCTTTTTGGATGAGAGCTGGCTTGTGTTAATGCCATGTTGATAGCTCTCAACTAAACAGTGAACTAAAAATGAACAAACAGAGAAGAGATTATTTATTACAACCAAGTGCTACAAAACAGTGAGGACCACATGGAGGACCCTACCCTTGTAGCCCCCTATCATGAAGCCTTGGTCCTGGGCATTGGTCTCCATCATGGCCAAGCGTTCCGGCACACTCATGTCCTGGCAGACCCTCCCACAACCATTCTATGATTATTTGGTTTATTGAAGACTATTGGATGATTTACAGTAAGGCTTCACAGTGGTCTAAAGCATAAGTCCCAATTTTTGTTTCATGCACCATTTGCCATGCATCCCATGTATATGGAAATGTATAGACCCTGTCCTCCAAAACCTGCTGTTTGTCGAAAGGCCAACAGTTCCATGACAGTTTACCAGTATTTCAGTAATGCCGGAGCACATGACGAACACAAGACCCTCAGGCTCCTCAGATTTTTGTCCTTCTGTTTACCTGCTGCTATTCAGGTATAACAGAGTTTTTTTGAGTTTTCTATCTTCAAGTTAATATGTACTTCTTCTTGCACTGTATTGATGCAGAGGAATCCTGTTCCAATATTTTAACTGGACTGTCCTGTTTTTCATCTGGACTGCATGTGGCACATAACATCTTCTAACCATTACTGTGGCTGCATGACTGTATCCTTTTTACAGAGCAGAGCAAGTGAAAGAGTTGGCAGCACAGTAATTATATGTCTCAGAATTCTTTGCACTGATATACATTTATCCTATAAGTAAATGTCCAGTCAAAACAACATTGATTCGAGGTTTCACAACTGGGAAGAACATTCCTGCCTTGTATTGCTTTTTAAGTGAATTGTATGTAAAAATAATGCTGTGATACAAAAAGGCCTACACAGAAACAACTTGTTCTTAAATTTATTGGACCAAAGGGGGCTATGACAGTTTGAAATAAAAGCTGCCTGATCTATTGTATGCTTTAGCTCCAGGACTAGAAGCAGAATTTGCTGGAAGCAGCAGTATGCCCTAGCTTCTTTTTTTTTTTTAGAAATAAAAGAAAAAGAATAAAATAAAACAAAAAAAATCAATCAATTTGATGTCATATTTCCTAAAATATTAATACAAGTTGTTAACAAAATAGAATTGCATACAATAGATTCAAATGCACTTTGAATGCTATACTCTCAGCTGGTATATATCAGCACCATCCCATAGACAGAGTGTCAAAAATTTCAGACCACTCAGATACTTGAAAGGACAACATTAGTACCAAATCAGCACTTCTAGTCTAACAATGAGACAGGGACATTCTAACACAGCATGGTCATTTCAATGAATGACTGAAGATCTCATATGGAGTATGATCAAATAGAATCAAAGAAATTTAAGGCGGAAGGTGTCTCTGGATATTACCAAGTGCAACCTCTTGCTAGAATCAATAGTCACCAACACCAGATCAGCCATTACTTTGGTCATTTCTTGAAAAACTGGAGGATATAGATTCTATAAATTCTGCAGACAAACATGGATATCCCATGCTTTGAGATTAGGATGGTACAAGAATCTCTTTAGCACAGAAGATGTTAAAGAAAAACTTACTCAAGATCCCCCAGCAGCACTGACAGTACTGAGACTTAGAGCCGCAGAGGTGACTGGAACCAGCGGGCAGGGGGATTGCCACAGAGAAGGAAAAAGGAAAAAGAAAAAAAGGGAAAAAAAAAGGCAAGAACTGAAGAGAAGATCATAATCTTTACTTCATAATCTTCAGAAGAAACTGTTCAGAAAGAATTGCTCCTCCTGCTGCTCCTGGAGGCAGTAGTTATTTCCTTTGGAAATACTTAGTTTTCTTTTGGCCTGAAAATCTGTTTCCTATTCCAGTTACTGTCTTCTCATACATCCTAGTACTACTGTTCAGCAAAAGAGGGAATGTATTGCAGGCTTGGCTTTCCAGTGCTCTGGCATACACAGTGAAGCCCTTACTGTCTTGCTCTAGACAACTACTCACTTTGCTTGAGTTCAGAGTCAGTCTCAGGAGCAGAACAGTGCTCTGCTGTACACTGTGACCTTTACACATAATAAATGCCACCATGCTCACATTCACAAATTGTGGAGGACTATGGCTGAGTGAAATTCTTTCTACTGATTTGAATGAAATTTGAATCACATCCAAGTGGTGAAAAACTTTTTGCCTATAAGAACTTCAGTTTTCCCTATGAGAAAAGTGTAGCATCATTTCCAAGTGATGCAAATTCTCTATGCAGCTTTTGCATTACTACTGGTAGTGAAATGAAGCCACAGTTTGCAGTCATTTGCAAAATAAGATTAAGTCAGCCAAATCTAGAAAAGGATTTAGGTACTTGAAACACGATTTAAGCAAACCATGACAATCTCAGCCAAATGCCAGGATCCATAATACTCTATAAGTTGTCATTTAACACTAGAGGCAGCTAAACTTATCAGGCAACTCCCTTTCTTGTCTGAAAGCTCCATGGATGTACATAGTTTGGTGTCTAGTTCATGACCTGAATGAAGCTGGAATGATATTTAGGTTATGCCTAAGCTCTTTGGGATATAACATACACTCTGTAATGAAACACTCCCCTCCTCCAGCGTAGCAGGTGGCTGGAGGAGATTTAACAGAAAGAGAGGTCAAACTAACAAGGCTTCAGCCTAGCTTCTTTCAAACTGGAAATATTAGAAGAGAAAAGCAGAATATGGGCATCTTGCAGCTTTTATATTCCAGCTGTCAAGCCTTACCTCAGGACAGCCAGGTTCAACATCCTTCTTAACCTGAAGTTCTTCTAACCCTAAATTGTCTGTTTGCCATGCTGCACAGTAAGCGACAGGTTTTCCCAGGCCTTCTCTCTAAGTAGTAATATTGTATAGAGAGAAAATGAAAGAATGATGGTCTGAGAGAAGGACAGGCAAGATGAAGAGTAATTTTTAAAGTTACGCACTTTCAACATTCAAATGGGACATCTGTTTCCTACTTCAAAGGCCATTTATATTTTATTTTAAGCAGTCATTAGGAAAAAAAAACCAAACCTGAAACTTTGGAAAAGTGGCTCTCAGCAGCTACTCTGAAGAGAGAACATCAAATTCTGGTTCATAACTCATGTGCCTGGGTTCCAGAGAGTGAAGTTCAGACTAAGCTGGTGCTTAACTTCTTCCCTTGCCTAACCTGAGGCAGCAGCATGCTAAGCATGCAGGTTTCTCATACTGCCCTGACAAGACACTTACACTTTCTCATGATCTCCACTTAATCTGTATGTAATTACCTGGAATCATAGTAAAATAGCAGGTTCATAGAATGGGTTAATGTTACACAGATATTACCCTGAAATTTTGGGGGTGAAGGGGCTTAAAACCAAAAATGAACTTGCTAATCCCAGTCCTGCCAGCATGGATCACAAAGTCACACTACAGTTTAGAACAACAAAGCACACTTGGTAATAATTTCTTATAACAGTTTCAAGACTTTGGAGGCCACACGTCAGGGCTGAGACACCCTTTAAAGCTATGGAGAGAAATGCCAGAGCACATGTTTCTGGGTTTGGTAGCTCCCATAAAAATGGTGTTTTACCCTTTTGTACTCAAATAGAGAAAACTTGGAACTACCCCTGATTATAACTCATCCTGCTGAGAAACATTTTTGAATACTGACTTTAGTTTTATTCTAGCCTTAGCTTGTTATGTTGTTATGTAAGGATGTAAGGCTATACAAATGATCCCTCAGGCCATACTAGAAGCCGTGGTACTTTTGGATGGCAATCATAAGAGGCTACTGTATTGCTTCCTGGTGCCACAGTATCAGTTAAGGAACTGCTTCTATTAAAGACTTAATTATAAAGACACCTGATGCTTGCTTGAGTTATAGAAAGACTCCAGCCACAGCAAAATGAGGAAAATCTTAGTACATGTAAGTGAAAAACTTTTTTTTTTTCAGCTGTGTACTTGAAAATTTTGGAGAGAGGGGATCATTTCCTAACTATTCATATTTGTATTATTATGGTATCTAAAAGTCTTAATCCTAGATCAGTAATCTTACACTAGAATCCCTGCATATCTGCCTTTCCTCTCTGTCAAGAGCAACAAAAGCCAAAAACACCCTTCCCTAAAAGAGCTAGCAACATGAGTACACGAAAAACTAAAAAATATTCAAAAATTGTCATGTAGAAAAGCCTTACTGAACATATCTATACTGTGCATTCCAGCTGAAACACCTGCAGTTTGAGATAACTGATATAGAAGCTAGTCATGAATACATTTGGAAATGCTATGAAATAATAAGTAAGTTATATAAAATACAAAACAAAGAATAATTACTCGAAAAGTCATTACTTTATTTACATTACTTATCTTTTTACTGCTAACTCATAATTTCATGGGGATTTGGGAGTAGGATTGGGGGAGGAGAAAAAAACAAACTATGAAATAATCATATAGTTACCTTGTGTATCTTCCACATTCTGTAGTTGCTAAAGTTAGCACAGTCCAATTAAAGAAGGCAGAGGTCCAAAAGAAAGGCTTCCAAAGAGGCAGGATTCCACCAAGTTTACAACGGCAGCATTGTTTCACCTGACTCTGTGATCACACAGCAGTAATAATTCCTGGGTATGGCCTCAGCTTAATAAACCCATCAGTGTTCAGTACCTTCATATGTTGCTTCACCCTATGTCTTATTTGTAATGATAGCTTTTACTGACTGAAAACCACCTATGCCACACATTTGCCTAAAAAGCCTATGTGTTTCTTCCCCTCTAAGTGGATGAGAAAATATGCTATAAGGGCAGACTGAATGGTAATGCAGATGCAACGATGCTCCAAAAGTTAATCTGTTATATGATATATAAATATAAGATATTGAAAATGAGGGGGAAACATTAAACGAACACATACTAATGACCAAAAGTAAGCAGGAAGCATGACACTACAATGAGAACTGCAAAATAAAGAAAAAATGGGGGGGAAAATATAGCACAAAGATAACAAAATTTGAAAAGTAATATAGAAATCTGCCATTGCAGTCAAGAAGGGAAGAACAGAAGGTTAGGGAGATGAGGAAGTGGGAAAAAGATCAAGGAGGTTTGCATATGTAGGGATGAAGCAAAAAACAAAACTGGAGACAGAGAAAGGTATTAACTACAATAAATTCTATTTCCTTAAAGTTTTTCCAAGAAAAGACCATGAATACACATCTAGTACTGTACAATGTTGTTTATGTGATTCATACTTTCTGCAAATATGCAGGCAAGTAGAGACAATTCCAGGACAATAAGTTTTCCAGAAATGATTGAAATTTACCACACATATTCAAAGCAACTAAGCTGAAACTTTTTCTTGCAAGAGAAAGAGAGACAGAAAATTTGCAAAGTAAAACTAAAACTCTTCTTTTTTGCATAGGCACTTCCTGAATGAGATTATATGTACTATACAGCTTTCATGCCAAGTCCCACATTTTGTGTGCTGAAAGAGCAAAATATGCAATACAGTAAGACAGACCTTTGGCTCTGTTGACTGTTCCAAAGGAACAAACTACTTGTAAAAAATATCTTTAGATACCACAAAAGAGAAAATTACATATGAAAGCAGTGATATTAGTGTTAGAATAGAACTCAAGATGCCATCTACTCTACATTTCTTTATCTTTATACATATCTTTGTCCAAGACATATTTGAGAGATATTTGCTTAGCATATGTGGAGATCTCCATAAGCTCTGCAGACAATCTATTCCAGTGCGCAGCTTCTGTGACTTTCCAGTTTATTTATGATCACGGAAAATTCTGTCCCAGTGAATTCCTACAGTTGTGAAGGCAAGATCAGGGCTGTGATGCACCTGTATCGCATCAAAGTATACATTAATATAAAGGTTCTGTGATCATTCCTAGCTGAGTCGTACAGAGCTGGTCTGGGACTTCAGCAACACACCACTGTTCAGGGTATACTTTCTGTCTTCTTTTTTTAACAAATGAACATAACAAAGGAACAGGTATAACATTGCCAGCTTCAGCAAATGTACAAATTAAACTAAACCTAGACCTTACTGGTCTTGTTCAAGTTATTACCTCTCCTAAAAAAAAATTGTCCCACTTAGATTTGATCAAATTACAAGCAGTTTCCCAACTGCAAAGCAGGAGGTAGAAAGGACCTGCTCCTAAATCTCAATGCTCACCACTGAACTTTGGGTCCAAATGGAGCTGAAGGATACCTTCCCTCCCTAAGATCAGGGCTGAGAGAGATTTGTGAGCTAAAATTTACTGCCAATAATAAAGGTCAGCAGCTCCCTTCCCTTGCTGAGCTTGCATATATATCCCTTCTTTATTCCTTTTTTAATATCTACTTCCTGCTACAGGTACCAGTTGTACATACTCGTGTTAACATCTTATAGTGCCTTGTGTTCAGTTTCAGGACATCTTGTTAGGTCCAATTCCAACATCTGTTCATTTTGTGTCCCAAACTTTCATGATTACTTGTAGTGCCTCTGTTCTTACTACTCCCGTAGCTTCTCGCTTTCTATTCCATGTAATCCTTTTCCAGGGTTCTCGAGGAACGGTGAAGTGAGAAAGAAAAGGACAAGAGCTACTGTTGCATTTTTTGCAAGTTCTGAATTGCAGAGCTTTCTCCATTCCCACCTCTGCTGAAAGAAGTGGGAGTAGATGCTGTAATAATGAAGAACACTAGAGAGTTCTGTTAAGTCCCTGCTTGTACCTGTCATTGGCTGTTTTCTTCTCAGGGGGTGAGGAAATGAGATGGCACCCAATTGCTGGCATAGGACACAGCAGGAAACACGGAAGTTGTGTCTCATGTCATTGCCAAGATATTTTTGACCCTAAGCGCAAATGTGAAGCACAGTCCAAAAACTCACTAAAACTGCAGCTCTCCTGGCTACCAGCTGAGAAGGCAAGCAGGGATATCTAAGCAAATGGGTTATTATGACTTTAATACAGTGACTCAACATGATTGAGCCCCTTAAGTATGACTGCTTTGACTAAAGAGTACTTAACACTTAATTATAGTATTCAAAGCACTTAATTAAAATACAACTAAGACACATCACACAGGAAGGTCAGCACTATTTTGTACTTGTGAAAACTGGAGAGAGGGAATTACTTGAACAGGGCCACGCAAGTGATTCCATGACAGGCAGGGATGCAAAACCCAGGCTTTCTCTCTAGAGCATGCTCTCATGGATTGCACTGCATCTCAGCAATTAGTAGCAGAAGATAAGTTTAATATTCTCATGCATCTCTTCTAGTCATAAGGTATATTGATGCATACACAAAAAAATGATTCTGTAGTGAATCATCCTATGTTGGGACTTCACCCTATATCTCTCACACTCAACCTGAGGAAGCCAAGTCTCTGATCAGTCTCTTTAGACATTTTGCTTGTCTAAATCCAGTCTTTGAACAGAGTTTAGAAAATCTCTGAATTACGTCACCTAGATTATCATATCCAATTTTTAGAGGCTTGGGTTCACTTTTAAAATACAAACTGCTTACTTTAATAATGAACAACGAATGTCAACATATCAGCTGATTTAGTGGCCTAAGGGTTGTCTTATATCACAGGGTTTGCAGTGCGTGCTGTTCAGCCAGAATGGTCTATCTATGCCATAAATACCCAGTAATGAACAGGCAGCAGCTATATCAACAATTTGCTGGCAATAACCTTTATAATTACAGGAAAATCCCAGATTCAGTTTAGGACATTGGAAACGTTACTACATTTAATGGCAGACAATATAAATATTATATCATAGTTTTCTGGAGAGGTGGTTTATTGTTTTTGTTTTTAATGTGGTGCTCTTGATCTTTACCAGCTGTTCAGCCAAATTTAGCATAAGTTAGTTTCTTTGTTTACAGCCTGCAAACAATGTGGGTTGTAAAATGAGTAGGGCACAAACCCAATTTCAATTGCAGGCTGGGATTTCCCTATGCTTTTACAGAGAAACTTGCTTGATAACCATGTTTGCTATTGGGTGAGGCATGGAGACCAAGCCCATTGTATTTAACCTTTGAATACCAGAATATCCTGTGAGCTCTAAAGCCAAGCCATTAAAATAAGGAAGGAGAAATAAAACGTAATACATAATAAAAGCTCAGTTGTTCCTTGGCCATCACTCAACCCACAATTGTATATTTTCAGGGGTTTTAACTTGTCATATACTAATTGCATAAACTTCCAATGCTCTTTTCTTGTTTCCTTTCCTATACTGAACAGAAGTACAGTTTGTGGTATAGCAATGAAACCTGGATATTGCTTTATACGAGGCAATGCCAGGATGTCTTGCTGAATACTCATGGTAAACTAAGAATCATTTATAAAGTTGTAATAAGATCCAAAATCCTAACAGTTCAGTGTTTCAGATACCTGAAAAGAGTTATGTCACTAGTCCCCTCTTAACTACAACTAATGCTTTATCTGACAAGGAGTATCCAAGGATGTCAAAACTGCTTACAAATATTCAAGCCACGTAGCCACCTTAAAATCTAATCTGCTGGTCAAATTCAACTATTTCAGTTATTGAACCTACTCAATAACTTCTGGCAATACTCACAGTTTGAAAAATGCAGAAAAAATGCAAATTAATTGCTTTCATTTCCCTATTGTTTTATGAAGAACCACACAACCTCAGGGTTGACTCTGCAGAAGAGAAATCTGTTACAGAAACTTATGGGAAAAATTCATAAAGAAAAAAACAATTTTGTTTAATACTCATTTGTGGCAATAGCAGCTACAGAAAACTTCTGATAGTTTTAAAATTACAATATGTCATTATTACATTAAGAAAATTGCTAGGGAAAAAAAGTATTGATTCTCTACTTTGTTACCCTGGTTAATGTCCCTATACAGACCGTTGAGTTATAAAATAAGGAGAACCTAAATTGCTCCTTTTTAGAGTAAATCAGGTAGGAATGGGATTGAGGCCATAAACTGGTCAGTTATGTAGGGAACTTATTTCCAAAGGAAAAGGAGGAAGCAGTTTCCTCTAACAAGCTAGTTATGACACTCTAAAGTTAATGTAGCTAAAATGCTTCACACTAGTTGAAAATGCTACACTAGCAGTAATTCATCCTGTTGAGATTATTATTATTCTGAGTGAGAAAACGCTTTTGTCTTAAAAAGTTATTGATGCATTCAAGATTCTACTGAATACAACTAGTAAAAACATTACATAGAGAACAGGAACTCAATCCCGTCTTTTACATCACAAATGATTGATTGATTGTTTCTATTATGCTGAAAACAAAATATTTTCACCTTCCTCAGCTGTCCAAACTTCAGTAAGGAGAAGTTGTAAAACAAACTCTTGAAGGCAAAGAAAGGGATCCAATCTACCAAACATCAAGGTTGTGTCTGTATCTTAGGCAGTCTTCCTAACATACATATCTAAGATATGCCACAGAAAGGGGCCCTTTAAGGTCCCCAGAGGTAAGTCCTATCCCCTGCACTGAATCCCACCGAACAAGGTTGCTATTGTTTTTTACATGCTGAGTCTGATAGTCATAGACTCTTTGGAGGAATGAATTAGAACAGTAAAACATTGCCATGTTAAATTCTCATTGCAGCTGACCAAAGAGCATAATTTATTGAAAATGCTTGTGGTTTTGCATTCATAAACATAAGTACATGAAACTTCTTGAAAAGTGCTCAGGTACATCTAGAAATTAATATCTTATGATTATATTTTATTATTCTAAAACCATTATCTAAATGGATAGAGACTACAGATTTTGAATGTGGGAATACAAAACAACTTTAAAGTGGGGAGGGGGTTCTCTCAATCTAATATTTTATAATCATCTTTATTCCTGATATTTTCTGGAATACACATATAGGATATAGAATTGCTGTAAATTGCTGTAACATGTCCTAACTTAATGTCTGGGTAATACTACCACATTTACACAATCTTTAGTAAATCTCATTGCCTGTCATGATGTCACTGAAATCTTTAAGTAAAAGTCTGTACAGACAGCCAAATTCTTTCATGCCATCAGTTCCACTTGTCTGTAGCAAGTACTCTTCATCCTCTGCTAGCAAGTACTGTACTGTAGCAAGTACTATCATCCTCTACTAGGACTGAAAGTCAGATTTCCTGTTGGTTTATCCTTTTTATATTTATCTTTCTATTTACTCTATGCTTACAGTTTCAGAACACCAACAGACGCAGACTGCCCCTTCGTGGGGATATCTGGAAACACACACATTTCAAAGCTCTTAAAGAGATGGTGTGGATCACACATCACTTTTATGCACATATATAAGTCATTAAATTTAATACTGCAGTTACATTCATCCCACATCATTAAAAACAGGTTTTACTCTTTCTCAAGCTTAATTCATTTATTCACAGGAAAGTTAGTGTTCCGCATATTCCTAACATAATTAGCAATGTCTGAAACCTCCCATTCCTTCCTACCTCACCTCTTTGGCACCACTGCTGTTGTAAAAATTGACTCTGATGTAATGAAATTTTTTTCAAATATGAAATACAAAAGACAGATGTAATAAGGCACTAACAACAGGAGCTGGAAATAGTGTAAGATGCATTTTCTTCCTCCCTTCCTAACAGTCATCTTTGTCACTTTGGATACTTAATTCAGAAATATAAAATGAATTTTCATTACAGCTGAAATAATTTTCCATTTTTGCTTTCTCACATTTCTTAAACTATTTTGGCAGCATACAACTACTATATTAATCGATAACAAATAGGAACCAGTAAGAGATTACCTGAGAACACGAAAGTCCACATTCTTCAATCCTGGGAATAATCTGACAATCAGAATTCCGAAAAAGAATTATTAGAAGAATCTGAATACAAATGCTTATCATCCTAAATTGAAAAACAAAAGCAAAACCTCAGAAGAAACCTTCTGTTCTGACAATTCTCCCTCTGATGCCAAAACTTAAACATGAATTTTAGTCCCTCCCACAGCACCTCTGAACTCCTCCCTCTAAAGCTTTCCAAAGACAGAAAATTACTGGTTGTGGGAAATAAAAAGTATGTTAAAAAGTATGTTCAACACATTTCTTCTGTTCCCTCATGAAAAATGGGAAACACGAATTTCTGACAATCACAATAAAAACCTTTTCCTTCAGGATTTCATCATGTCAGCTTCATATCACTTTTAGTAAATGTCTTTTCTGTAAATTCTGTGTATAAATGGGAATTTTGTTTCTAGAGTGATGTACCAGGCAAGTTCACTGGAATCCAAATGCATTCCCATGCCTACTTATTTTTCTGTTTTTCTAATGCATTGTATAGAAAGAAAACCAGCTTTGCTGAGGTGGATAGTCTTGGAAGATTAGCCTCTTGTTTTTCATCATCAGGAAAACTAGGTTTTTTACCCTAGAAATCTGTGCCTTGACTGTATTTCACTTATGATTTAATTGTACCAACAGAAGCCTCTTGTTCTACAGCCTATCTTCAGTTTTTGGATTTCCAGCACGCTCGGGAAGCATGCATGCTTTGCCAAAGAAGCTGAACATCATCGGCTCTGACAGTAGAGTACAAGTGAGTCACGATACCTCAATACATGTTTGCATAACAAAATGCCCAGGGATGCCTTTCTGGATGCTACCTTGCATAGTCCCATCACAAGGTATATGTATTTCAGAAAACACCCTCTGGTTCATATGGAGGCTATATGTGCTGTGTTATGCCCATAGGTGGAATAGGGAGTTATTCCTCCATAGGGAGGGCTTGCTCTCAACTAAGAGAAGTATCTTTCAGCAGGACACTGCCAGAAGACAAATCTTCAGTGCTTTAGCAAAATCTTGCTATTTCCATAGATTATTTTAATCTATATCCTGCCAAGTTCGAATCACCTAGATCTTAGAGATCTCCTCAACTGAAATCCATGTGCATATCACCATGTTTAAATAGCTGTTTCTGGACCTTTCTGACATTAATTTGTAGAATAACTCTTTGCATCTATTTATCCTTCTGGTTTTCAAAATTTCTTGTGTCAATAAGTTACCCAATTATACTATTTTATTTGCTTTGTTTTGATTTTACAATTGCTTCCAAATAGTTCAACTGGGTTCCCCCCTTGTTCTTGCTTTAGAAAAAACACAGCATATGCATTCTCATCTCACTTTTGCCAAAATAGTCACGATTTTATTGATTTCTAGCATATCTCCCCATTTTTTCTAAGATTAAGAAAGTAGAACCTCATTGTTTTTACTGTACCCTTTTGTAAGATGGGGGGTCCCACACACAACATTCAGAGCAGATTAAGGATCATTTTACACAACAGCATAGTGATGTTGACTGAATCATCAGAAGCATGATGTCCCTCTACCAAAAAGCCATTTTTACTCTCCTAATCATCTAATTTCACAGAATGCCTACTGCAAGTAAGCCAGTTCAGCATACCCAACAGTTAGCAGTTTTGCAACTTCAATTTCAACTGCAATTTATGAGACCCTGTAGAATACTGTTTCATTACTGTTTCAGACATTAGTCTTATTCTTTTGGATTATCTGTTTCAAACTTAGATCTGAGACAATTCCTCTAATTTACCCTTCATTAGGTTCCCCTCTAACGAACTCCACTGCAAGCAAGCAAACCCTTCATATTTTTACTGCACCATTAGATTTCTTGAGCAAAAGATGTGCTTTCACATGTCTATTACGAGACAGCTACATAGGAGGCTTCCTTCTCATCTTTGGTTAAAAACGGATGGTATTGAACTTTCTTAAAAATATTGTGTCAGGAGCTGCAAAAGGATGTTTTCTTACAGGTGGCATTTGGAGGGATTTCTTACATATGTACCGTTCTGTATTTTCCCTATACTACTTCTAAAAAAGCTCCCTGTGCCTGGAAAGCTTCTGTCCTTTCAACTGCTCCTTTTAATTTCCTTTTGGAGACTTATTCATTTTATATAGTTCCTTTTTTACTTATACATTAGCAGAGCACTTTTTTTAGATGTTGAACTTGTGCCACTATTGAAAAGTAGCTTTTTGAGTGGCTGCTTGGAAAGAGACCAAGAGTTCTTTCTCTTCCTATGGGGTCTGTGATTACTTGCTCTGAGCAACAGTCATTTGTAGCGTTTACAAAGATAGTTTCTGCATGAAGCCCTAAGGTAACACCCCTCCAGTTTCCATAGAAATTACTAATGTCGCTCACTTATTATTATTATGTTTTCTTCTCTCTTACTCTTTCTGGTATTTCTTAGTCCATCTCTGTCACCATCCAAATAAAGTGATTAGTAGCACTGTTCTAACAGTATACTCTTTCTATGCAGGAACAGTGATTCAGTTCAGTTTCTGTAACACTTATTAAGTTCAGCAGACAAGAACCTTATTGTTATTTACTTTATTTGACAGTAAACTAGCACAATCTAGTTTACCATTCCACATAATTTGCCCAGAAATCCTATTAGGCTAACATTCCCACTAAAGCTGGGAAGCACAATAGACCCATGTCACATTTTTTGAAAACTATCACGTATGTAGAAGCATCTATGCATGTGAAATTTACATGAGCACTATCTCGTAGGCTCCTTGCTCAAATGGGTCTCTAATTATTGATAAGAATTCTTTAAAATAATTTCTTGATATTAGATTTCTTATAGTCCTCGTTCCTCTCTGCACCTTAACTATATTTTAATCAACATTTGCCTTTTGTTTGACATTTTTATCACTTCATTCCTGATGACAGCAAATTACATACTACCCTGCTTCTAGTAACTTTCTCTCCATCTTAAGAATAAAGACTCTTAAAAAAAAACCTTTAATACTAAAGTGCCTCCTTTTGCACTTTGGTAATAGAGATGTATTGCGCCCTAACGCTTTATTAGAGTACTGATCTAGGATACAGAGAAGCCAAAATCTAAACATTTCTCAATACAAGAAGGTTTAAGCCCAAATCTTGCACATTTCAGGATGGTAGCCTTGTTGCTCAGGATTTTAATAAAATGCAGAGGTAATCCCTTTAGTACAGAGCCAAATTCAGTATTTCACATTCTCCATTTTCTCTTGGGTCAAGCCTGATCGCAAGACCATCAGCCCAGGTCCCTTCTTTTTAATTGCTCTCTGGCTTTACAAATTTTGCTTGCCTGGCTACACACTTAGCCCATTTCAAGACAGACCACTAATGTAATTCCACTGTTGCTCAGATGTGGTCAAGGAGCATTACATGGAAATAAAAGTTAGGACAGGTGTGTCACCAGACATTCCTAAGCAGCTAGATATGGATTTTATGGCTTGTTGTCTACGAGGTCAGGCACAGAACTCCATGCAGGTTTCTACCTTGACTGCATATTTACTGACTTTGTTGAGATGAACGTGTCAGTGCCTAGGCTGGAAGGCATGTCCCTGTCACATCTGTACTAGAGATGTCCCAGCCTTCTTTAGAGCACAATAGCCACATTTGCACTACATTTTGCAAGAGTATCCTGTGGTACAGCACTACATACTTTCATGTCTCACCAACAGAGGCACACATACATTGGTAATAGTATTTCAACTGTCTTGAGGTGAAGAGCCACGGTCAACACAGTCCTATGGCTCCTCTTTTAACTCAGTGTGTAGACATACTGCCAGCGCCATGCAACAGACATCTTGCCTCAGGGCCACTCGCATCAACCACAGGACAGATGAGTGTTTATAACTTAACAGCTTCTTGTCATGTTGGGCATGCTCTGCAGCAGAGCCCTGTGGGGTGCTGCTGTCATCACAACAAAATATTCACAATTCAGAACTACTCTGGAGCTGCACTTTTCCAGGAGTGTGTCTACATCTCTTGTCCAGAGGGAGCCTGCACAACCAGGGAAGGTAACCAGCGGAGGGTACCAGCAGGGTAATTAAGTCCCACTGAGCCACAAGACAGGCTGGTTTAACAGGAGCTACCCAAGTGCTCCTGTATCCAGCATTTTACTGTTTTGTTATCCAAAACCCATCACTCCTTTTTTCATTTACATTATCTAAGAGAACCCTCACTTTCTTCCCCCACTCATTCCCCTTCCTACAAGAGCAACAAGTATTCAGCAATGATGGGAAACACTGCAGTAGGTAGCTCCTTGGAAGCATAGCCTACAACCTGTACAAGCAGTCAAAACACGCCCAGAAATGCAGGTAGAGGATGGAATTGTCATTTGCAACACAAGGGGCAAATTAAATGCTCAGTGGGATACAAGAAGACTGCTATTTCACCTAGCTCATGCTGTACTATAAGCAGGCACTTACAGCTAGACCCAATGTTGATGAGATTACACAGTTTTTGCAGTTATCCTGCGTTTGGGTCCCTTTGGAAAATGCAACTGGAAAAATATGGCCTTAAGCAGAGGCAGGTCAGGTGCACCAGACACCCTAGGAATCACATCCTATGTGTATAACTACTATCATAATCTTGTATACTGTATCTAGGTGGCAATGTCTAGTTAAGAAATGCTTTACTTCCAGTTAGTACAACTAGCCATACTATCATCTCTAGTGATATTGCTTCCCTGACAAAGCAAGACAGTTTCTCCTGTGAGGAATCAAGAGTCTCTCCTTGTATCTACTACTCCTCTCACCACCCACAGTGCCAAGACAAGGCAGGAAAAGATGAAGTATTGCTGGAAGATTGTCCCTGCCCCCACCCTCTTCCCTCCAATATAAATACACACATTAACACACTTGTCTGCTGAGTACTCTCATTGGAGTGCACTGACCTGAACAGATTCATTGTTGCTCCTTTGAGCTGGTATCAGCAGTATTCTATTCACTAATACATTTTTACTTAGTACAATCAGGATCATTCTCAAAGGTCTCTCTAATCAGCATGGGTTTTTCCTGTGTCCGATTACTTTTAGTTTCTCCCGTTCCAGTTGCTCTGCTTCTTTTCGGATATTTGTTTTAATATCAAACCTGCACTTATTTTATGCTTCTCCTTTTCATTTTTTTCTGAATCTTCCGTTTTTGAGGAAAAGACAATGTAAGGGCATGCCGAAGGTGAAAGCATCTGCTTGACAAGTAGTCATAGCTTTGGAGAGGGCAAACCTGGACTTAGTAGATGATGAGAAGGGGAAACAAGAGGAATAAGAGGAATTTGGATATTTAGGAGGAGCTTGTGGGACTATACAAAATTCAGTAAAGAATGTGCAGGGGAAGGGGATCAGGGAGGAACAAAGCAGGAAGACACAGAAAGGAGCCAGTTGCAGCTAAAGAGCATTCAGTTAGTACATGCAACCAAACTCTGAGCTTGATGAGCCCAGTCTGTCCTGTCTTCTTATTGAATCCTTTCTTAACCTACTCTCTGTCATCTCACTCTACTTGATATGCAGGAGCATCATGAGGACAAGGTGCCAACAGCTGGAGGGGCAGATGGGACTGCACTCACTGCAAGGAACAGGAGTCAGCACCAGATGCAGACAGTGTTGGCTGGTGGCACCAGCAGCTGGAGCAAGTGGGGGTGTTGGCTGTAGCCACTGGGGCAGGAATGGTGTGTATCTTGAAGCTGCTGGGTGAAATGGACAAATCCATTTCTCAGTTTGATTTTTCTCTTCTTCCAGTGAGGAAAGATATTTTAAAACACAACTAAAACGAAATTCAGTACATTCCGTGATAGGCATCAAAGACACATAGGTCACATTAGAAAAGGATGTTAAGAAGAACTAAGTCAACAGCAATTAACTGAACCAAGAGACCATCAAGAGATCATCACGAAATTCTATTAGATGAGGTTTTAAGCAACCTGCTCTAGTGGAAAGTGTCACCCCCATGGCAGGGGGTTTAGAACTGGATTATGATCTTTATCGATGATTTAGATGAGGGGATTGAGACCATCATCAGCAAATTTGCTGATGACACAAAGTTGGGAGGGAGAGTCGACCTGCTGGAAGGTAGGAGGGCTTTGCAGAGGGACCTAGATAGGCTGCAGAGATGGACTAATTCCAATGGGATGAGGTTCAACAAGGCCAAGTGCCGAGTCCTGCACTTTGGCCACAATAATGCCATGCAGTGCTACAGGCTGATGACAGAGTGGCTGGAGAGCAGTCAGGTGAAAAGGGACCTGGGGGTACTGATTGACAGGAGGCTAAACATGAGCCAGCAGTGTGCCCAGGTGGCCAAGAAGGCCAACAGGATCCTGTCCTGTATCAAAAATAGCGTGGCCAGCAGGACGAGGGAAGGGATCCTTCCCCTGTACTCTGCACTGGTGAGGCCACAACTTGAGTATTGTGTTCAGTTATGGGCCCCTCAGTTTAGGAAAGATATTGAGGTGCTGGAGCGGGTCCAGAGAAGAGCAACAATGCTGGTGAAGGGACTGGAGCATAAGTCCTATGGGGAAAGGCTGAGGGAGCTGGGGTTGTTTAACCTGGAGAAGAGGAGGCTTAGAGGTGACCTGAAGGAAAGTTATAGCCAGGTGGGGGTTGGTCTCTTCTCCCAGGCAGTTAGCAATAGGAAAAGGGGGCATGGGCTTAAGCTGTGCCAGGGGAAATTTAAGTTGGACATCAGAAAAAAATTCTTTACAGAGAGAGTAATTAGTCATTGGAATAGTCTGCCCAGGGAGGTGGTGGATTCACCATTCCTGGAGGTTTTTAAACTGAGATTGGATGTGGCACTAAGTGCCATGATCTAGTAATTGGACTGGAGTTGGACCAAGGGTTAGACTTGATGATCTCGGAGGTCTTTTCCAACCCAATTGATTCTGTGATTCTATGATTCTATCTTTAAAGTCCCTTCCAACCCAAACCATGCTGTGATCCTATGATCCTATGAATGTCACAGCCTCTGCCAGCCCAGCCCTCACCCCACCACCCGCCTCTTCTGTGGTGCTAAGGTAAGTTTCTGCTGCTCTTTTATGGGTACTTCTGACTGACTCAGAAAGGACAGCGGTACAGAACCTGCAGGATATTGGCAGCAGTATCCTTAAGACAGCATGTTGGCATTGTGGTTCTTTGTAGTTTGAAATAGAATAAATCGCTTCTTTTCTTTTTTTCTTTTATTTTCCCCATATAATTCTTAGGAAATGTTTCAGAGTAAAGTAGCAGGAATTCTACCTGTAAGGATTTTCTATTCTACATAATCATCTTTATGTATATATTTCTATTCTACACGATCATATTTACGTATGTCTTTGTGTGGAGATAAAGCATTTTCTGGCCTGACCTCTGTGTGTTTTAGCTCTAAGAGTTTCACCCATGATGCTAAAGTCAATCATGAAAAGCCATCTGTCCCACAGCAGGCAGGAAAACACGTATGCCACGTGTAGGAGAGCTGGAGAAAATAGGAACCATGATCATAGAATCATAGAAGGGTTTGGGCTGGAAGCAACCTTAAAGACCATCCAGTTCCAACTCTGCCCCTTCCATGGGAGGGAAGCATCCCACTAGACCAGGCTGCTGATGGCCCTATCAACCTTTAAGGGAGAGGATGTACCCCAAAGGGGTAATTAGCAGCCAAAGATAAGGACAAAGGGCAGAGGCTCTCTTGTTCTTATCTGTTAGAGCTTCCTTCCATACTACTTTTCAGTGCCCTTGTGGTCTTGTATAGGAGTGCAAATATTACAGGCTCACAATCTGTGTACCACGTGAAGGTTTCCAGACCATGCCTAAATGTGGGATTACTACTCTGTAACTATGAACAGCTTCACAGCTGGATGTCCCACACATTTTTACTCTCCAACACACACCTCTTTAAAAGACCAACTACCGAGGCTGCTTATAGGACAGGACAAATGGTTCTGGGTCTGGCCAGGAGGACTAAAGGAAGAAGAGTTTTGCCCCTTGCATCACTAGAGGTTTCACAGGTGTCCTGTTGCAGCCATCAGCTTGCTGCTCCTTCTGCAATATGCGTGCATAGGCACTGGCCTACACGTGAGAGGCGAAGCTGAGCCTGGGAAGCAGAGGGAGGAAAGCAGAGTTCAAGGTGCAAGAGGGGCAAAGTAGTCAGTGATCTCCAGTAGTGTTTCAGGACTGGGGTCGGCACTGTGACAGTCAGTCTCCCCTACAGAAGTGTCCAAACAAAACAACCTCATTGCAGTCCCCATGGACACCCAAGCCACTCCAGCAGTACAACTTTCAGGAGTCAGCTCAGCTTGGTCAGTTATTCACGTGGGTTAGCACAGCCAGGATAGGAAAGCGCAAGCTCGAACCTGGCTCGTCGAGTGGTAGCTGGGCTTGGTTTGTTTTCTTGCTCATATTTAGATGATGCAGTACCAGGGAGGCGCACTGCATGGGCCTCAAAACTGAAACAGAAAGCAGAGGCAGCTGCCTTGTGACCCAACAGGAGCTGTAGCACCAGAAGCCATCCAGCACAACACCTGGCAACAGCCCTGGACCAGTTCAGCTCACCATGGTGGCACCTCCTCATCTGCAGCCTGTTTCAGCTTCGCATCCAGATAGGAAGCCCATAAGTATCATCCACTGGGTCCTCCACCTTTTTAATGCCTCTGGTAGCAGGGGGGGAGCTGCCACGGGAAGCGGTGCTGCAAGGTGCAAATGGCTGGGAGGGAGCCCTTCATGGCAGTTCCTCTGCAATCCACTCTGTGTGCTGCTGGCTGGTTTCTGTTTGCCAGCAGTCCTGAGCTTGTCAGCGGTCTTTCTTCACCTGTGATTTCCCTGCAGCCGATCCTGCCTGAGAAAGAGAGATCCTGGTGGGGGAGCGGGTGGCTTGAAGGAAAGGCACCAGATTCAAAGCTATCTTACTTTCACAACATTCTTGCACAGTATTACTCCCTAATAAGCCGAGGAGAGGGGATGCAGGAAAGCCGCATCTTCTCGGGGGCTCTTCTCAGTACAAGAGAAAATACTCATTCCCTCACCCCTTTGCATTCAATCTGTTCAGCAGGGTCCAACAGCTCCACAGATGTGTTCGCCCCTGCACAAAGGCCAGATCCTGCGCTGGAGCTGCGTGCCTTAGCCTCCCTGCCCTGTTGCCTTTGCCCGCTGGGGGGAAGGCCCAGCCCCAGCCTGGAAAGGTGCTCAGCTGCCTCCGAGCCAGCAGAAGGAAGAGCCGCGCAGTCCCAACAACACAGAGGGTCCCTACAAGCCCCATCTCAAACACAGACTCTGGGCAGCTGCAGAGCTGTGCATATGGAGCCTCTTTCTGCCTTCAAGACTGAGACACAGAACTCTCCCGTGGTGAAGTCCAGTGCTTCCAGTGATGCCTGCCAAGATTCAAGGGCTGAAGCCAGGCTGGGGCTCACTGTGCCATGCTCTGGTCCCTCTTTCTTGCACCTTTAAGGCAGAGCCGGTTTTTCATAATAGTTCAACATCTGGATATAATACAAGCACGGCAGTTACTAACACCCTTTCGTACAGTCAAGAGCAAAGAGACATCTTCATTTCTTACCATCTTAGACTGATATAAAAACAGAATTTGTATTATCATCACATAGATTTAAACTCTTGGAAATTACTAAATATATCAATATTAGACTGGAATGAGTTTTACACGCTATTTCTATATAAAGCCACAGAATGGATAAACTACTGTAATCACTTAGTCAGAAGTACATGTGTTTTTCCGTGGAATATTAGACTGTCTTTATAATATACCTTAAGGGCTCTGATATATGGGGTGCCCACTCTGGAGTGCACAGCAGTCAATGCTGGTAGAAGACATCTTCACCTTGGAAGATGCAGGATACTCAGATTATTCACATATAGGTGTGCACTTGTAAAGACAGCCCAAATCTAGGCCACACACAAATCCCACCTGCTTTGAGTCATACGGCATTAGAGTGTTGTCTAAAAAAGATCCCAAGGCACTTGTCAAGCCATCTTAAGCCTCATAATACTCTCAAAAAGCTAGTCACAGAAAGTGGTAAACATACCTGAAGGACTCAAACCATCTCTCCTCCCTACTCCTCAGAAGGCTTTAAGAGCACCCAAAACCTGCACCTGAGCTGCAGTTTATGTTTACATATTGTGACTATGAGAGAAGCTCAATCTAGTTTTTTCATGCAGTATAGTCCACTCTACTGTCTATGTATTGCCTGTACTGTCAGGGGAATGCTTGGTTCTGCCTGCTCTCAAGGCACAATGAATCTTCACTTCTACAAAACATGCAAAGAACTTCCATCTCCCACTGTGGACAACAGGGAGACTGACACTGGCTTCTGCAAGGGTGTAATAAGACAAGGCATGAACCACAGGTGCTGATTTGGGTGGTATGTAACATCAGCTCACTACCTAACTGCTGCAAATTAAGCACAAATCTGTCCATCATTACTAGCTCTGTACTTAACCCCTGCAATTCAATCTGAAATGTAACACCTGGCTCAACAAGGGCTCCACAGTCTTTTTATCTTTTATACAGGACCGATTTACTGCAAAATTACATGTTGAACTTACAAAATACCAAGTTCTTTTTCAGCATAAACAAGTATTTAGTGGCATTGCTTTCTGCTAGCCTTCAAAAAAATACCTGCTCTATGTCATGTGTCTTATTTTATAGCAAATAAAATAACCTTTACAACAGGGAAAAAAATAAAGGAGTTGTCATGACAGATATCACAGGTAACAAAGTTACACTTCAAAATAGAAAACAAATAGACAGATATATATTCTTACCATTAAAGTATGAATGTTGTCTGAATTGTTAACACAAGTTGCTCCTCACAGTAAGGTATTATTACTCCCACTAAAAAAAGGTCAGGTATCAATGTTATGTTACAATTTGAAAGTTAACCGGGGAAGTATAAGAACATAATAAGGACAACCCCAGAGGACTGAAAAATAGGCAAGAAACCGACAGTTCCTAAGACATTGTGGAACATCAGTGTGCCCTGGATGAGTTCAAAGTGTCACAGAGCACAGACAACACTGACATTGCTACCCTGAATATGAGGAACCAGGCTGCTGTCATTGTAGAAATGGAATGATGATGCCAAAGCCTAAGCCAGACTGGTTTGTCACATCTGCTAGAGGGAAAAGAAAATAATCACTACTGTGGAAAGAACTACCATCACCTGCAAGCAAGCATCCCAAACACATCAAATCATTTAAAGGGCAAAGATGACATTCTGTGGCTCTGAAAGAAACACACAGGCCATGAGGCCAGTTGCCACTCAGAAGTCTACTGCCCTATATGCATCTGACTATTTTGCCTATAAGCAGAACTAGCCCTATTTTGCTCTGAAATAGATACTTTGTGTTTTATTTTATTTAAGACTCTTTCTCTCCACATCCAAATACAAAAGTGAGACTTTAAGGTCTTAAGGGTTCTTTAAGGCTCAAGTTGCAATGTTTTACTTCTGAATCAAGCTGGGAATAATATATTTTACATACACAGTGTTCAGCCCTGCAGTTTTCCCCACAGAAAAGTGTGCAGAGGAATCTCTTTGCACAGAACAAATAACGGAGAATCTTCTCTAAGGAAGGCAGATGTTTAAAGCAACACTCATTTATTACCACTGACCTTCCAGACACCTTTCCAATCTGCTGTCCTATGCTGTAGCATCTCAGTCCTTCAGCTGAACTGAGGACACATTGTAAACTGAATGAGGAAACGAATGCAGCTTTAAAACTTCAGAACAAAGAGGTATGTGGTGTGATTTGGGTTTTTTTAGGCAGATCAGTTTAAAACATCACAGGAGTCCTCGTAGAACTTGGCATACTAGCAGGCAGTGTAGAGTAGGTTGATGTTTTAAAACTATCTTTTTTCTTTCCCATTCAATCTTTAACTTCAGTGTTTATATAATGCAGATAAAATTCTGATTTTATGTAACTTTTTATATAAATCAGATGTTGGAAAGAACACAAAAATAATTACAAAAACTCCAAGATCAACCATATTGAAATAAATGAGACTCTTTCCATTGACTTCAGTGGAAATGGATAAATAAGCAGCAGCAGAACGTGAATAATTTAAACCAGAACTGCTGGCAAAGAGACCATACCCTCAAAATTGAGCCTGAGTGAGTCAAGGCCTCTGTCTAGAAAAACAGTCTCCAGAGTAGATGATATTAATCCTGGTTATTTCTTAAATGGCAAGCCTGGAAACAAGCAAGAACCAGTTGTGATCCCTGCATTGTCAATAAGGGTCAGTAGGAAAGACAGGTTGCACCCTACTCAGATATCGTAGAGGCAATAATGCAGGAGATATGTAGGTAGGAGGGACTCGATCAGCATGTCCCCTTTGGTGACACTTCTAAAATCAAGGAATGTTGGGGCAACCACTAGTAACTCAGCCCCTGCAAAAGCACTTACACCTCTTGTAACCTCTGGAAAGCAGAGACAGCAGTACTGGAACACATTTCCATGTTCCTTCTGGATGCCAAAGTCTGATGGCATAAAGCACAAAACCATACAATACAAAACAGCAAATCATTCTAGGCACACAGTGTTTTAGAAGTCTTATTTTCCCTTTCCAAAACATACAGGTGGCAAGAATCCCTGCAAAATCTGGCTACCTGGATTTCAGCCTCCATGGTTCACAATAAGTAGAGGAGAAAAGAGCAGGGCCTGTTTAAATCCAAACACTCTGCCTTCAGTTTAAGGAAATGGCTACTACCAAGCATCTGTGGAAAAGATGTTTCTTGGATTAGGAGCTATGTCAGATTTTAAAAACATAGTCAGCTGGGGAAAAAATCATTCCTTTCAAAAAAAATATCAGTATCAGTTTTATATTTTTGTCCAGAAATAGTTGATGTTTACAGGACAGAAAAGAGTAATTGTCACCTGTTCTCTAAAGAGGTTATTCCTTTTGAACTAATGAAACAAAAAATTAAGTAGAAAATAGATGTTTAAAAAAATCCTCCAAGGAAATCTCGAGTAAGCATTACAAAAGGATGTTTTATACCTGTAGACCGCTCCTGTGTTGAAAAAGCAATTTTTGCTTATATTTGATGGTCATAATTTGCTATTAACAAAACAGTGATTAGAAAGTAATTGGCCAGTACAAACTGTTTTCATGGGCATTTCTTTCTTCATTGCTTAAACCTAGCAGGCATGGTTTGCCTTTCATGTGAATCTGATTAATTGTAACACATTCAGCTCTATCATTGTAATTTCACTCCTTGGCTCTTTTCCCTATAATTATATAGGCAGAAAAACAGTTTATTGTGAAATATCTCATATTAGCATTAGACAGGTAACACCAGATAAGGGGGAAAAATAATCCAAAACTCACCTTTGCAAGATACTTTATCTAGGATACTATTAATGATAAAATGGATGCTATTAACATTTTCTTCTGACTGTCAATTTCACCCTGAGGGACTTGCACTCAGTAACAAACAAAAGTACTTCTAACATTTGAAAAAAACAGGAAATCATTATAAAACCAAATCAGTCGCCAGGGCAGCCTGGCTACCCCAGTTTCTGAAACTAATTTTGATCTCACGGATTCTCTTCAGGAACGCAAGACCCAGATCATAAATTATACAATTTTTGAGGAACCCCTTTAAATCCAACCTTAATTGACAGCGATCTGCACACAAATCAAGCCGTGTATGACTGACATATATGGTCAATCTAAAGTTGTAATTCCTGGTATGGATCATGTACAAGTCTACTTTTTCAAACAGGGAATGGAGAAGAAAAGGGACATACGACCAAGGCAAAACATAGGCAAGGAATGCGATGGGAAGGGACAAAGGAAATACTAGCAAAAGAGAAATTTTGTTGATCTACCTTCAATGAAGTAAAGTCCAATTCTGCCTCCAGCTGGTATGAAGTCCCATCTAAGATCTTAAAGAGGACCACTATGAGTTTGCTTTGTGCTAGGCTGGCTAACTAAACCAGTGGGAAACCATTTGGGTTTTTTAATTAATAAATTTTCTGCCAGTTTAATCAGGTACAGCCACGGCTAGCACAAGGGAAGGGGCCAGAAGAGATGGCCCCTTTCAGCACTGAGTTAGATGAGTTCATTTGCCTTGTAAAAATCTCCCCTTTCAGTTGCTGGAGACGAATGGTAGGAAAGATCTAAAAAACTCATATCAACTCAAAAATACCCATGCATAGCATACATGTGCATATAAAAACACTTAGGCGCAGCCAATTGGACACAGACACATTTCTGGATACAAAAGAGGACTGAATTCCTCTTCTTCCAGACCTCTCATTCTAGTTGAGAACCTAAGATATTTTAAGGCCAGGTTCACAACAGGAGCTTAGGCCCAATGAAACTACAGACATGATGCTTTCCTAACCAAAACTAGGCACATGTCATAATAGAAAAAGAGTAGGTATAAGCACCAAAGGTGAGACTTGATAAATTGGATCTTAACTACAGCTTTCCTCCTCACCTGTCTGTTGTTATAACACAGGTTACTACTAAAAATAACAGCAAAAATATACCTATAGTCAACTGTGTGTTCTTGTTCCTCATGAGATGCCACAAGAAATTTGTCTGCAGGAGCAAAGGATTGAAAAATGCTCTTAAAATTGCAGTTTCCCCCTTCTGCTTTCCTAGCTTTCCCTAGCTAAATCAATAGTTGAGGAAGGATTCATGCACCAGTTGCACACAATTTTACTTTTTCAGAAGATGCTTCACCCAGATTTGTCTGTTACTTTTACCTAGGGCTATTTTTTGTCTTTTAAGTCAGGCCCCTAATTCATGGTATAAACTAAGCATAGCCCATGGCACTAATTCTACTGAAACCCAGCAAGGTTGGAGAGGACACTGTCTACCTGGTTCCAAGCAGACGTGATGTGGCACAAACTGTTATCTCCCCAAGCTGACTTCAGGGAGGGCTATGATTTTTATCCCTTGAACAGGCTTCCCAGCTGTGCTGTAGAAACAGTCTACCAGCACTCCCTAATTAAAGCTACAAACAATCAATATTTAGTCTGTCTCAACCACCATCACACAAAATCACTTGGCAAAGAAGGGCTGACACTAGCAGGGACCACAGGGGCTGTTGCTTTGAATTACAAAAGCATTTACCCACAGAATGAGATTTACAGTGGAGCTTTCTCTGCCTGAGAAAGGATTTTCATGTCAGCAGACAGCCCTATATTAATTATGGTTTTAAAGCCTGCCTCTTGCCTCCATTATTTTCTTCCTTGCATGAAATAAGAAAATCCGACCTCCAGAGTAGTATCCATAGTGGGGATTCTAGTTCACTAGGTATGCAGGGAAAAGTCCTGGCATCCGGCACATTGTGCAGTCCCCTCTGCTGAACAGGGCAGGAAGGGAGCCGTGACTAGGCAGGGAGCCTTCCCATCTTTGCTGGAAGGCAGAATCTATGACAACCTCTTTTTTTATTCCCATCTATTACTACCTGTTGTTAATCTAAGAAAACTAAAAAGCCTCAGATACATCTCAAATGTTACTTCAGAGACAATCCAAATTAAAATGTAATTATTCTCTTCAGTCTAATTAGTTTTCCTCTTTTCTGACGAATGCTTTTTTCTTCACCTCTTATTGAAATACTTTAGTTCCCCAAAAGAAAAGCATATACTCTCTCCTGTATCCTGTCATTAGATTCTTCTCAACCACTCCTGACAGAGAAGAGATCAGTAGCTGTTTAAAAAGTTTGGAGGAAAGTACCTCAAAACATTTGACTGAAAAGGAGGTTAAAGACTCTAAACGCCTTGTTAACGTGAGACTTTCAAGAAAAAGAGATTCTTTCAGAACATGCAAATTCTCATTAATTTCTTGTCCAACTAAGTTGAGTAATAGAAGCAATATCTACTTCTCTCTAACCTTCTGCCAATAATTATTTGACAGAAAAGATACAGATGATCTCTTAAAAGATACAGATTCAGTAAAAACGAAGGCAAATGTGTTACCACATAAAAGAAAGCAAACCATTAAAATGTATTCATGTTACTCTACGTATGACTAGATTTTTTCACTTTACAGTGATACATGAAGAATTTCTACACTACCTACAGTCCTTCTCCAGATTCGATCCACACGTGAGGTTTAGAAAGTTGTTTGGATGTTTATTTTGAGGTAGAACTGTCACTATTTCTTTGCAACTTTCAAAAAACAGTGTACAATGGCATACCAACTTTTTCTATTTCTAATAATGGTAAGATTATCATAATGGATACAGTATTATGTATCTGCGTTGTTGAGAGAATGTTTACACAAGTACCACCAGTAGAGGCATGAGATTTGGCAACATTTAAGGAAACAGCAGCTGCGTCCCCTGGATGTTGATGTATTAGTCTGGACTGAAAACACACACTGTTTTAGGTGAATGGACATGTTGCGGCATTCATGGTCTTAAGAAGCACTGCTCTAAACTTGCAAAAGTATTGTCTACATATTAAAATGCCATAATAATTCTCAGCTTTCCAAAACCCAAAAGAAAATATGGTAGCATATCTGAAGGGCTCTGCACTGTACATACCTTCCTCTCTCTTTATTTCCCCTTCCCAAAAGTAAAAAGGCAAGCTTTGCAGAATGCTCTAAACAAAGGATTTGTTACTTCAGATTAAATAAGAATGAACTTCAAAGTCTAGAACCTTTCAAAAGCCAACAATAAAACAATAAAAAGAGAAAAAAAATAAAACACCACCACCAGGTAAGCAAACGTCTCCCTAGTTACACGAAAAAGCCTATAAATATGGACATTCTTACAGTGTTTGAAATCTACAGGATCATACACATAATTCAGCTAGGAGGACAAGGCAATCTTTATAGGGAATATCCCTTGTTTAAAGGCAGCTATGTCCTGTAAGTTCTAAAGATTGTTAGGAAAATAAATAAATTAAAAGTAAAATATCTAAAAATACATTTCCATATGTGAAAAAACTCTTCTAATAGCAGTAGTATGTCCTGTTATTTGACTGACTGCTTATGTTTGTTGTTATTTTTTTTTTTGCTTCGGCTAGTAGATTTTGTGACTGGCCACTCAGAAAAATCCCCTTCCCCCTTTAACAGCCTACAAATGGAAGCTTAGTGGGAAAGAATATTCTGGTTTTACCTCTCCAATTAGAAAGTCAATCCACATTCTTGAGTTTCCACATATAAAGACTTTTATTTACATTAAAGCAATGAGATGCAAAATAACTTTACAACTCCTACAAAAGTGAAGTATAAGCAAAAATATCAATTATGACTTGTCCTCATAACTTTACAAAAGCATTTATCAGTTACACTGACTGCGTAACTGCAGTTATAACAATCTCTTGCAAATATATGAAGCCTATCACATATTGCCATATTTTACTTTGCCATCAGCATAAATCCATGTGACTCATTACCTTTTTTCTAAAGGTTATCTTCTAAAGCAACACTAGAATGCAGATACCAACAGAAAAAATAGATGTGTTAACAGTATTACTGATGTATTTCAAAATTATTAGAAAGATACGATATTTATGGTGTCATTCCTTGGCTCCTACTGCTGTAAGTAAATTGCATTTATAAACTGAAAAGTTTTTAAGCTTCAATTCAAACAGCTGATTTACTGTATTGGACTGTACTGTACTGGCTGCATTTGCAGAATCCAAACTACTGAGCCATCTGCACCACAACTGCTTTCCAGGCTTTGTCTTTGTCAAAATCCTTTAAGGTATTATTTGAAACCTAAAAGTAAACAAATGCAGACAAATGGAAACATGAAACAATGCTTTGGTTAAAAACTGAAGTTCAAGCAAATAAATATCTGAGATGAATAGTTACAGTCTGAGCTATTAAAATATTCTATACATTGTAAATCATATAATTTTCTATATTTTATAGTATGCATTTATGATATAAAATATATTCATGTAAATTTTATAATACTGGAGACATTTGGATCAAAGAAACTTGGATATTTGTCAACATTTTTGCCAAATATGACTGAAAGCCCTAGCATCTAAATCTCTAATCCCAAAGCCAGAAGTAGCCTACAGTGCAACTGAAGCAAGATTTATCTACATACATGCAAGCAGACTAAGGTCTTGCCTAAGAACACAAACACCTGAGAAGCTAAAGGGACCTACAACTTCACCTGTAACATTATTCGTGTGTTTAAATATTAAAAGGTAAGCAAAAAGGTGTTCCTTTTCTGGACAAATTTCTCTTTTTAGTATTTAACTCACAACTAATTTCTCAGTGACTCACAAACTAGGCATACTTATTTAAATAATCCCCAAAGAGATCTGTTTAGCCATGCCACAACCTATGCTCCAAAGTCTGACTTGCAGCAGTGGAAGAGCAGCTATGCATCGTCTTTTATATGGAATGTAACTCTCAGGACACAGATCCAGAAAACAAGCAACCTACACCAAATGCTGTCAGCAGCCTGAGGAGACATATATCCACAGCTTCCATTTTCTATTACCAGCTGTATAATGACATGACTAAATTTCAGTCCCTGCTCCCAATGCTTTCTATCCAGTGCTGCTTCCATGCAGATGCTCACTTTAGAGGAGGGACTGAATACAGCATCCTTGCTTTCTACCACTGCGCCCTGCAGTAAGCATCCAGCTAATGTCAGCTACCCTCTCCTACCTTTTAAGGATACATTGCTTTGCTCTGAAAAGCAGAGGAGCTACATTGCTGTTCTAGGAGTTGGATGCAGTTAACCTATGCAGACCAAAGAAAGCGGGGTTCCCACAGTCCCTGAAATAGCACTCTAGTCCTGACTGAATGTATGAAAAGTGGTAACAGTAATACTGGCACCACTATGCTCTAAAAAAAGTAAGTGTCCAATCTGTGTCTGAAAGGATAGCTTGAACACGTAAGTGCAGGAGGGAAACTGGAGGGAAATATCAATTCTGATCTTGAAACATCAGCTTTGGTGGTGTAGTGAGGACATGAAGAGACCTGAGAGTCCAGGCACACTCCTCTGCACACCTCTTCATACTGTCCAGCACAGGCAGTCACTCACTCAGCTTGTCCATTGTTGTTCCTATGATGCAGGTTATTAACTCTTCCCATCTGAAATTTATGGAACTTAAGACATCTAACCCGGCTTAGTAAATTCACTCCACCACAGCAGGCATTGGAAAAGTACAATTTTATCAAGTACTCTCATTCTATAGCCCAAAACATCTGCCCACATTGAAAGGGTTAAATCCATTTCTTTGTTAATAGATGGCTATCTCATTATTGGAACATGGTCATGCAAGGCCCATCACCTTTTCTACCACTTCATCGTTACACACAAATAGTGATTATGGATGTGCATCCTGTAGAGCAGAGCTATCATTTTATCTTAGTACAATGATGAACCTCGTCTGTAATTGTGAGCTCATACTACAAATAAGAAAAAAGAGGGTTGTAATCTTACAACTGTTTTTCTCTTAACAGGACTTGTCACAGATTTACAGATACTGCATTTATCGCGTCCCTGTCCTCATTTAACCAGCAAAATCTCTCTATTATAAATTTCACAACTGCATTGACATCTTCAGTTTTACAGAGCAGCTTTTAATTGTGATCTGAATAAAGTAACATGAAACATTATCAAAAACATATTTTAAATACAGATTTCAAATTTTATAATAGGCATTCATAAATACCTCTGTTGTTCTGTATTCCTGTTTTTTAACCTGTGATGCTGTCCATGACGAATCATGTAGTTTCATTTTTGTCTTGTAATTTACACACTGTATTACAGTTCCTATAGTAAGGCATGCTTGAATTAGCAGCATCAACATCAGAAGTAACAGGAGTACATCATAAGATTGCTGAAAATAGAGACATGAATATGTTGTCAACTGCCTGAATAAAATATTTTCTGCTGTTCCCACTCCCATATTCTTGAGATTTCTGTCTAGATTTAATTTTTTAACTCAAATTTTAATTTACAGTTTATTTCAGCATGAAGCTTCTATTAAAATTTTAGTGTGAGAGTTTTCTCAAAGTAGAATAGATTGATATTTTTTAACAAAATGTTAATTTGCCAAATTATCTTTTCCTCTAGAAACATAGCAGAATAGAAAAAACCTTTCTCTAAAATATAGAGCCTCACTGCTGGTTCTGACCAGAGCAGTGTCGCAGCTATTGCCTGGGCCTGGCCCTGTGCCTCGCTGGCTCTGACCTTGCCCTGCTGACCTCAATTCCTGGCTGACCTTTGATCTGACTCACTACTACGGACTTTTCTGGCAATTACTGGACTATTGGGTGAACCTGGTCACCATGGCTGAACCTGCCTTGGTTTTCTTTATTTTGGTACTCCTTGCCAATAAGGTAACTGGCCTTGCCTGTCTTGCTGTAACCTTCCACTGCATTGATCACCCTCCTTTGCAGAGTAGCACACTCTTTCTGCATCCAGACACAAAGCAGCATAAGAATGTAAGAATTGCTCTGCAGGCTCACATCAACTGTCTAGACAGTCCTGTCTTTTGTCTCCACTATGTGCCCCAGGAGAAGCTACTTAAAGAGAACATGTAAGCCACGACCGCTTCCTGAGGTCCAACAACAAACTATGTTCCTCCAGTATCAGAACAGGACTACATATTCAATAGCTGTTTTCCAGTCCCTAAGATCTGTTTAACAAATATTTTCCCTCTTTTCTTCTAAAATTACAAGACTACTTAAGGACTAGTGGGCACTAAGAGTCGAGACTCTTATTGACACTATTTTAATCCTTAAAAATGGTTCTTTGAATATCATCACAGGTTGTCAAAAGCACTTTGTCAGTAAAGCCCTAGAAAGCTCTTCAGCAACAATTCATATTGAAATGCTTCAAGATACGCAAACTTTTTTCTTCTCTGCCCTAATCCAGGCTTTGAATGAATCCAGGTGTAAGCTTACAATCCCAACTGTTGGCAGACATCCTAAGAAAGAAAAAAAATGTATTCTTCAAGTAAAACTAGAATTTTTAATTTATATATTAGAAATTTATAAAAACCTCAAGGAGTCCAGCATATTACAAATTATTTTTACTTATTATTTAGAACAATATCCCCTGTTTTTAAAACCTTAATTCCAGGAAGGCAATAGATTTACCATACTTAAAACAATATCATTGCTTAAATAAGAGTTTTTGAATAATTTCTGCAACATTTTATTCAATCTTTATAATGAAGTAGCCTGTCTTCTTATACTCACTAATTCATTTTTTTGTTGCTACTGTAATGGATAGATGCTAATTTTTCAAATGCATAAAAATACATACTTTAACAGCAGGTGGGTAATTTTTAAAGATGTCAACAACTTGCATAATACTGAAAGATAAGTATGCAGAAGCTGTGAACAGTAGTGGAGAGGTAACACTGCTAATGGCAATCAGGACCTCAACCTACAAAAATAAGATAATAAATGTTAAATAAGAATAAAAACAAGTTAACACTTTGGTTTGTGAGCTATATCTCCTTGAAGCAAGCATAACAAGTGCGTAAAAGTGTACATATGAGACAAATTTTGTCATCCATCTTGCATGGAGATACAGAAGTAGGCTTTGAATAAATGTTTCCTAGACAAAACAGTTGTTTTGTAATTCAGTTTCCATTTATAAGCATTATGGGGCTTTGTTTGATTTTAAAAGTACATTTCATATGCAGATAGAAGAAACAATACCCAATTTAGAGAGACAACGTAGAAGCATCCTTTATCCTTCAGTTTGTGCAGAATAATGAGAATTAACAGCAGATACTGCAGACTTACAACCTAAAATAACTTACGCAAAGAAGTCTGAATGTTTTGAGGCAAATTTATTGCAATACAATAGCAGCTGAGTTTTCATTCAAATATCATCCCTACAGGATCAGATTCTGACTTCAGTTGCGGTCATGCATCATTATTGACTTAAATAGGGTTGCATGTCTAGAACGTAGAACAGATGTTTTAAAGAAGCCTCTGCAAACTTGCTGAGGGTGCACTCAATCTTGCTGTCTGTATTATTAATGAAAATACTAAACTGCACTGGTCTTGGTACGGACCCCTGAGGGACACCACTTCTCACAGATCTCCATCTAGACATCAAGCTGTTGACCACTACTCTCTGGATGCGACCATCCAACCAATTCCTTATCCACCGAACAGTCCACCTGTTAAATCCGTATCTCTACAATTTAGAGAGAAGGATGTGTGGGACACCTTGTCAAGTCCAGCTAGATTACATCCATTCTTCGCATTGCACTCTAATTACAAAATCCAAGAATTGTACACACTTACCAGACATTTACTTGGATATTCAGCAGCTACATGACTTGCAATAGCACTTGGAAAGCACTACACAAAGAAAGTGTTACAAAATAAATATCAACTTGAAAATTACAAAAAAAATTGCAAAAATTGCAAAAATTATAATTGAGTTACAGTGATTCCCACTAATCACAGACAACATCCTTTTCTTGAAAAGGTAAAACTCTTGTAAAAGGTAAACTTTTAATGACAGTATTAGGAATCAATTAGTCAAATGGATCTAAAACTAATCTTTATTTAACTTGCATTTAATGATTAACACCTATTAAACCTACACACACTGAAATATGATTAACCTCATAGCTTGCCACTACTACCTAAAAACCTAATGAACCCTACTGAACTTTATGAATTCTTTTTATGATCTTTCTCCACTTCATGCTAAGGGATTTTCCAAACATAGGTGCAATATATAAACCCAATATTAATTGTCTTCTTTCTCAACTAGTTCAATCTGTGGCAAGCAGGGCAGCACAGTGTCTTTTATGAATCTGCTGTTTCTAGGTACAGGCTGTTATTGGTGACAAGGGTTACCAGTCATAGCCTCAGACTTTTAAGACAGTTAAGACTGACTGGTTAAAGGATATCCTAAGGATTCTACTACACTGAAACTAAATTCAATTTTTTATTTTGCATCCTGAAATATTCTAAAACCTAGGACTTGTTGGTCAAAACACTTCACTGCTAATAGCCTTGTTTTATTACTCATTTCCATTTTACTGAACTGAGTACTGAAAATGTATCAGAAAATTTTATAAGCAGTATTGTAAATCAAAATAGAATGAGCATATTGCATAAGTATATTAAATAAACTGAAGTGTTAATTTATTTGCTAAGCAGCAATTGCCACTTAGTATTAGGGCCAAATAAAATTTCCAGTAGGAAGCAGAAATTTGAAAATAAAAATAAAAAATAAAAATCAAAGGCATTGTCTTAAAAGACCACCTTCATCTTGCACTACTTACAGCAACTAAGATCCAAAAGAATGTCACTGAAAGATATGGACCTGAGACCAGGACATCCATATTCAAAGCAATTATTCCACCAAATACTGATGAAATTCCAATAATCACCTCAATTACCTAAGACAAAGAAGAGCACTCAAATTATTAACAGTGCATTTGAACACCAAATCTCCTATTTGCATATAGAAAGGAACTCACTGGAAGGAAAAAAATGCATTTATGCTATTAGCTACACATGAAGTCAATGTGGCAAGAATCCAGCTGGCTTAAATGAAAACAAAACCAGTTTCATTATACATATTTATGATCTCATTTATTAGCTCCACTGAACAGCAGTTCAGTTTACACTATTTATTCTTAAGTCATTCAGTAGTCTCCTTCCTATTATAAATTGCAGTTACCATTTATCTTGCAATATTCTAAAAGGAAATACTTTAAGATACATCACTCATTACTCTCTTTATTCTTTCAGCTCTTATCTACACTGATCCCCTCCTGGCTGTAAAGAAGTTTAGCGCTTAAAAAGATGAAAGAACACATTGATTTAAAGAAAGAAAATAACACTTTTCTTACTGAGTATGACTTCAGAATTCGAGTAGGAAAGCTGACATTGCCCAAAATGGTGGTACTGTCATATGCAGTATTCTAGAGAGGAATGAAAAGTCGTGATCAAAAAAACACACAAAGCAATACATTTCTTTGTAATTTCCCATACAACCTGTTACAGATCGTAACAGTGGCACGTAATGTCTGGTTGGCCCATCAGAGCTGACGGGGGAACACCACAGCGTTCACCAGTGTCAGACTACATCAATCACATTAAAAATAAACGAGGTAGCCTAAAGTAGCTGTTATACAACCACCATTTAACAATGAAATACAGTCATCTTATCTCCCCTTTCCATCTTCAAAATACATACTTTCCTCATGAGCCTTCAGATGTTAGTGATGTGGATAAATAGTAACTGAAGGAGGACAGAACTTCTACACAACTTTACCTAGCAAGCAATACTTTCCCTGGAACACAAAATGTCACACCACGTTTGCTCCATTATTACCCAAAAGAAGTACTGTTGTAGAAAAACAAAGATGGGATTTGGGAGAGCACTAGTGACTAAAGAAAATTTTACCCATAGCCCCAGTTCCTAAAGCCAATTTTCATGGTCCAGATACCACCAAATCGGCATATATGACAAAAGTTTCTACACCTCAGGCTTCAAAAAGTCACTGCTTGCATACATACAAGTCACAGTACTCTAATGTTTCGTATGTCATTAAGTTTACAACAACAAAACTGAAGTAAAACATTTGCTGTGTCTGTTCATAAGATATCCAAACAACCCTGTTTTGTACAATAGCAACAGGTTGTTTTGCAGAGGGCCCACTGCACTCTTAAAGACAGAAGGGGAAATTGCTGTTTAGCACAGTACTTTTATCTATTGTTCAAATCTAGTTTTACCATGCAATATGAAGTTATATACTGGAGTCAGGAAAAAGTTAACATTTTTTAACACAAAAAAAACCCCATTTTTAATCCTTAGGGGTACATACTTTCTTTCTCGTACAGCAGTCTTCAGTAGACCTAGCTGAAATGATCACAGTAGTTGCCATGAAGATTTCCAGCAGAATAAGCAGAATCAGGTTGAAATTTATCTGTCAGTAAAATCCCAGATACAAATGAGTTACATTTTCCATATTAAAAGTAAAGGAAGAGGCCCGAGCTAGTAGGATGCAGCAGGCTATTTTCTGTGTCATTTAGACATATCTATTAGTTAGATACCTTGTTAACCAATTTTTTAGATCCTGATTAATTTCTAGGATAACACTTAGCTATCTACATACTATTCAGAATACCTAACCTAAGAAAGAAACATTTATTTTATTTATGGGAATATTCTGTCTGAATATCCAGAAGAGCACTTAATGGCAAGGGGGTGGGGTATGCCTGCATTTTGTAGGACCTCCCATATGAAACCAGAACACTGCAGCAAATCGTGGAAGATTCACAGGAACAGAAAAAGGACAAACAAGAGCAAGCCTGACTACCCCAGGTGCGGAAGGAGGGCCTCAGGCTCCCAACCCCTAAGCTGCAATTCAAATGGTGTAATAAAATGTCTAATGTTGAATGAAAACACAATCCAAAGAACTGGGCAAACAATCCTGCCTTGGTGCTCTACCTAGTGCTAGAGGAGCATTGATGAATACTCTTTGTGGTTTCATAACTCTTGCAGATCTAACAGACCATGTTATTGTACAAAAAAAACCCCTAGTGCTAGAGGAGCATTGATGAATACTCTTTGTGGTTTCATAACTCTTGCAGATCTAACAGACCATGTTATTGTGCAAAAACATGGATGCTGCAATTCCTGCTGTCATTGCTAATCTTCAAGAGACAAATAACTGTAATCCATAACATTTCCTTATTATCTCATGAAAAGAGGTAGATACCTACTCTACATGGGCTGAATCATTTTCTAGAGGCACGCAAGTTATGCAGGGTGGATCTCCTTCTTGTCTTCGAAAGCACTGTATTTTTCTAGTGGCAGGCCAAGAAAATATTTGGTTGTTAGGTCCATTGGGCAAAGTACCAAAACTTTAAGGAGAACTGACTGTATTCAGAACTGATACAATCATAGCAAACCATTGCTCAATGACTTAGAACAGAAATACATTGTTCCCTCACATTAGACCTGGTTTGCAGTTGATCAAATCTCAGTTTTTCTCTGACAAATATCTTGCATCACATGGTTTTTTGAAAAAGACCATAAGTGGCAGATTTGAGAGGCTTTTTTGAGCACTGAAATTCATTCTTCTCAGGAAACCATAATTGGAACTATGTGCCTTGCAGTACACAGACTGTAAAGTTGTACTAGAGCCACAAACAGCAATAAATGTCATAGCGGCAAGCTTCTAGGGAAAGTGCTAGTATGAAGAATAAAGACATTATTTGGCAAAAGGAGAAATATCAAACATGTGGCCTGCAGAATAATTTAATCAAGTTTGTAAGTTCCCAGGATTTGGACATGTTTCGACATGCAGTGCCGGTACTGTTGTGGGCTGGCAAGGCCTCACTATCCACTGCAGTGCCAAGCAGATGTACCGGTTTGAGTCCAGAAGCACTATAACTACATTGACAGACTAGCTTAATTTAATTCTAGCTATAAGAAGCAAATAACAGAAATTAAAACAGTAAATAAATTACATTTTAAATTTTTTTTTCTGGTATTTTTTTCAGATATGACATGTCAAAAATATCAGACAGAGCCTTCCACTCATAAATTAGCTCAACACCCCTGCACCAAAGTAAAAATATCTGATTTCCAGAGTTGGAGTTTGGGTGGTTTTGTTGATTTCATTTTTTTAAACAGAAATACAGCTAAATCTAGAAGTAAGTACCTTTTTACACCATCTGTAATGATGGGAAATTCAATGTTAGATTTCTAAGCATTAGAGAAAATTATCTCAACAACTACCACTATTTATAAAATCTACCACCTGATGCAGAGAACCAAGTAAGATGTATTCCTAATCTTCTTCCATGACTAAGGAACATGCAAGTGCAACTGGGTAGAAAGTGGTAGATTAGCACAACCTTAATGCAATTTGCTCTGAACCTGCACCAGGTATTAAAAATGTGGTTCATTGAAACAGGACAGACTCTCAGCCATCCAGAGTGGAAGCAGCAGTCAGGCAGAGTATCTCACAGCACATTTAAAATAAGAGATGTCTAAGTTCACACCTCAGAATCCTGCCTTAACAGTCTGCACTGAGGCAAACAAGATTGTATTGCAGGGTTCCAGTTACTGGATCATCTCAGTTATAAAGGAGGTACAGACACTCGACAAAAGTATGTACTCAGTTAGGAGTTAACTTGAATCCAGTTCAAAATCTGCACCCTTTCAGTTGCCGTGTCCAGCATGCACGAGGTTCCACTCATTTTTGTCCATCAGACTTCTTACTCTGAGAGCTGGTAAGGAACAAGAGTGGCAGCAGTGGCAGTTTGCAATTTTACACATTGCATCCTTCATGTTGATAGCATGCAGACTACAGAACTGCACACTACTGGAGTGGTTGTCACACAGTCACAGTCTGGGACATGGCTTGTATCTTGCATTCTATTTAGCTACCTAAAGTAATTTTCTGGAGTTATCCAACACTAGTAACACTACTGAAGAATTATCCTGGACCCTTATAAGTGGAGGGTGGGAGGGTGGTTAAATATTAATTGTCTTACTTGGATAAACATATCCTTTTTATGAGTATTAGTGCTTTTAAACTACTGGCAGCAATTTCACACCAGACCTAGTATTATTTTCTTGTGCAGTTTCCCATGAGGAGTGAAAATAAATATGATGATGAAAGAATAGTTAAAGAGATGGTATTCTACATTTTCTGTGTACCACATGGGTAATGGAAAACAGCTGGCAGTGAGCTGCCAAACAGTGAGACTGTCTCACTGAAACAGTATCCTTATAAAGAGGAGAGCAAGCATTGCCCAGCACATTGTCTTAAGACAAAAAAGGTTCAAAAAACTTCAGAGTCAAAAAAGCTTTACACACACAGTAATCCTGACTTATCTTTATTCAGTGATCAACAACACAGTATGGAAATGCAATAGGCAAGTGACAAGAATTTAAACCACATAACTAAGGACATCTTGTGGATATGATTGTAGATAACTAACATCTGGCAAAGAAAGAATCCACTTTGTTATAAATTTAATGTTTGTCACCTATACTTTCCCAGTGAAATATAATCTCTTTTTTTTCAAATTACTTTATCTGCCTGGAAAATACAAAAGCTGTTAATATTTAATAAAAGAAAATGCAAATTTTTATGCAATCGAAAAACTACTCACTTCAAAAGTATGCAACTAAAGCTAAGCTCTTGCACACATGGCCAGCTCAAAGCTTCCCAAGAGCATAAGCAAATTATATTTGTCACTCTGGGGCTCATGACAAAATATCTATTTATTATGGTAGCAAAATGAGTCCCTTCAACCCAACTTTCCTGAGCAGACATAGCCCTCCACTGTGCCAACAGCACTGTGATCCTGTCTACCAGGAGAAGGGAATGCAAAGGGACTGGTAGTCTGTCAGAATTCTCTGCTATTTTCTCTCAGAATGCTTGGAGGGGTTTCTAATATTTGAACTCTGTACCAAGAAAGGAAGGGAAAAGGTAATTTACCTCTCTTTCTGGTATATAATGCATTCAGCCCCAACAGCCTAGGACACTGAGGGGACAAATGTATGAGGGAACAAATGTATGAGGGAACTGCTACACTACCAATAAGCTAGCAAAGGCTATTCAGACAACTGGCTGGTGCAAACTGTCCTGAGATGCACACAGAACCCAGGGGGCCAAGAAATTGTTCCATCAAACTGCCCACATTTAAAACCAGTACTGTTTGAATTCAAGTGATCTGACTGTCCAGAGGGCTAAACTTCCATAGCTCCAATAGACTGCAGTACTCTCATCTCTCTAAAAAGCAGGTTTGTGAGTATTGGCCTAACATACTGGACTTTCTAAGGGCAAGTAAACACAATTAATGTAGAAATTCTGTGAAATCTGGAGCTAACCAGACATTTTTAAAATAGAATAGATATCTCCAAAGCAAACTCTAGCTTCTGCACTACTTTTCTATCAGAAAATCTTTAGTTATCTGCTATATTATTATTATTATAGGGAGTCATTATTAATGCTGAGCTCTTAGTATCACAATAGTTGACATAATAGTGGGAGAAGAGGTGAAAAACAGAAGAGTCATTAACCTTCATATCAAATGCATGATTGGAGAGATGGGCTGATTCTAATGGGATGATGTTTAATAAGTCCAAATGTCGGGTACTTCATTATGGACACAACAATCCCATGCAGAGCTACAGACTGGGGCTAGAGTGGCTGGAGAGTAGTCAGGCAGAAAAGGACCTGGGAGTGCTGGTTGACAGGAAGCTCAACATGAGCCAGCAGTGTGCCCAGGTGGCCAAGAAGGCCAATGGCATTCTGGCCTGCATCAGGAATAGTGTAGTCAGCAGAACCAGAGAAGTTATTGTCCCCCTGTACTCGGCACTAGTCAGGCCTCATCTGGAATACTGTGTACAGTTCTGGGCCCCCCAGTTTGGGAAAGATGTTAGGATACTGGAATGTGTTCAGAGGAGGGCAACGAAGATGGTAAAGGGGCTGGAGCATAAGCCCTACGAGGAGCGACTGAGGGAGTTGGGGCTGTTTAGTCTAAAGAAGAGGAGGCTCAGGGGAGACCTCATTGCTCTCTACAACTACCTAAAAGGAGGTTGTAGTCGGGCAGGGGTTGGTCTCTTCTCTCAGGTGACCAGTAACAGAACTAGAGGGCATGGACTCAAGCTTCGTCAGGGAAAGTTTAGGCTTGATGTGAGGAAGAAGTTCTTTACTGAAAGGGTGATTGGCCATTGGAATGCATTGCCCAGGGAGGTGGTGGAGTCGCCGACCCTGGAGGTGTTTAAGGGGAGACTGGATGTGGCACTGAGTGCCATGGTTTAGATGATGGTTGCTGTTAGTGTTGGGTTATAGGTTGGACTTGATGATCTCAGAGGTCCTTTCCAACCTTGTGATACCGTGATACTGTGATAATGGTAATGACAACACCTATCATATGTTATTGACTATTGCATGTAATATTCCTATGTAGTACAGAGGTCTCAGATTATTTTAGCATAACAAAAAAAAAAAACCAAAATCATTCTATAAGTCTACTGTTTGGCATATATTACTAAAGACAGATATTGAAAGGTTGTGACTGAAAACCAGTGAATTTTTCCCAGCGTGAAACGCGTCCTTTAAATGACATAACTGCTGCTGCATTCTCTTTGTTGATGATGTATAAGGAAAATGTTCATCAAAAATTTCTTCCCTGGTGGCCTCACAAGCAAAACTACCCATTAAAGAAGATCCAGGAAAAGATTACACTTAATCCAATAAAGAAATGTCCCAGAAGTAGCCATGTTTGGGACACCTCATTTCAGTACAATTCAACCCTAAAAATTGGCTAATCTACAGATAAACTACTAATTCATTTTAAGTTTTCTCTTCTGACTCTGCTCATATAAAACCAAATCACACAAAATAAACAACAAACAAAAAACAACAAAGCTTGCTCCAGTCAACAGAAAAATAAACAGTGAGTTGACCAAACGATCGCATTTGAAGACCTAATTCATGTTTTTGAACTTTGAATATAAGAAGACAGAAAATTCACTTCCATATTAATCTTCTCTAAGTTAGCTGTACCATGCATCTTTTAGACATATAAGTTTTCATCTCTGATGTAAATTTTCCAGTCTTGTCTTTCTCAGAAAATTAAAGTTATTGCCAGATGATCTCTTCTTATAGACTAAGTAGGAATACTTGGGTATGACAACAATGTGACAACATGTGATCTCCACCAGCTCATCCCCCCTCCTTTTTTAAAACCAAGACAAATGTAGCATTAACTAGTAATTGTTTTAGTAACTTACATTTATAGCTGATGGATTGAGGACAAGTTTGCATCCAAACCAAATTAAACAAGTTGTTGTAACAGCAAATGTAGAGACAAACAGAATCTGAAAATTTGGTATCTGAAAAACAGTTTCAAAATGGGTTTCACTCTCATTTTAACCACAGGAGAAAAAAATTATTCAACTGCCAATAAAAATCTTATACTTACCACATTAATTTTATTCCTTGCTATAGCAAAGCTCACAACTGCTGAAGGAATACACTGGGAAAATTAAAAGAGAAGACTAGTGGGATATTCTGCACAAAGAATTGTGTACATATATGTCTATACATCTATTTTATTTGGTCTGAATTCATATTTCAGTCAACCTAGATGAAGAAAATATCAGAAAATCTGAGGAAAAAGTCTGCCACTTTTGCCTGAGCTCATTATTTATAATCAGTATCTGAGGATTACAAGAGGTTTAAATATGTCTTCCATACCCCTCAGTTTTGACTGGCTACTCAGCACAATGTGATAAGTAAAGGAAAGAAAGGAAGACTATAAAAGGACATTTCATGCCTTTTTGAGTTTAAATTTAAGTCTAGAAGGGCTGAGATCTTTGAGCAGGAAAAGAGAAACACTGCTACTCCCATTAAACCTGGCCAGTTGTAACACAGTTCTGAAGAACTGATCTGTTGAGTCAAAACTACACTGTGAGAATTGTGCCTGGGATCTCCACTATGTTTTCTAGGGACCAGTGCTTCTATATTTGAGGGCAGAGCTGAATGGAAAGCTATGCAGAAGTGAAAAGTTTCACAAGGTAATTTTTCTATCCCTTAGCTGTTCCCCACCACAATGCGTATAATACCATTACAGATCCAACTCTATTTTACACTAATACATAACGTTACAACATACTAATAAGCAAAATAAAAATATATTCAACTAAAGGTATTAAAAATGTTTCAATGTTAAATCATGAATCGTAACAAATTCTGCATTTCTTTACCTTTTCACTCGTCTAAACACTGATGGTTTTAACAACAGAACCACTGTAACTAGATTAAATAGTGACATTTAAAATTCTTGGCAGCACTTCCGTAACACCTAAATGACCTGTATTTAACATAATTAAAACATCTTTTTATGTGCTGGATACCCTAGATTCTCTAGAACACTACACAACTACATTCAGGCAACTGAATCTTGCTACTAGTCAAGATGATCAAATAGTCTAAAGAGCAATTCAGTTCATGTTAAACCATGGCTTAACTTTGTTATATGTAACTCTAACACCTTGCTCACATACAGACACACAAATGTGCACATCTTTACCCACAGCAAGACATCCAAACCCAATGTGATAACCTTTTGCACCTACCAGATCTTTGGAATTTCCGAATAAATACAAAGTTCAAAGAGACAAGATTTGGGGCAGAAAAGAGACATCTCAGCAACACTAATGCTGCAGTGAAAATATTAACTTCAAAAACTGTTTCAACTTTATTTTAACACCTTTAGCAGAAATGATAAGTAACAACTCATTCACAGAGCAGCTCCTGGGATCTGTTTGCCTAAAGCAAAGCATCAGCCCTGCACGTAACTTAAAACAAATCTGCAAGGTAAGTTGCAAAAAGAACAAAGCCAAGTACATCAGACTCATTTTACAGAGGCAGAGCTAAAGTGTAGATTAAGTATATATAATATAGCAAAGCAAATACAAGTCCCTAAAATACACTAAAAAATACTGGACTTTGGAAAACATCAGAGATCTTTAATGTATATTTGCTAATAAAATAATATTATTCAAGAGAACTTTTTAGTCTGCTTCAGTGCTTGGATACTACGGCAAAACACACTGAAAATGTAATACTTTGAAATGCCATCTGAAATACATTCTGATAGCATTTACCCGTGAAATTCCCCAAATATATAACAATGCAAATTTTCTTAAAACCAAGCATGGAAAAATTGTTCATGCGGATAACTAGCGCATGCCAGTGGTGAGCTGGTTAACAAAAGATGGTAGCATAAAAATGTCTTCATGACAACTGTTATTCCCTTAACCGTGGGATGAAAACCCATTTAATGAGTTATTAAACAGAATTAAATCTTCCATGAAGAAATTTAGTAAAAACACAGCATAAAAAGACAAAAGCTATTAACGACTGATTTTGCTGTCAAAGAGCCACAGCAAAAAATTAAGAATGCTTACTGAACCTGCTGCACAACGTAAATAATCCATTTCAGATGGAAAAATATTTCCCAGATACAGTGAAAAGCCAGAAGTAATAAGGAGGCAAGTCTGAAAAACAACAAATAATATAAGTTAATAGAATGAAACTATTTTTTAAAAAGCATCTAGTCTGATAGAAATCTGTAATTCCTTTCAAATTAAGGTACTGATGAACATTTAACAATGCAGTCTTTGTGTGAATAATTTTGAAGCAAAATGAAAACATGCTGAGTTCTGAAGAAGATGTTTTGCTGGTTACCAAGACTTAACATAATAATGTTTGAATCAAGCTTTGTGCCCTGACTTGGAAAATATCTAATAAAATGCTCTAATTGTGGTGTTAAGTGGCAAAAAAGTTTCAGAAACCTCAACTAAGCCTCGATTTTTGCATTCCCTGCTTGACTCAACCAATATTCATTATGCATACGGGCAGCTGGACCATTACCAAGTAGAACATACCAACAAAAATAATGTTAGAATACATTGATGAATACTCTTCCACTTATAATCCTGTCTCCCTCCAAACTCCCTTCCTGCTTTTGTCTAGTGACATAGCCATAAACGCTCAACTCCTCCTGTTCCCTTGCTAACTATTCCATTTATTTCATAATTATCAGAGTTAATCTCTCAGCAATAAATGATTAGTGTATTCACTAACATTTTTTCTTTTTGCTTGTTGTTTCTCTGAGTAGACATTTCTTTGGAGAGGCTTGAGAAGACAAGAAACAGAAAGGCTCTTTGGTTTTATTTAGTATTTTTTTCATATTACAAAATTACAGGGGTCTGTAAGAACTCCTTTTCAAAAAATGACAGAAAATAAGGCCAACATATGTGTGTGTACAACCACACACAGAGAGAATTCTGGCAGGCTGGAAAAACAGTATTTATAGAACACAACTTGAAATGGTGCTTGAAGCATATTGAACTGTTCCTGCACAAGAACAGCCCATGCTAGCAGCCACTTTAATGTCACTCTATTTTGCAACTGCTCCCTGAAGCAGCTAGTTTGGTTCACTATGACTTCTGCTGCTCAGCACACAGACTTTCCTCTCTGGACACTGTCTTTCAGAAGAGCTGAGAGAAATTAAGCACTATAATACTTAGGAGAAAAATCTAATTGGAATTTATTGGATTAGTTTATTCAGAAAATTGCATTTTCATTTATCCATAAAATCCATGCTTCTTGATATGACTTCAGCAAACAATCATTAAACATCAATATCTCCAATCACTCACAATAACTCATTAAAAAGGAAAAATCTAATTAAAGATAGTTGCCCTTTTTGACAATTAAGTTTCAGAAAACTTAGTGCAAAGAGAGCCAGCTCATCTTTTGCTCTCTTTTTATGTAAAAGTACATCTGAAAGGAAATCCAATTTTTGCAGATTGTCAGAAAGGAAAAAATGTTCAGCTGTTTCCATGAAATTAAGGCTATACTTTTATTCACTGCGCAAAAATAAGCAATTAACATATTAACAGTGGAACATTGTTAAATCTTAATAAAAATTACTCTTCAAAACACAAGAGTTGACAGAAAAAGAAAAGATCAAATTCTAATTGCTATAACAAACTTCAGTCAATTTTGCTCAGAACATGAAACAGTATATGGTATAAATGCAAGATCAGCATCCGAGGATTCTGGCATTGACAAAAAATCAAATCACTATGATGTTCATGTAAGAAACAGAAGTATACACCTCACTAAATGAAGATTCTGCCAAATAAGTACTGAACACTGAAAGATTAACGTGGCATTTAAGTATCATAAATTCATTTAACGCCAAAATGCTATCATGACAAGTGGAGTACTTTTAGCAGTCAAAAATATGTTAAAAGAATGCATATGATCAGGATACTTTGCACCCTTTATCAAAAGACACAGGTCATACATACATGTGGGTTGATATTTACCACTGTCACACCTATTCTCTGATTATGCCATATGATTAATGCTAAAGATACGAAAGCAGCCTTCATGTAGCATCTTTGATCAGTGCACTTATCCAAAGAATACCATTAATTACTTAAGTGTTACATTCTAAATTTGCTAAATACGTTCCTTTATGAACAAACATTTATATTCAATACTATGAGTGAAGAAATTGTGAGTCCTCAAATGATTCGAAACAGAACAGATTACTGGGCGCTGAGGCCTCACCTACATTTTTAAATCTCATATAATTTGAAGTACTTACTCCCATCAGCAAAGAAAAGATCCATGTTCTGTAACTAAAGCAAGGATGCAGCCTCTTTGATAGCTGAAGGTCACTCGATTTAGTATCTGGTATATAATTTCCATTCTCTTGTTTTCCCCTCTCCAAAGTTGGCATCCTGTCATAGCTAAATTCTTCTCTGTAACCTTCTTCCCTGGTCATAACACTTCACAAAGGAAATTAAAAAAATAATGATGGAAATGCAAATGATGAAGAAAGACCAAAAATATAATTTAGATCTTCACATACTCAGATCATTTAAGATCTATTTAAGATAAAATAAATGCAAGCAGTATTTAGCAATGAGCTGCATTTACATTTAAAAATACAGAAGCATTCTAAAAACTTACTTGCATACAATAAGTAAATTACATCCTATAGCCACAGTTCATAATAATACAGTGTAAATATCAATGCAATGAATGTTTGTGTATCTATGATAGCTCAACAGACTTTTATTTCAAACTCTAAGAATAATTTTTAGAGGTGTTTAGTTCAAGTGTTTAGTAACTATAACTAAGCTTTTTGCTTTTTTCTTTTTTGACTCTAAGACAGAAAAAATATCTAAACATGTTTAGATATTAACTTCCATTGATTTTTACACTTAACAGGTGTCTAAAATGACAGGCTTCACTATGAGTCCAATGAACCCATACACTCACAACAACTCAGCTACAGCAAACTTCTTCAAACTTACCCAGTATCAACCATTTTTCTTGTTCACTTAGCCCTTTTTTGTTCATATCACTGCTTGTCAATCTGTCCAAATAGCTTGAGGAGTATCCTATATCAGAAATAAGTTACTGCAGATTTTTCAACAGTTAAAAATCTTCAGGCTTACCTTCAACAGAAAAGTTAACTGTCAGTTTAAAACAGTCTTGTGAACACAGCTGCCTGTACACTTTGTGATATTCTCACCGTTCAGTGAGTCATGCCGTCTTTGAAAAGTTCTCCCTTACACTTTGGCTTTCAACAACATCTATTCAGATACGGAACAAAAGCACAGCAAAAACTTCAGTTAAGCCAGGGAACAGGAAAATGCCTCCTGAATTTTAATTAACAGAACACACTAGAAAATGACTGTACTACATTCTCATAGGGCTGCTTCCAAATCAGACCAACAAATTAAAAAAGTTTCAAGTCTCTTTTTGTTCGAGTACCACCCCTCACTTGGCATCTTAAATAAAACCTTCTTCATCAATTACCACTTTTAGTTATTATAGCCAGTAATAACAATATTCAATAATGTAGTTCTTGTTTCTAAAGAGCAAAACCTACTTACAATGCATTATTCTTCTAGAATAAATATAGATAAAAATTCAAGAATTCAAGTATCCCAGCAAGTTGAGAAGTTAGAATGTTAGAGGTTAGAAATCTAGCAAGAATATTATCTTCACTGTAGGACACCTTGATTTTTTTCTAATAACACTACTTTTCTAGAGTGTTCAGATAAACCCTGCACACTTCAGTTGTGCTGACATTCTTGCTCACAGAACACCATGCTGACTAAACAATATATTTTAAAACTAGCAGGCAGCAGTGACATGCAATGGCCAGCCTACATTGGATCCAGTCCTCATGCTTATTATGCAATGAAAAAAAATAAAAGGAATGCTTTTATCTTGAAGATGTTGGCACTTTGACAGCTACAGCAATGACAGGGTCTTTTGTATAAACTTCAAACACTGTTGTAACCAAGACACAATTAAATCTTCAGTTCTCTGAAGGGCATCACCTTTAAAGTACGCTAGAAAAACTTTAGAACAGCAAGCACTATTTCTTACTTTGAAGAGACTGTAGATTTTGCTTTTGTCGTAATGTCAGCCAATATTGGAAGAATATTAAAATGTTACACTTGTTTTAATAGATTAAAGCATGAAAACTAATACACAATACACTGCAATAGACACAGCTGTAAACTGTGTTAGAAAAGGGGAAAAAAAAAAGAGCCTGTGTAGCCAAGCAAAACCATTTTAATTAATTAACTCCTTCTTTTCCTCCATTAAATGAAGAAATACTGTGCAAGTATTTCCATTAACTGCAACTTTTAAAATACTGCATTTAATGGAAAAAGAGTAATCATAGAATCATAGAATGGTTTCGGTTAGAAGGGACCTTAAAGATCATCCAGTTCCAACCCTCCTGCCATGAGCAGGGACACCTTCCACTAGATCAGTTTGCTCAAAGCCTCATCCAACCTGGCCTTGAACACTTTCAGATAGGGGGCATCCACAGCTTCTCTGGGCAACCTCTTCCATTGCCTCACCACCATCTTAGTAAAAAAAATCTTACTTGTATCTAATTTAAATCTACCCTCTTTAAGTATAAAGCCACTAGCACTTCTATTCCTACACACACTTGTAAAAAGTTTCCCCGGAGCCTTCTCCTTTCTGGGCTGAAGAACCCCAACTGTCTCAGCCCGTCTTCACAGGAGAGGTGCTCCAGCTCTCTGATCATGTCCTTCTTGTGTTGGGGGCCCCAGAGTTGAACTCCAGGTGGGGTCTCATGAGAGTGGACTAGAAAAGGAGAATCACGTCCCTGGACCTGCTGGCCACTCTTCCTTTGATGCAGCCCAGGATTCAGTTGGGCTGTGAGCACATTGCCAAGTCAATTGAGCTTCTCATTAATCAACACCCCCAAGTCCTACTCCTCAGGGCTGCTCTCAATCCATTGTCCACCCATCCTGTATTTGTGCTTAGGATTATTTCACATCTTTTTCAATGAATGCTAGGTACTGGTTTGCTCTAACAAATTAAGATAAATAGTATATAAAACAGGATCACATTTTATCCCTTCAGGGAGATCAATTTCCATCCCTTACGGAGATCAACTTATTTTTTACAGAAAATTGATGAGACATTCAGGTATTTATTCAATCTAGTGTCTTTGAATAAAAAGAAATTATGAAGTCTTGCACCACTGAATAGGGCAGGGCTCAAACCATAGAAATTTTTGTTCTTAATGCCAACTGTTTCAGCCAGTACTGTACCTGAAAACTCCCTCTCTCAAGCATAGCACTAGAGAGTTTTATCTGGTTACAGTGATATTCCTTCTGCCTCCTTTCCTGTCCACTTCTCAGTATTTGCCATTTTTCTCTTTGCACAGAGGTTCATTACACAATTACTATACCCTCTGCACAAGCTCATGCTTGTGTTCTCACCCTCTTTTCTGCCAGCAATCCCACCTGTGCCGCCTGTGGGGCACTGAGGAGCCAGAACCACATACCGTCCCTCGAGAGCCAGGGGCAGAGATGCCTCAGAGCATCGTCTCCTCACTGCAGGGCAGGTTGGGTTCAGTTGTATAGTGGCTCCATTATGCCAGGGCGGAGGTACGGTATGAGATTAGACCAATACGATGAGGTTTAACAAGGCCAAGTACTGGGTCCTGCTCTTATGACACAACAATCCCATGCAGCATTACAGGCTTGGGGAAGAGTGGCTGGAAAGCTGCCTGGCAGAGAAGGACCTGGGGGTGCCGGTTGACAGCGGCTGAGTATGAGCCAGCAGTGTGCCCAGGTGGCTGAGCAGTCCAATGGCATCTTGGCCTGTATCAGAAATAGTGTGGCCAGCAGGACCAGCAAAGCTATGTGCTCCTGTACTCAGCACTGGTGAAGCCATACCTTGAGTACTGTGTTCAGTTCTGAGCCCCTCAGTACAAGAAGGACATTGAGGTGCTGGAGCGTGTGTAAAGAAGGACGATGAAGCTGGTGAAGGGGCTGGAGAACAAGTCTACGAGGAGCCGTTGAGAGAACTGGGGTTGTTTAGCCTAGAGAAGAGGAGGCTGAGGGGGGACCTTATCACTGTCTACAGCTGCCTGAAAGGAGGTTGTAGCGAGGCAGGTGCTGGTCTCTTCTCCCAACAGGGAGACAGGTGACAGGACGAGAGGAAATGGCCTCAAATTGTGACAGGGGCGGTTCAGGGATAGACATTGGGAAAAATTTCTTCACTGAAAGGGTTGTCAGGCACTGGCACAGTTGCCCAGGGAGGTGGTTGTTTCACCATTCCTGGAGCTGTTTAAAAGATGGGTAGATGAATCTCTTAGGGATATGGTTTAGTAGTGGAGAGGTACGGCTGGACTCGATGATCTCATAAGTCTTTTCCAGACAAGTGATTCTACGGTTCTAAGGCCGGATCGCACCCCACACATGCCGCCCCTGAGATACGAGGTGTAATAAGTAACCTTGAAATATTTGTTAATCAAACCTAGAGAATAACGTTTTGTTCGCTCAAGTATGTTTAATTCTAATGTTATGCTGCCTCGGTAATCTGAATCTCTGCATATTTTTAATCAAGCATGAGGACTAGGAACTGTCTTGCTTCACTGTAATGAGCAGCTAGGAGTAATTTGCTGATCAAGCCAACTGAGCAAAGGGAACAGTGAAGCTGCCCCAAAGATGAGAACAACCTGCTTAGCAGAATATGTTTAGCTATCATATTATTAAAATGTATTGTTTTAAACAAATGTTAAACTGCAAATGTTATGTTACTATGGTAGTCTTTTGTCTTTTTACAAGGAAAATCTGTTTTAGCTGACTCTGCAGCAAAGTTTTCAGGAATTGCCTGAAGCTAGCAGCAGTTTGCGAAAAGATAAGATAAAAGAACAAAAAGGCATCAGGCTGGAGTTTTATGGCCTTGCTGGTATCTGGTACGAAGTTCCCAAGGAGACTGGAGGGGTCATATGTCTTTTGCAAGAGATAACATAAGCCCCTCTTGTTAAACACTGAGTTGGCAGAAATCCATGCCGAAGAGGGGCCAGAGACCCCCCCGAAAACCTTCCCAGCGATAGTACTGGGGATAAAAAGGACTGTTTGGATCATCTGAGGCGCGAGCCGTGGTAGAGCTGCTACTGCCCGGCCGCCCAGCGCTGCTTTTGCTTTCCTACCTAAATAAACACTTAGAAAACTTGATTGGGACTCTGTTGCCTTCATTCGCTTATAACAGAGGGATGCGAGGGGACTCCCCCGCCAGCGTAACCATCGAGGCGCGGGGGGGAACGGGGACGCTTGCGGCTGCTTCCGCTGCGCAGCGCCTGGCAAAGCCGCTCCGGCTCCCTCGCTGCCGCCCCACCGCGCCCCGCCCCGTGTGCACCCGCGGAGCGCACCTCCCCCTCTTAACACTCCCACGCCCCAATGGCACACGGGCACCCTTTCTCTCACGTGCCCCGGAGCCTGCAGCGTGATTGGGCGGCGGTGCCGCGGGGGCTCGAGGCGTGGCTGTGGGAGCGGGCGGCGGGTTTAGCTGGGGGGCTCTGGCAGCTGCGTTGAGCGATGCTCCGTCTCTTTTCTAAGGTGATCGCTTACTTTTGGAGACGCGCAGATGATGACGAAGGAGGAGATGAGAGATGGGTCTCAGGTAGGAATTCCTGGGCCGGTTGCAGGTTTGTGGTGCAAGATGTGGGGCCTTGCGGCCTTGAGGGTGTTGGTGGCCTCGCAGCCCGTGTGAGTAGGGCTGAGTGAAGGTGTTTCCTTAAGAAAGGACGCAGAGGGCCACAAAGTTGTTAACTGGAGAAGGGTCTAGAGGGGAAGCTGCATGAAGAGTGCCTGAAGTCACTTGGTCTATTCGGACTGGAAGAGACTGAGAGGGCACCTTATAGCTGTTTACTGCTTCCTCACAAGGGAAGGAGGAGGAGCAGGTGCTGATTTCTTCTCTCTGGGGCTCAGTGATAGGACTCAAGGGAATGGCAGGAAGGTGTGCTAATGGAGGTTCAGTTGGATATTAGGAAGAGGTTCTTCAACCAGAGAGTGGTGGAGCACTGGAACAGGTTCCCCAGGGAAGCAGTCACAGCTCCAAGCTTGTCAATGTTCAAGAAGTATTTGGACAATGCCCTTAAACACATGGTGTGATTGTTGGGATTGTCCTGTGCAGGCACTCGATGATTGTTGTGGGTCTCTTCCGACTCAGGTCATTCTGTGATTCTGTGAAATCGGAAGAAGACAGCTTTTTTGTTACAGAGCACGTGGCAGCATTCCTAGCAGTATTTTTTGCTCTGTTTCCTGAGTAGGAGAGGTTACTATTGCTATTTAAAGTATGGAATGAGCTGTAAGAAGAGTGTTGTGGTGGTGGGTGATGTATGCTTTGGGCTTTCCGTTGTGCTTCTGTCTTAATAAATAAATCGTCTTCATATTTCTAGGGCTCTAGAATGGAGATAATAGTGTAGCTTTGATGTTTTGAGGCTCCAAAATGGTGTACATTTTAGATACGTCTAGTAGCATTATTCAGTGTAGTAAAAAGTGCTTTTCCATATTTGTGAATACAGAAAGCAAAAATGACTACTTACTGTATTAATAGTCTTGACTGTGAGTGTAGCTAATAAGGTTAGTATGCTAAAGTAGCATACTTAAGTCCAGCTTTAAGCCTAAAGTTGTAGTGCAGTACTGTTCAGTGGAAGTTTGTGTGATCTGGAAGTAGATACTACTTCTAATCCAAAAGGCTTGAAACTCCTGGGTCTCCAGAGAAGCAGCACCACATCTCCATTCAAAATTGTGATAACCATACTGTTATATAAACAGATTTGAATAACTAATTTGTATAGCTTGTTTGCTTTCCTCATTTTTTCAGTATGGAAATTTTAAATGTATTGGGATACCCATACAAAAGTTGCTGAGAACTTTCGCTATGGAAGATCTTAAAAATAATTGGCCTAGAGCTTTAGGGAGAAAGCTGTTTAGTTTGTAGATTTTTTTAATCTCAGGTTTTTCAAGGTATTTGAATATATATGTTATATGTATTTAAGTGCTGGATTCTGCACCTGAGATGGTAAGGTAACCCATGTTATGCATAGAAATTGGAGAAAAAGAGACTGGAGAGCAGCCCTGCAGAAAGAGATCTGGGATTTGGGGTTGATAGCAAGTTGAACATGAGTCAACAGTGTGCCCTGGCATCTAAAAGGGTCAGGTGTGTCCTGGCATGCATCACGCACATCACAGCTAGAAAGTTGAGGGAGGTGATTTTTCCACTCTACACCACACTTGTGTGGCCCCACCTTGAGTACTGTGTACAGTCTTGGATGCCCCAGTACAAGAAGAACATCAAACCGTTGGAGTGTGTTCAGAGGAGGGTGGTAAAGATGGTGCAAAGTTTTGAGGGAAGACTTATGAGAAGCAGCTGAAGTCGCTTGATTTGCTCATCTTAGAGAAGAGAAGGCTGAAGGATGACCTCCTCACAGTGCAGAACTTCCACAAGGAGCACAAGCAGCGGGGGAGATGCTGATTTTTTCTCTCTGGTGACCAGCAGTAGGACACAAGGAGATGGAATGAAGCTCCATCAGGAGAGGTTCAGATTGGACATTAGGAAAAGTTCTTCACTGAGCAGGTCATCGGTCACTGGAACAGGCTCCCCAAGGAAGTGATGATCATGGTACCAAGCCTGTCAAGAGTTCAAGGAGCATCTGGATGATGCTCTTCATCATATGTTTTAGTTTTAGGTAGCCCGGTGCAGAGCAGGGATTTGGACTTGATGATCCTTATGGGTCCCTTCCAACTTGAGATATTCTATGATTTTTTTCATGCAGCTTAAAGAATGTTTTTACAATGTAGTTTGTATTTAACTAGCTTTCTTAATTGTTTAAAATCGTAATTTGCCTTAAGACTTCAGTACTTAAATGTGAAACTAATTAGTTGGCAACTGCTGGTATTTTTAGTTGGACAAGAGAATGCCTTTTTGATAGAAGGGATAGCACTTTTAGTAGCATTCATTACTTGTTGCACAATTCTGTAAGCAAGTGATTTATTTCAATGTCACTGCTTTTCCTCTGGATGCAGGTGTCGAAGAATTAGAAACTGTACAAGGAGTAGTGACAAGATTTTGCCATGGTTATGGGATGATAGATGGCCTGATAGTCTTCACAAGGGATGCTGTTACAAAAAATATGCTGCTGACTGTTGGGCAGGAAGTTATTGCCACTGTTGAAGAAGATAAAACATCAGGTGTCTTGAAGGCCATCAAGGTAAGTAGTGAAGATAAATAGTAGTCTCATTTTCTCTTTAAATCCCTTGAGACATTCTTTTGGAAGTTACTATCATTTTAGCTGTCTGAATTCTACAAAGTAAGAGAAATTGCCAGCACTTCACCTAGTGGGGTAAGTTATTTGAGGTTTTGTTATTATTTTACTCCATCTCCTTTGAAATGTTTTTCCTTTTATAGGGGTTTTATGAATATAGGTGTAGATGTAGTGAACATGAAACTATTGGTTGAGATAATTGCATCGGAATTTGTTAAATCATTCCCAGATCTGATTTCTGTGTATTAATTTTTTGAACTTCAAATACAATTTTATTTTATTCTTATAGGGCAGCAAATTTACTCTTTTTGCACAGACTTGAATAAAAACATAAATTTCAAAACTCCTTGTAAAAAACCAGCAACCTAATGTCATGGAAAATTTTAAAACCGGAGATTTTGGTGCTTTTTGTGCTTAACACTTCATTTGTAAGCCTACTTCAAGCTTGATTATGTGTTGTCACAACTTTGAACTACTGTAATAGTTTTTAATTGTGTAGGCCTAATTCTCAGGTGCCTGTGATAATCTAGCTAAGAAGCAGAGTTAAGTGTCTCTTCCTTTAGATTTTAGGTAAATATGACTGGGTCTTCAAAGACTGACAGAAGTGCAGATGCAGTTGATATCAGGGTGGTGCAGAACCCATCTTCTTGACTTTTATCTCCTTGGCTTAGCTGCTTTATATTTTAAGTATAGTGCTGGACTAATGTGCTTCATCTAATGTGATCACCCTGAGCACAGGTCTGAGCCAAAGTTTAAGCTGCTTGTACAGAGCAAATCAGTGAACTAGTTTAAAAGTGAACTTAAGTTTTGTAGTAAGTTAAGCATTTTATCAGCTCATGCAGTCTATAAAGAATTTAATCAGCAAACACGGTGGCTTCAGTGATCATGTTTCAGATAATAGGAAGGTAATAATTAGCCAAAGCATTCTAATCTATCCAGTATCTTCTTAGCAAAGTTCTGATATGCAGGTTTTATAAGAGTGTAGGTTAGTGTATTGAATAATTTCTTATTAGTATGTTAAATTAGCAAATTAATGTAAACTTTGGAAAGGAGGTTAAAATCCTGCATCATTAGCATATAGTATTTCTTATTCCTTATGCCTTTCTTTTGTGTACCAACCTGATTTTGGTACTTCAGAGACATTCTGGTCAGCTGCCAGCAGTATCCATACATAACCAACTGTCATATGGAAGTGAGTTTATATTATTTTGACACACTCAGTAATTGTGTTGGTACCAAATGACATATATTAATAGTGAATTACAGTTAATAACTGAAACTGCTCTGTGGTAATGTACTGTACACTTCTCGAAATTAGTCTATTGACCAGTCCTGAAACTGTTCATGCTAAGGTAAGCAGAGAAATACCTTTAAAAATACTTATATCTGTCACCATGGAATTATTTCTTATTTATAGTTCTCATCTGTTAGCTATGACTCTTACCTTGATAAAATTGAGCAGTTGAAGCGCCCCTGGCTCTTTCTCTGCACTCTTTTCAGAAAAGTGCTTCATAGCTTTTAAGTAAGCCCCTGAATATCAGCAGAGGCCTTGACTTGTGTATGAAAAGAAAGGTTGCAGAGAGCAGGTAAGTTCTGAAGAACAAGTGTTTGAACTGTAGAGTGGAGACTCCTGAACCCATGGTGGTGGTGGCCCTTTGGCAACGAGGAAGAGAACTTGCAGTTGTAAGAAGTGTAGTAATAAAAACCAGAGATGCTCTATCCTTGACCCAAAGTAACCGGAGGGGCAGGGGAAATGGCTTGTATACACCGATGGTTTGTAGCTTGTGTTTTGCAGAGGGCTATTTAAGCAAGTAAATGTTTGAGGTGGTGATATGGAGAGTCTGTAAGAAATAGCTCTTCAGGTTTGGGGTTTTTTTTTTTATTAGAATTATTGGAGAAGAACTGAGGGGCGGCCTGAAATACATGTAGTGTTTATAAATAGTATCTGAAAACAAACTTTTTCTGAAATACTGATGTTCTTGGTTCCACTTATGTACAGTCAGATCTCTGGAGGGGGGGGAATGTCCTCTTATCAAATGAAAAAAATGCTGAAGTAGACTTAAAGCAAGGGAAGATTGAGAAGGATTATAGGTTGGACTTGATGATCTCCGAGGTCCTTTCCAACCTGGTGATACTGTGATACTGTGAAAGATATGGCAGATTGAAGAGTAATTGTAGTAGTTGTCAGTTGCAGTGTTAAAGCATGCAGCAGACTTCTTAAAAGAGAAGTTACGCTTTACTACTGCTGTTTTCTGTGTACAGCAATGAACAGATACGGTGAGTATAGAATTGTCTAATAAGGAGCTTGACTTCTGTAAGCAGTTTAAATTCTGCTATAGTAGGAACATAAAATTTAACATAAAATTATAACTGTCAGCTGTTTGAATGTTAAGGTGTTTTTGTATCAATAGGTAGATGCTGTCCAGAATACATGGGGAGACTCCAGTTCTGCTTGTGATGCTTCTGAACTAAAAATGAAAACATTAATTGGCAGTATTACTTCTCTCTATAAGAATGGTGGCTATATTAATCAGAATACGTTTTTTGCCATGGAAGACGTCTGTGAAGGTGTGTACAGACTTTCTTGTTGGCTCTTACTTTATTTTTTTGTATGTGCAGTAGAAATCTTTTCTGGTATGCTTGCAGTCCACATCCCAAGCAAATTCTAATGAAGTATATGTAGTGAAACAAACATAGGGATTTAGGTGAAGAAAGCTACCTGTTCATTCTCACTGAGCATAACTTGCATGCAGTCATGTAAGCATGTTACACATGTATTCTTCCAGTAGCATCTTGCGTAGTTTGTCACAGTCTACCTGGGGATGAACTGCAAAGAGAAGTTTGAACTCACTGGATCTGAATAACCAGTTGTTCTGGCTTGTCATTTTATTTAACTTAAACTAGCTCTTTATAAGAGTAATGCAAATGTCATCAGTAGCAATTAAACTTGAGAAATGTTCTGTTTTACATAGGTTACGAACCTTGTGAAGGTGACTCAGTAAAAGCAAAATATTTTATTAACACAGCAACATGGAACAGTGAAGCAGTTGCTGTAGAGCCTTTGAGATATAAGCGAGTAGACAAGGTAAGTATTCTGCATGTTGTTTTTGGCAAGAGAAATCTTGTGTGAAGTGGGGTTTTGAAGGTGGGTTTGAGTTGCTAATAGATCCATAACATCTTTAATTAAAAGAGAAAACATTGACCAATCTGTTTATAGAATTATTTCTGAAATAATAACTTTTTGAAAAAGCATACACATTTGGTTAGAACGGGAAAAATTACTTCTTTATTGGCTGTCAATTGTTGATGGGGATGCTTACTGTTATTTTAGTTGGTTGTAATAAGGATGTGTGGATTTTCAAATTCTTTAGAAAGTAATGAATGTGGAATTTATTATGTTTGCTTCAATTTATCCAGTTATTTGGGCCTGAAAACAACCGGGTTTTTTTAGTGAAAATATTTGTTTCCTCTGGGAATACATACGTTGGATATATGGTTTATTGTATTTGACTTAAGTGCTGGTATTGAATATTTGCATGTCATGCTTAGGAAAAAAAATTCTTCTCTTGTCACTGTTAGTATTGAAGTATAAATTTAATGTTGGTAAGTAGCAGGGAAGATATCATGAGCAAGTCAAACGTACCTCTTGTAGTGTGCACTTAAGTGGAACCTAACGCCTGTCTGCAGAACATGTGCTTCTTCACACTTCTAAATCTAAAGAGAAGTACAGTGATTATAGGTTAGAGCTGTATGTTTACCTCCCATGAATAACTGAAAAGTCAGAATGCAGCTCTGTTAATGTTAGAATGACTTGCAGGAAAAAAGCTTTGCAGTGATGGTATGCCTGTTAGCTTTGGCAGATAATATCAAGTAACACTGAATAACACACTGTTACAGGTTCGCATTTCCAGCATCTGTGGAAGAAGTGGTACAGTAGACGAGAGTATATTTTTCACTTTGGATTCATTGGCACTTCCTGATGGCTATTCACCTTGTAAACATGATCTCGTGAACACAATTGTGGTGGAGAGCAATTGGTCGTATTATATTTGGAGAGCTCTCTGCTTGGAGCCAGTCAGTCAGGATGGGTAATATTCATTCTTTAATACTCCTTCCACTTAATAACAACTAGAGTTGAATTGTAATTATGCAGTTTAAATTTTATTTTGTCTATTAAGTGAGAAATAATGTGAATGCTTCACTAGTTTACTAGAAGGCATTGAGATCTTTGAGAAGATCATTGTGAAATGTTTCAGTCCTTGCTTTTTCTTCTTCCTTTCCAGATGGTGGGAACATCTGAGCTTGCCAGAGAATCAAAACTAGTAGCAGCTGAGCTCAGAGATATTGCTAGGCAAGGAAGGAATTTTGTGTGGTTTTGTTAGAAAAATGCTAAGCTCGTGCCCTTACCTTATGTTTTCTCTAATCTGTGTTCTTTTTGTGAGGACTACTGTTTACACCAGTTTCTCTGAGAAAGGTTTTCAAAGTGGATGTTTCTTTAATCCATTTTGCTGAAGTTGTAGCGATTCTTCAGGTATCTGTCCTGAACAGTTGGACCTATTTTTAATGATGGAGTTTATACAGAAAATTATTGCTAAAGCCAAGTTTTAAAAGACAACCTTAGGGTTGATTTCTCAGTGTATTTCCTCCCATATCAAAAAAAATTTAAGGCAGCTTCAGCTGCAATGGGAGACATCTAGTGGGCTTTGGTATTAAACTGATGTAGCTAATAAAGAACAGCTGAAGTCACTTTCAATTTTATTATGTTAGATAACTAAGGAATACTTACTGTTTGTAAGTATTGGTGAGATTATTAAAATATTTCCAAATTATTTTAGTGCTGCTTTCTTTCTGAATAGTTTCTTAATTGCAGAATAGAAACAATTTTTAAATGGTTTCTACAGGAGGCTGAGGCTGAGCGGTTAGAGCTATGGTCACTGTCTCGGACAATTTGGTGCATGTGACTTTGGTTTCATAGCCGTTGTTTCATCGGTACTATGTCTGACAGTAGTTTGGGGAGGTGCTTTATTTTTCTGCTTTTATAAAAAAATTCTTCTTCAGTTTGCTGCTTTTGGGTTGGAGCTGTAAGCAGAAGACATAAGTAAGTGCTTGGGATTCATGTCAAAATACTTGCAGTCTAGTCACTTTACTACTTAAGCTCCAGTGCAAATTGGGACTCTTGCTAAGGACCTGCTATGTTGTGTCTTGGTTCAGGTCCCAAAGAGATCCATAACAGCTTTAGTCACCCTTTTATTCAACTCTTCAGCAAAGATTAGCCATCTTATTAATAGTTTTAGTCTTGTGTCAAAGTTTTACACTTGTTTATTGTGCTACTGGGAAAAGGCTTGTAGTTTTTAATGTGCTGCTTAAATTAGTATGTGTAGTATAATTGTCTTGGAAGTATGAGTAGCTAAAGCTAAAGCCTCTCGCCTGCTTCTTCCTAAATACTGTGACTGTGCTTTGGTATAGTGATTCTTAAACCTGTACTGAATCAAGGATGTTTGCTGTATTTCAAAATTGCTAGCTAAAATTATTTTTACAGACAATCTCAGTCTAATGGAGTCAATCTGAATGAGCCTTATGAATACTTAATGACAGACAAAGGAGGGTTGGAAGTATCAAGAATGACTAATTTTGGAACTCTGAAGCAGGGGAATTCTGAAAGAATGGTCATTTGGATAGAGTAAGCATTTCTGATGATTCTAAGCTTTCTTCCTTTCCACCACTCTGTAGTCTGCAAACCTGTCTTTCTGTACGAAAGCCTGTCATAGTTTAACCTCATGGTTCACAGTCTTCAAGTAAGCCCTAAATACTATGAAATTAAAGAGAATTTCATATTTAATTTAGTTACTTTAGGACAGTCTTTTTGCTGAGCATCTGTGTTGCCAACAGTGCTTTGAGGCTTCCCAATCCTGTGTTTTTTTTCAATCCTAATAAAATCGGGTTTTGGAATTAGGATTAAAGTAAGTGCTTTTACTTGTATGTATGTTTAATCTAAACTGCAGATACACTGTCATCTTTGAAATCTTAGAATATTGAATCTTGCATATTCGTGTATTAAAAACAGACGACTACTTTTTTTTTTCTTTTAATTCGATTGCTGAAGAACTATGGTGTATCCATGAGGGGTTTTTTTGTTGTTTTTGTGGTTTTCTCATTCCTACACACACTCACATTTGGTCATAAATGCTCAAGTGAAGTTATATATCTGAATACCCTCTGTTTGTTGCTATGTGCTCTTTCCCAAGACTTAGTTACCCAATGGTAAATTTTAAGTTACCATAGCTTTTTTGTATACACTATGCTTTGTATGGTAATTGATATGACCTAGAAATATTAGAATTTAGCAGACATTCTAGTCCTCATGAGTTAGAAGTAGCAGTGCAGTTTATCTCTGATATAAGTTATGAAATAATGATGAGTTAACCTGCTACAGACAGTTATGTTTGACTTAAGGTAGAATTAAGCTTCCCAAGAACATGAGCTATGCATTTAATTGTGTAACTATTTACGTAACTGCTTCTAGGAATAATGGGAGTGTACCACAGTCCTTAATCAGCTGCAGATTAGCTGGATGGGTGAAAGAGAAGCAATTCAGCTTCCAGATTCCTCAAAAATGTGAGGACAATCCAGAAGCTTATCTGTCATCTTTTCCAATAAATCAAAAAAAACTCTCAAAAGCTGCAACTAATTCATGTAATGACAGTGGTGGAACAACATATGAGTCGTTGAATAGTGTATCCATTATGAAGAAAGGAGTCATTCCAGGTACAGTGAGATGTTAATGTTTGAACTCTGCGTGTTGACTCCTCAGACCTGTAGGTTGGTTTGAGTGGTCTTGCCTGTGCTAGCCCTAGCAATTGTGGTAATGATTTATTATAATAAATGTTTATTATAGAAGGAATTAATTCCCAGGATACAAGTTTACCAGGGACAAAAGAAAAATTTTCATTTGCGAAAGATGAAAATCTAGACAAAGGAGAAAATGAGCAAAGAGAAGATGTGGAACAACCAATAAAGCACTGCAATATTACTGGAGGAATTGTCGTACCACCAGGTGGAAAAACATTCATAGTGATCATATGCACAGCTATGTAAGTATTTCTTTCCATTGTCTGATACAACGGAAACAAGTCATTAAAAATTGACTTAATAGTTTCTTTTATAGCAGGCACTGTTCTGGTGTAGGATAAAGTAAGCCAGCACATACTAGCAAAAGATGTGGAAACCTGTATTAGACCTTTAAAGTAGTTAGCCTTTTAATGCTTGATTCTGACTTTTGGCAGAAGAAAATGGTAGTAGTAAATGAAAAAACTTCCCTAAAAAGAGGCAGTAATGTGAAGATAGTGTTTACAGCTGGTTATATTCTTTTCAGGGAACCCACTGCTCCATAAGTGCTAGAGCTAATATAGCTTTCCTGGGAATTTTTATGTTGGGTGTTATTTCTTCCTGTCTCAGTACCCTGAGGTTGTGTTGATGTTGCTATGTGCTTGGATCCTAAACCTCCCTGTCCTGTGATAGTAAATGCAAATTATCTGTATTGAAATTTTAAAAAAATCTTTCTTCCTTGAAGGTGTAGTTTATAGAGGAAGTGGCTTGCAGATCTTGGATTACCCTTGAAAAATAAATATTTTGCTGTACAGAATATATCATAGACTTAGTTAAGAAAAATTGTGAGCTCTTTGAGAATTCAAATAAGATCCTCATGCTGACAAACTTACTTTCATATACTTTTCAGATGCTCCCACCTCTAGCTCTATAGACTTTGTGTACCACAATCATTGATGCTTATGATCTTAACTTAAAAGCTGGGTAGAGGAAAAAACATCAAATAGTTTCATTCATCAAAGTAACACTGCATTAACTTTCATGCTACTTGTGTTACAGTTTTAAACAGTGAGACAAGGCATAGAAATTTTCTGAGGAAGATAATTTAGTGGCGAGTTGAAATATAAGCTGCAGGCATGTCCTGTCTTTTGGAGAAAGATGTGTAGAAAGAACAATTTGTATTTCACTGTAGATGTGTAAATGCCACAAAGTCTGAGAATGGTATCAAAATACACAACAACCCACACAACTCCTTGGGAGGCTGCAGCATGAAGGTTGAAAGTGCTTTCTGGCCCCTTAACAGACCATAGAGACTGAAAATTTAGACCACAAATCTGGGTAGCTCAGTGATTGCACAGAGTTCATTTATCAGAGAAAACTAAGCTATAGCTTTAACCTGAGCAGGTAGTGTTAGTTACTATGAAGAAGTGGTACTTCTGCCAAAGAGAAAGCAAGCTAGAATTGTTCTGGGATGCTTTTGTTTCAGGAAAGTAGTAACACCGTTAGACTGTGTAGTTAGTGTCAAGGAGAGAATTTAGCTCTGAGTAGTGCTGGAATAAGTTCATTAAGGGTCTTCAGAGCAGAACAGAGCGTGCTAAGGTCTTAGTCTTACGTTCCTTAAACAATCTGAAGAAACTGTTTCCTCGTATTTTTTCACCTCTGTACCTCCTGAAGCGCTGCTTACACATCGAAAGTGTGTTTTTCAGAAAAAAAAATCTTGCGTACTTTCTTCACTTGATGCCTTTAAAGTTAGGATTCAGTTCTGAGTAGCCTTAAGCAAGGTAGAGCAAAGCTGTGGCTGTGAACAGTGACTGGATATGTTTGTGGTTCCTTTGATGGAAAGGCTTGACTAGTCCTTTTCAGTAACAGTAATTCCATGGTGTTCCTTGTGACAGAAGTGTGCCATACATATTATGTTGAGGGGAGGGATTTTGCTCTTCACTCGAGCTTTTTGATGAAATTAGGCATTGAGATTTTTCTTTTATTTCTTTTAATTATTTCCGATACCTGGATCGGACTTAGGGTGAGGAGTAAGTGTGAGGAATTACCCTAAGTAAGCAATTCTCATGTATTACTAAAATGGGAACCTTAAGTTTTATTTTAAAAATACTTACATCTGGGGAAGATACTGTGTGAACGTGATGGCTTTAAGAATATAACTTCTGCTTACTTGAAGAAATCCTGGATACAATAAAGAACTCCTGCTGCTTGGTTTTTCTGGTTTTACTATTGGACGTTATATTGAAGCCACTGTAATAAATGAGAAAGAATTACTAGTAGCACCTGTGGAACCATTTTCTCCAAGAAAGCCTGAAATTGTTCCAAAATCTCAGCCAAAGAAGACAACAGTGGTTGCCCCTCAATACAGAAGGTACTGGTTTTCTTAGAGGAAAAAATAACACTTACCTCATACCTCTATTTGGTGTTGCTGTGTCTGTTCTGTAATAGTGAAAACAAAAAGTGAAACTGGGAGAGTCATATGTGTTTATACATGTGCGTTGTGATAAACAAGATAAACACCGTTGCATAGGAATCTGCAAATAAGAATTGTGTTATTAAGAAAAAAGTTGGAAAATCAGAAATAATTTTCTGAGAGAGTTGGTTTCTTAACTCCTCAAATACCTTTGACATCTATATCTGATAAATGTTTCACATCTTTCATTCAGAACTTTCCCTCCTGCAAATAAGCTTCTGTTGAACTGCAGTATTTACTTGTTTATAAAAATATCCCTAAACTGAAAAAGACAACACGTGACAATTTCAAATAATTTGTAACTGGAACACTTATTTTTCTTCGTAGTATACCAAACTTCTGACATGTTATTTTGAAGGAATCAATGGGTCTGTCATGTGTGTTTCGCCTTTACAACCTTGATGATGCAGCATGTTAGGTAGCTGAATTTCACATATATAGTTTGCGAATGCTTAATGATATGTTGTATATTTTTGTTGTAGAAAAAATAGAAGGCAGTTGCCGAGCTTTCTCCCACCTTATGTCATACCAGATGAGTTAAGAAGATGTGTAGAGCAGAAGTTAGACATACTGACCTTTCAGCCTCTCCTAGCAGAGGTATGCAAGTGTAGGTTTATATAAGAAAATTTATCTTATGTAAATTCAAGCTGACCTTAATTTAGCAAAAATGTGTAGCCCTTAGTGTACTAGATGATGATATACAATTGTTACCGAGCACACTTCAGACTTTAGCCTGTATCCTGTAATTTCTGTGGATTCCAGGTTGTCACAGAATCCTGGCTTCCAAAACCACAAAAGAATAAATGTGAAAAACTGAAAAGGGAGTAGAGGTATACTGCAAGGAAGGGGGGATATTGCAGGAACTGAAGAAAGATTCCTCTTTACTTTCACTCCTTAGGCATTATTTGAAAGGGGGTTTTGGGGCGTCAGAACAGTAGTTCCATAGCAAGTGAACACAGAAATTGTTAAGTTGTTGCAATAACAGAGACCTTTTCTGGTTGTCAAAATTGGGTTTTTTTGAAAATTGTCTAATTTAGTTCACTACGGCACATTCAGATCTTCCCTGCAAGCACTGCAATTGCAGAATATGGTTTAAAAAAAAAACAACCAACGAAACAACAGCAAAGAAAACCCCCCATAGTTGAAGTCTAATAAGAGTATTACAATATTACAACTCCCTCTCCTAGTTTCTTGTAGACCATTGCTGTAACTCAATTTTCCTGCCTAACTTTAAAGGATATGTAAGCTGAGGCTGATACTTAGCTTTTCATGTTTTTGAAAAATTGTATTGTCTGCTTCCTAAACAGCTCATACACAACTGAGGTCACAGCATTAAGAAAGCAGTTTAGTGATCCTCTCTCAGAAAGGAAATAAAACTCTGTAGTATTTGAAATAATTTTATCCTGAAAACCCACTGTTAATTGTAACTTTTTTTAACCACGCCTTAAATTCTGTCTGCAACTGGTGACTGTTTCCAGTTTGCTCCTCAGATTTGCTTGGTATTTGGGCTAGAAGATATGAAATAGGAAGTACTCTGTGCTGTCAGAGCTTTGTAGTGCTGGAGGATATCTCTTCAATCCGATGCATCAAAGCCTGAAGGGGGAAAGTTTAGGTTCTTTCAGCTTGCCCTAAGGTGTATGATTATCAGCCAGGACCAAGACTGACATCAGTTTCTACACCCATCTCTGCCCAGTGTACTTCAGATTTTACACTTTATGGAGTGCTGAGTGCAGAATTCAGTTTGTAGAATGCCCCAAATTCAAACGTTGAAACTGCTCTGATAGTAGGGAAGGACTTGGTTAACTTTTTAGTTGACTGGCTATTGTGTCTAAGCTCTAAGGACTATACTAATTCTGCTTTGATGACTGTGTATAGATACGTGTATCTAGTTGCCTTCATTGGCAATCAGGTTGCTGTGCAGTCTGTCTTAAGAAGTGTTTGTGTAACTTTAAGAATAGTGAATTCCATATAATGTGTGCTGTTGGTTTGGGTTTTTTTTCAGCATCTTAATCTAGGTAATTATAAAGCCTACTTTTCTACTCTCTTGTGGCTTGAAGATATTAATGCGGAAACGGAGCTAAAAGACTTGAGCTTGAATGGGGTTATTTTGAAAAGGAATGGGAACTTGTTAGTGTTGGAGGTGCCAGGTGTGAAAGATGGCAGACCTCGCCTGACTGCAGGTAGGAACTAATGCGAGAAAAAAAACAAATGCTGGTCAGCATTTTCAGTGCGATACAAACTCCATTGCTTAACAAAATTATTAATCTAGGTTACCAGACCAGCGAATGCTGCTGGTAGGTTCGAGTCTTACAGTGCCTGCTGTCTGAAACAGTGGTGCATGTGTCTGTTCTTATGCGGGCTACAATATTGTAAGATTTTTCATGTATAAAAATTGCTGAGGCTTTCAGCAAAAATAAACTGTGCAATGTGATAATAACCAAAAAGTCAACCAGTATATCAAAAGCAAAAGCTGAGAAAGTGGTTACAATTGAATTCAAAATCTCAAGTTGCATGATGTGCAAGAAGCTATTTTCAGGAGGTATTATCCGTTTTGTTTCCCACCTGGAGCATTGTGTCCAGTTCTGGAATCCCTAACATAAGAATGATATGGAACTGTTGAAATGGGTCAAGAGGAGGGCTACAAAGATGATCAGAGGGCTGGAGCACTTCTGCTTTGAGGACAGGCTGAGAGAGTTGGGGTTGTTCAGCCTGGAGAAGAGAAGGCTCCAGGGAGACCTCATAGCCTTCCAGTACCTGAAGGGGCTACAAGAGAGCTGGAGAGGGACTTTTTACAAGGGCAAGTAGTGATAGGATGAGGGGGAATGACTTTGAATTGGAAGGGGGGAGATTTAGATTAGACATCAAGAAGAAATTCGTCACTATAAGAGTGGTGAGACACTGGCAATGGTAGTCCAGGGAAGCTGTGGATGCCCACTCCCTGGAAGGGAGGCCAGGTTGGGTGGGATTTTGAGCATCCTAGTCTAGTGGGAGGTGTCCCTGCCCATTGCAGGGGCGTTAGAACTAGATGACCTTTAAGGACTCTTCCGACCCAGTCTGATAGCTCCATATGGAGCATTTCAGGACAGGTATTCAGGGGCATAGCAATTTTGAAGCTAGTTAACATCTTCATCCTGCAAACTCCTGCTTCAACCATGTAAAAGAGAAAGAAATGAAGTGCGGTGGGGAGAGTTCTGCTGTTCCTTATAACAATCTATTGCCTTTTAACTTTGTTTACAACTAGGTGATAAGGTGATACTGAGAAGTCCAGTCTACTCTGAGCACGTAATAGAGTATGTTGGCTACGTTACTGAGGTAAGCAAGGTTTTTTGTCCTCTTGAAAATAACATGGTCCATGGGTCTCAAAGGGGAATCTGGCTGTTCATGGAGTTAAAGACTAGTTTAACCGGACTTTTGGGAAGCTAATTTTTTAATCTACGTTCTGAGTGGTGAATTTTGTCTTTTTGTTGTGTTTTTTGAAGGCTTTGTCTTTGCTATTCTTTATACATTGTAATTTTTAGCTGCTCTGAAAACACTCATAACGTAATATAGATATGCAATATGTTGATAGCAGGTAAATCTTTTTGGAGTTGATGAGGGGGGTTTAGTGCTTTCAAAGATACTTCTTTGTGTTTAAAGAATTAAACCTGCATCAGTAAACTGTTTTATTTTCATCTGAAACAGATATGTGATGAAGATGTTACCCTTAAACTTAATGAAGACTTTGAACAGGCTTACAACTGGGAACCCATGGATGTGGAATTTGTTCACTGCAGGTATTTTTATGAATTTCCAAAAAGCTGAATTTAATGATTCCTTTAGTAAAGTAACTTCTAAAATACACCTGACTGTCAGTTGGTTGTTTTGATATATATACGTAGGAGAAGGAACTTGCCAATTCTTTCACTTCTTTCCCTCAGCATACCTTTGCTGCTACGTTCATTAGTAAAAGACTGCAACTGTAGTCACTTCCTACAAAGAATTTGTGTCTTAAGCCTCACTTTTACTGTGTAAATGATGAGAGAGTGAGTTGGGCTGTTCTGGTTTGGGGTTGGTTGGTCTTGATCTGTTGGTTGGTTATTTTTTTAAAGAAAGTAGTATGCTAATATGTTTGCAAGAATATACATGAAAAATTGATATTAACCACCTGTATTGAGTTTTGCTTTATTCATGGGATGTATGTAGTTGCTCAATCTTCTCTGTAAAATCAGCTTTGCAGAGAACTTCCTTGAAAGACTTAAGTCTGGAGCACCAGGGCATCTCTGTCTCACTGAAGAGCTAGAAAATATATGTATCAATGTTATTCATAGCAAAGCTGTTGATGGACTCTTGTGCAGCGTATTTTGCTATAGATGCTTCTCTATACAAAGCTTGTATTTTTATAAGGATTGGTGCATAGCAAGAAATACTGGATACCTTGTAGGTTTACAGTGTTGTAGTTTATGGAAATGTAAGCTTTTAATTTAATGTACAAATCTGTATTCTGATAACAGGACTACTAGCAGGCGATGCCAGCTGGCAGTTGAGCAAGCTGTCTACCTGAGTGAAGAAGGTAAACTTCAGTTGACTTAGCTGTCTAGAGGAGTTTGTTTGTAAGGAGTGTTGTGTTTTATATTGCTTTTACATCAGGGCATACTGGAAAGAATGGATTGTGATTTGTTCTTAGAGGAGTTTTCTCCATTTCTTTCTTTTTTTTTAAAAAAAAACCCTCTGCATCTAAAGCAGGTGTCATCAGAATTATTTCATCTGTTGGACATCATAGGGGAGGGGAATGGAAACAAGCTTTTGTGCATTTTGTGAGCCAGTAAGAATAGTAGAAATCATATTGTTATGACAGCAAATGAAGTGGCAGAGTTTTATGTTACCTCAGAATTTTTTAAAAAGCACCAATTTCCTCTTCTGTGCTTGAGTAGAACAGTCCATATAAAATTCACACGTCTTTATCACTCTTATGTTATTTCTAATAAACCAGTTTTGGCAACTCAGAGCAAGCTGATTTATCAGCAGTAATGTAATCAGTGAAGTGTGCAAAGTGTTTGTGTGACTATCATATTTCTCTACTTTCTGTTTCTCCTTTAAATTTGAAGTGTTATTTCCAGAAAAGCTTGTCTTGCAATCACCAGCTGTCAAGACCCACAATACTACTGAGTGTTGTGTTGTTGATAATCGACTTGAACAATGTTCCCAGCAGGTAAGGTATCTATTCTGTAAATGTTCCTTAAAATGCTGAATACCATTCAGATTGGTAACAGATAACTCCTGTACAGCTGTTGTGAGAGAGGATTGGCATAATGAAGTATCAAATAATCAAAGGAGTTTTCTGCTTTCTGACAACAGACATTTCTGTTTGCTGCCTGGAGACAGGCAATTTTATGATAAATGATACTATTAAACTAACACGTAAAAAAAGTGCTTGTAAAAACTGTATTATGATTGGAATTGTCAGATTTGCCTTAATCTAGTTTTCATAGCTACTGCTGAGTAGATTCTTGAGTCCTGTCACTGTGGCAGGAAATAATGTTATGATATAAGGTAATAATCCGGTTCTGAGTAGATTCACCCAGGTTTCTTAACTGCTAGCTAAATTATATGGAGCAAATGTCCTTCCTTTCTTAGAAAAGACTTCAAGTTTCCTGGTCTTTCTTCCTGGTCGAAGCAGTACTGTCACCAACACTAAATCAAGTCAGCTGAGGGGATGGGGCAGGGGGAATGTTTCTTTGTTTTTCTCTGCAGGTTCTGCATCCTTTGCATAACCTGTCCTTCGCTAACTTTCCACTCAAGGTATTTTTCTGATTCCCTGTATGGATCTTCCACCTGAAACTTGTGGTTGTGGTCCCTTGTTATATGATATGTGACTACAAAGAAGAGTGTCTTTCTCATTTTTTGTAACTCTGATTTAAGCTATCATGGGATATTAGACTGCCTCTTTTTCTCCTCATAGCCAAAGTAAAGATCCAAGTGCTCTTAGCCTCCCGAGTTCATAACAAGAATGTGATACTGAGCTTTCCACTTCTCATTATTGATTTTCATGAGTTTTCTTTTGACCATGATAAACTTGGCAACCCCCTGAACTGAACATGCATTATCAAGCATTTAAGGTGTGACTCCTGATTTTGTGTTGGAAGTGTAATTTAGTCTCATCCTAGTCATTGATGAAGATACTGAGTAGTATTTGTCCCAGATACAACCGTGGCGTTCTGAGCTTTTGACCAGCTCCGTATCAAACTATTGATTAATACTCTTCGAACCCAGTTGTTCAGTCAGTTTTGAACTCTTAACTATCTAATCTAGCTAATATGTCCTCAGGCTACAAATAAAAATTATGTGGTTAAGTAAACCACTTCAAAAGCCTTGCTGAAGTCAGGGAGTATTGCAATGACTGCTTTCTTTTGTCCATGTAATATTCTGTCCACATAATAATCTATTCATCATAGCGGAAAATCAGGTTATACATGAACGGTCTGCCCCTTGATTTAGCCATTCGTGGTCACCCTATTTGCCAATCATGAAAGATGTGGAATCCTCAAGGGCACGCCCCATGGTATTATGAGGGACTGGAGTGAGGATGATGAGCTATAGTTCCCCAGATATTTCTTGTCCTGGTTGGAGCAATATTAGCCTTTTCCTGCTGTCAGAGATACTCCCTATCTTGTCACAATTATTTTTTATTGTAGGTAATAGGTACAGTGTCCACAATCGTATCAGCACAGTGAATCGTATCTACCATATCCAGTGTCTCTAAGCAGTTTGTGGTATGGTCCTCCCCTTCTGTTACTTGTCCCTTTCTCATATTGTTTGCACAGGAGTCTGGAGGCCCATGCGTGAGGCAGGGAGGTCACTGAGTTCTTTCCAATGTTATTAATCAATGAACTCTATTCTCTCATGCATCTGTGAGCCTCCGTGATCCTTGAACTGCCTCTGTTCCACCAGAATAATTGAGAAATCCTTTCCTACTACTCAGTTTTTGCTGCATTTTAGCTTTAGATGTACTTTGATCTTCGACCTTGTTGATTTTGTCCAGTTGTACAAGAAATGGTTTTGTATTTTGCCTGTCCTTGTTTCTGCTTGTAATAAGCTTTTTATGAATTTATGAAGATGATACAAGCTTAGCTAAGCAGGCCTTCTATTGAAATTCCATATGATCTTGTGCAACAGAGTGACATGTTTATGATCTCTCAATAAGCAACTTTTAGCTCTCCTAGGCACCTTCTTCCTCACATGGTAGTTTCCCAGAGGATCTTGCCTGGTGATTTCTCACAGAAACTGAGGGTTGCTGTAGAAGGGCCAGCGTTCTGACTCTGCTGCTTAGCCTTCCTCCAGTCTCTCAAACTCTGCAACAAAAGCTGTTTTATGGACACATGCTATTCCTGCGTATGAGCAGCAAGTCTAGGAGAGTGTAATTTCTGATCAGTAGGTTGGCCAATTACATTAGAAAACTATCACCAGCTCAGTCTAGAAATTCTGGCTGTTAATTTGGTGAATTGCAACAGGTGTGTGAATGATTGAAATCTTCAGGAAGCTGTACAACCTGTCATCAGGACACTGATGCCAGTTGTTCATCAGAAGTCTCATCCATGTTGTCTTCCTTCTGGCAGGGATTTGTTACAGCGCACCAGACAATATTGTTGCTGTTTCATCCTCTTGTGGTAAAAACTCAGACACGTCTCTGGTTTTGCAATTAATAATGTGCAGTCAAGGAGCTCTTGCACATGGACCCAGAGCCATGGTGTTGAGAGCAGCGTAGCCAGTTATTGTTCTGAAGATGTCTGCTTCTATTGAGGCCTTTCTGTTTGACTTAGAAGGATAGTGGAGAGCATTGCCTGGACACCTCATGCTTGCCCAATCCTTGATCTGTTCAAGGTGTCACTAGTATCTGTATGAGTAAGCAGCAAAGGGAGTCATCGGCAGGACTAGATGAGCCTTGCAGTCTTTCCATGCTATCATGGCTCTGGGGAAGCAACAAACATCTCTGGATGTTACCTTTGTCTTGTACCAGAAAGTCTAATCAGCCTCTAACACTCATCACTGCTGGGTTAGGGACAGTATTAAGATGATTGAGGCATCTGGTCCAGAACCTTGCAAAAACCACATTCTATGCAAGCAATTTTTTTTTCCATGCTGCAGTTGGAGAAAGGTATTTTGCTTAGTGGCTGGAATGCCAATGTTAGTTTTTCCAAATCTTCATCTGAGCTGGCAAACTATTCATGAAATAAATGCTTAATGTTAACATGAGCCAAACTTTTAGAAATCTTAAATTTAAGATGAGAATTCCAGGCAGCTTCTGCTTTTCTTTCTGCCTTCACAGTAGATAGTCTATTTAATGGTATAATGCTATTTAATGAGAAATATTAAAAGCTCGTAACTTCAAAAGTGTTAGTAAAGATAGTTGCCTCTCATCTTAAGGTTTTAAATGCATTTATCTTCACTTGCTATTTTCAGGTTGAAAAACTGCAGGACAAACAGGCAGAGTTCATGGCATCGGAGAACATAGCAGATGTGACAACAGTAGCTGCACAAACAAGCCAACCTGGTATACTTCAATACTTTATGTTCAAATATAGACAGTTCAGGATTGCAATTCAGTAAACCAGGACTGAGTAGGATGCTTTTTTAGCTGTCCTTGTTCTCTGTCTATTGAAGGCAAATTCTCAAACAATGCTAGCAGGAAGTTTCTTTCATTGGAATCTTTCTGTGGACTACTTTAACATCTCCAGTTCACAGAATTATAGAACAGTTCTTAAGAGACCTTAAAGATCATCTCATTCCAACCCCTGCTTCTTCCAGATCAGGTTGTGCAAAAGCCTCATCCAATCTAGCTTTGAACTCTTCCAGGAGGGGGAAACAAACATCTAGTGGTATAGTTTGTACCAAATAAATTATTATTTACTGGAACATTTTGGTGATTTTCAAAGTTTCCAATTTGTTACTGGGATGCTGTCTTATCCTTGGGATATAGCTATTTTGCCAAAGATACCAAAACTATGGAAAAGTTTTCAGAAAGCCTAGATCACTTCTCTGCTTTTCTGGAAAGTGTGACTTTAAATGTCAGTGTACTTTATTGCCAAAGAGGGTGATTATATCACTTCGTAGTAATAGGATGCCTAAAGAAAATACGGAATTAATTATCTGGAGTGCACCTCTGTCCAAGCGGTAATAAGATTCTAGTGTGGAAAGCTAAGGCTAGGCTAATTCAGAGAGATCTAAGAAAAAAATTCAATAGTCCTGAATTAATACTGATTGTCTAGTACTGGTACTATCCCCAAAGTACTAGTTATTGAGAGTTATTGGAATTCTACTTTTCTAGAACATGCTAAAATTACTGAATAGAGTTTTTACAGCTTGTTGAGTAGTGTAATCAAAGTCCTTTTCTGACCTTCAGTTTTATTGAAAAGCCAACACATTTCTGAAATATTAATGGCTTATTTTCTACATGGTGTTCTATGAAATAAGACTTTTTGAGGAGTTCATTAGTTCTTACCAAATAAGGAAATTCTTTTTTTTTTTAAACATAACGTGACTTGGAATTGTTTTAATCTTCATACATTGAAAATATTTATGTGGAATGATAATATATGCTTATCTTGAGTATAGTTGGTGAAACAGTGACACCTAAACAGCAGGCTGGTGGATTTTTCAATCCTATTCTGAATGAACAACAGAAACTGGCAGTGAGAAGGATACTGAGTGGCGAATGTCGTCCAACACCTTATATTCTCTTTGGACCACCAGGAACTGGGAAAACATTAACAGTAGTTGAAACTGTTTTACAGGTAATGGTTGATGACAAATCAATCGTCTCTAATCTTTTCAGTGTTGCAACACTTACAGTAACTCTGTAAGTACTATCATATTTTTTTCCAAAGGACTCTTCAAAATACTCTTTTTAGCAGCATTTTCTATAGCTCCATGAAAGAGGAAAGATCTTGATAGCAATTTAACAGAATTCCTGAATGACTTATTTTCAAGTTGTCTTGTCTTTCTCTTTAACGCTTTAGTGAAAAGTATCTGACTTGTGATTCCAGTAGTGCATAATGTGTTTATGAAGCGAAGATATACATTAGTGTGATAACCATGAATTAATTCTGCTGGTGGTATGCTCACCTTGAGAGCACTTAGTTGTGACTGTCAAGACTAGTGGTCTTGAACTGCAAAAGGTTGGATGAATGTAACACGTATGCAAAATTCTTCTGGATTCTGTATTTAGTGAAATAAAATTAGCATCTCTGAGCTATTGCTACTTCTCTAAATAATACTTTTTTAATATCCACCTTTTTTAACATAGATACATTATACTCTACCAGATAGTCGAGTTTTGGTTTGTGCACCATCAAATGCTGCTACAGATATGATTTGCTTGCGGCTACATCAAAGCAACTTCTTAAAACCGGGAGCTATGGTCCGAGTTAATGCTACCTTCAGGTCAGAAGAGGTAAATATTATCAATATCTGCCTATTAATATTTACATTTTAATGTTTTTATATTAAAATACTGATTTCATAATGAAACTGTCAATGGTTATTAGGCTGGTTATTTCTGTTTAGGATCTGAATTACAAACATACTACTTCAGCTTTTCCAGAAGATTAACTGGAAAATGTTGATCATAGTCTTTATTAGACTGCACGACCCTAGAAGCTTAAACTCTTTCCTGCAGTGCTTAATTCCACAAGCAGTACATATGTATTGGTCACACTTTTAATGCAGTAAGATGCCTTGACTTACAGAGCAATCCAAATTAAGGCTACTTGCATAGAAAAATAGGCAAGTAGGATTGTCGTCTTTATACAGTGCGGACACATTGTGTGTGCATTTTGTAGATATGTATACCAAACATCCGTATGTTTGGGTTTTATCTTTGCAATAAAGAAAGCACAGGTGCCTTGCATATGTACCGCTTTGTTTAGGCAAATTAATGAAGAATTCATTTAGATTTAGACTCATTCATACACTGAAGTGTCTTGCTCAGCTTCTAAAATAGTTCTCAGTGGGCTGTTTCATTCAAATTACAACCTTTCATTTTAGAGCTGCATTTTGCTTTGCAAAACAATTTTTTGTTTCTGCAGCAAATTGATGACATAGTGAAACCTTACTGCAAAGATGGTGAAGATATTCGGAAAGCATCATGGTTCAGGATAATAATTACCACATGCAGCAGTGCAGGAATGTTTTATCAAGCAGAAATACGGTACAGTACTATAGATAGGAATTTCAGAGACAGCTGCATGGTACAAAACCCAGAGCTTTTAGATGTCTTCTGTTCTGTAACTTGAGTTGGTTTAATACAGTTTATTGCATATGCCTCTATTTTTAAGTAGTCTTCCCAGCAAACTGCTTGTTTTTAGTAATGTTTCAGCAGAAGCTTTCTCTGTGGTAAATTTAAGAATGACCTTGAATAACATTAAAAATTTTTGACACAGTAACTTCTCCTTCACTGTCAGTGGAAGCCTTGGAAATTATATTGCTGTTAACAATCATTCTGACTCGAAAAATTGTATTGTGTGTGTTCTTTATCAAGTCACATTTACTAACTAAACAACCACCATGTCAAGTGCTGTTAAAATCAAAATAAGAGGAATCTTTAGTTAACTTTGTAAAAGGGCACTCTAAAGACTAACTGACTTGAATTTCTTGGTAAAAATAAAGCCTGTCTTTGCTACACAAAGGGGATTGTTCTAATTAAAGAACTGAAGAAAATTGTGAGCAAGGAAAGCTTTTCTAAGTGTCTTAACCTTGATATAAACAATGCTTTGAGATAAGGAGTGGTTGTGTATATCAGAATGTATAAGCAAAAGCCAAGATGGCAAATTAAAGTTACTGGGTTATTTTTTTCTGTAGTCTGTATTCAAAATATCCTTGCTTTGTGTGTGTGGAGTTGCCTGGAATGCTTGACAAGGAAGTTAATAAAATTGCTGAGGTCACCACAGGGTGGCAGAATGAACTAATCTGAAAACAACTCCATTTTGGGTTCATTTTATTTAATTCTAGGCTTGGACACTTCACTCATTTGATTCTGGATGAGGCAGGGCAAGCAAGTGAACCAGAAAGCCTGATTCCTATTGGGTTGATTTCAGAAGCTAATGGACAGGTAGTTCTCTTAGCATCATTTACTGAACAGAAGAAAGTTTTGCTTTACTGTTTTTATTTTTGTGAATGATGTAGAAGGCAAGCAGCCATTACCTGGAAATGAGCATGGAGTTCTGAGTACTTGTAATAAATATTATTCATACACGATATCGACTTCTCGCACTTTATGAGTTGTTTTGCATCCAAAACAAGCCTGTGTTGGTAGGACAGGATTCCTTGTGAGAAAGGTGTCAAATTAAAAATATGCTTTCTTACTTTAAGACAATATACTTTTGTCCTGGGCCTAACCCTTCTTCACAGATTAGATGTTTGGAGGAAAGCAGAGTACTTGATTTAAATTGACCTTCAAATTCTGAAGCGTGTATGTTGTTATTGGATCTACATTTTTTAATAAAAGTTTTAATACAGGGTGGGTATTTTTTTAATTGCATATCCAGATAGTTCTTGTTGGAGATCCAAAACAGTTAGGACCTGTAATAAAATCTGAAATTGCACGGTCTTTTGGATTAAATGTGTCCTTGCTGGAAAGATTGACATCGAGAGAGATATATATGAGAGGTGAAGATGCTTGTAGTGCCTATGGAGCATATAATCCTTTGTTGGTAAGTAAAACTGCAGTTTTGATTATTTTTTTTCATCTAAATGAAAAAAAGGAGACACTGGTTCCTGCTGTTTCCTTATTACCTTTTTGTTCCCTGATGCTCAGTGATAAGTTTAGCTTGAGGATTAGTTCTCTAGGTAAGCTTGATTATTTTGAACATAGACTCTGAATAGCAAAGATGCTGAGCCCTGCAGCAAGTTAAAACCCTTGTTTGAAGGAGTTCTCTGTTCTTAAGCAGAGTAAGTCAAATATGGTGCATAAAGCAGGATTCTAAAGACTGGCTTAAAATTGACTTTCATCTTCATTTACCATAAATACATAACTTAATTTTCCACAAATGAGCAAGAATTACTCTACTTTTAAAATGAAAAAATAAACAAAGCCTGCTGTTCAGCTATAGCTGTAATTTTGCAAACCATATTTCAGGAAGGGAAGAAAGAAACTATTCCTGTTTCTTCATCGCCTCTTCCTCTGAAGGATATCTTCCCAAAACTCTTTTATGGTGAAGTGCCTAAAGTCTATGTTAAATGACAGCAGAGGTAGAATAGTATGTAAACAAGCACAGATGTTTCATCTGCTTTAATTGTCTGTGCCTGAAATATAGGGCTAAAGTTAAACTTACTGTTCTTGAGGTAATACACTCTGAAGACTTAAACTGAGAGTCAAAGATAACCAGATGACCTTGTAAGCAGAGGAGGGAGGAAATCTGAGGGCAGGCTTAAGGGGGGAGGCGGAGTGTTTGACCATAGGCTTTAGGTTGGATTTGGCCTGCTGAAAAAGCTGCCAAACTTCCTCCTAAAATCTGTTACAGCAAACTTTCATTGTTATGTTCCTCATACAATGCTTAAGGAGGATTGATGTAGTGAGAGAGCAAGAAGTACGAGACCTTTAAGGATACCATTGGACTTGAGTAACAGGACCTATTGTTTTTGAGCTGGTTAATACTGAGTGGAATACTTCTTTAAAGCCGTTCTTTCATTTAAACACAAGTACATTTCTGGCTTATAAGGCCAAGTTCTGTCAGCTGTTCTGATGCGCTTTTCCTGCCTGTCAAGACTTCCTCAAAAAAAAAAAAAACCCACAGGAAAAAAAAACAAGAGTATGTGGCTGTAGATCAAATGTTTTAAGAAACTGGAGAATGACCTATTGATCTATCATGTGCATTCAGTTCTTTGCTTCTTCTTAGTTTTCCTTCAGAGAGGAAAGAGGTGGTCCTTTAAAAAACTTATTTTAGTATTTATTTATGGAAGATCACACCTGCAGTTTTTGCCTGTAATACAGTTCTTTGGCAATTTTGGAAAAGCTAAATGCTGGAGGATGGTAGGGTAGTCTACTTGAGAGTGGTCTACTGCGAAGTCTGAATAATTATCTGTTTCAATTAATGGATTTGGGGTCTTGTCTTTGCAGATCACAAAACTTGTAAAAAACTACAGGTCACATTCTGCATTGCTTGCCTTACCATCTAAATTGTTTTATGATAAGGAGCTAGAAGTTTGTGCAGACACTTCAGAAGTAACTTCTTTGTTGCATTGGAGGAAATTGCCCAGGAAGGGGTTTCCATTAATTTTTCATGGAATAAGGGTATGTAAAATGTTGATGTAGTGAAAATATGAATAAGCAGACCTGAAAGAAGTTTGGTGTTGTGGATGAGTTTTCTTTAGAATGAATTCTAGAAAACAAAAAACTTTTTATTGCAAGTAATGTGACTTCTTGACCATCTGGTTTTAGAAAAATTACTGAAGTCACGTGTATGCTAAGAACTTGAGCAGCTGCCCATGGAATTGTATTGTAGAGACACTTTGATACAAATTTGTAGTAGATTGACCAAGATGGAGCTACGGTCAGCTGCCTTTAGATTGTAGCAAACTCCTGTCAACAACATTGGAATGAATACAGGCCTCTAAAATTAGAGGCTTAAGTAAGCAGGGGAAAAAAAGAGTGCTTTGGAAAGAAGTTTTTCTTTAGTCTTCCAAGAAGTTAGTAAAAAGTGATAATATCCAGTGTTTGGAGAGGCTTGGTTTTGAACTCTACAGCCTTGCAGACAAAAGCAGGATATCAGCTTACCAAGATGTGTAATTCTGAATTGAGATTTGACTCCTTTTAACATGTAAAGTACTGTTGCCATGTAAATTCTCCAACATAAAACAGTATAAAATGTTAGGTGATGCTTGTTTATTGGAAAGGGTGTACACTGAAGAATACAAATTGTATATAACATTACATCACTTCATTCTTACACATCGTAAATGCAGCAACAACAAAAAACCTGTTAATAAATACATAGTCAATTCTGCACCTGATCTTCATCTCCTCTTTTTCTTTCTCTAATACAGGGCAAAGAAACACGTGAAGGTCACAGTCCTTCGTGGTTTAATCCAACTGAAGCAGTTGAAGTAATGCGGTATTGTTGCCACCTTGCTAGAAATATAAATGCTATAGTGTCAGTGACTGATATTGGAGTAATTACACCATATCATAAACAGGTATAACTGATGTCTAAGAACTTCAAAGTTGCTTTATTTCTTCTCATGGTTTTACATTGTGGCTATGTTTTTTTAAGGCAGGGTGGCATATTTCTGGGGGATTAAGGGATTCAGAGTAGTGCTGTGGAGAAGGATCTTGGGGGTACTGGTTGATGAAAAGCTGGATAGGACTTGGCAATGTGTGTTTGCAGCCCAGAAAGCCAATTGCATCCTGAGCTGCATCAAAAAAAACTACAGCTAGCAGGTTGAGGGAGGGGATTCTGCCCCTCTTCTCCACACTTGTAAGACCCCACATGGAGTGCTGTGTCCAGCTCTTGAGCCGTCTGCAGAAGAAAGAATGGACCTGTTGGAGTGGGTCCAGAGGAGGGCCGCAAAGATAATCGGATGGAGTACCTTTCCTGTGAAGAAAGGCTGAGAGAGTTGGGGTTGTTCAGCCTGAAGAGGAGGCTTCAGGGAGATATTATTGTGGCACTTCAGTACTTAAAGGGTGCCTATAAGAAAGATGGGGATAAACATGTTAGCAGGGACTGTTGTGATAGGACAAGGGGCAATGGCTTTAAACTAAAAGAGGGTAGATTTAGACTAAATACAGAGAGGAAATTTTGACTGTGAGGGTGATGAGGCACTGGAACAGATTGTACAGAGAAGTGGTAGGAGCCACATCCTCGGAAACATTCAGGGTCAGATTGGACAGGGCTCTGAGCCACCTGATTTTGTTGAAGATGTTCCTGCTCATTGCCAGGGTGTTGGATGAGGTGTCCTTTAAGGTGCCTTCCAACCCAAACCATTCTATGATTTTAAAACTGCCTGTGTGCCATATTACACAGTGTATTACCCATAATTAGTGATGTTTCCATTGAAATCTAAACATAGATAAAGATAGTAGTAATGGTATTCTACCTTTCTTCATTTTAAGAGCCAGGAAATTATTAAGGAGAAATCTGCTTGCAGCTTTGGAGACAGGAGCAGATTTTTCACTTGTTGGAAGTAAAGAGTGCAAGTCAGTAATTTATTATCAAACAGCTGGAACGATAATCTGGTTCTGTCACTCTCTGCAATAAGGAGTGGAACAAAAGGGAAATGTAGTGAAGTAGGTGGTGTGTCACCTTGTTATGGCTTGTTATTACTTAGAGGATGCTAGAGAAACTGGTACTTCTTAGCTGTCCTGTAGTCAGACTTCAAGCTTTCATTGCTATTTGAACCTGTAGGGAACGTTGAATGTCAACTTCAAATGCTGTGCTTTATTTTTAAAGCTATATATGTTCAAGTCTTTTAAGTACGTGATGTCTACTTTCATTTTTAAAATGATCTTTTATTTCTAGAGGATGCTCTGGACAGTGTGCATGTTGTTTTTCTTGGTGTTCACATCTCATATTCATGGCCTTGCATGCCTGGGTTGGGGGAAGCACTGCGAGGTGTGTGGGAAAGATCAACCCCTTTTCAAAAAAACTCACTTTCAAATTGGAGATTTACTCTGTACTGTTTGTACTGGTCACGTGTCTGCATCTGCCCATGTTTACAGTTACTGTTTATTTTTCAAATAGTATTGAAGTGACTGAACCTTTTACACTCCCTAAAACATTTCATATCATTTAATATGATTATATCATTCATCTGGCTATGATACAAGACATATAATGTCTTGTAGTCATTGACTACAATCCTCAGGTTAATCAGGCATGATTTCCTGGTGAATTTTCTTGGAGCGCTGAGTTACAGTCTCAAAGCAGCTCTTAGCAGATGATACTGGTCCCACGTGTACCCACATTCCGGTGCACAAGACTCCTTGTTCTTTCTCTTTTTGGGAGGGTACTTAAGGTCACATCACACCTCTGTTGTTCACTCTGCATGATGCAGCTGGCAAGCAAAGGTGGATTCTCTGCACAGTGGAGTCTCTTGAGAGGGCTGCTTGCTTTACCATGTGTGGTACGAGTGGGTTTGAATATAATGCACACTGGAAAAGGAGGGCTTTGGATCTATGTTGTCATTAATATCTGTATTACTAAAAATATGTGGATTTCTGTTTAAATAATGGTAGCAGGTACTTCACCTTCTCTGAGTAATAAATGTGGTACTTGTTAAGAAAAGTTACTGTTGATTTTAAAACCTTTTTAGTGGATGATGGCTAAGCTTGGTGTAGGCATTCCCTGACGTGTGTTAAATCACATACTTGCATATGTAGTATGTTTCCTGTGTTGAAGTAATCCACTCAAATATAAAAATAAATTCCTTCCAACACTTTATTGGTAGGTGGAAAAAATTAGACTTCTTCTGAGAAGTATTGATTTGGCAGACATTAAAGTTGGCACAGTAGAAGAATTTCAAGGGCAGGAATACATGGTTATCATCTTATCAACGGTATGTATATTTGTTGTGGTCCTGCAAAGAGTTTTTGAATATCTCTGGTCCTTTGTTTGCTTTTTGATCTAGAGCTTTTAAAAACTAAAAATGTAAAAACTGTATTTTTGTCAGTCTGTTACAATATTTGAAAAAGAGCTTATTTTTAAGAGTATGGTAATGGTACAGCATCTGATTTTTGAGGTAAGCCTTAAACCTTTGTAGATAATACTCCTGTTGAATTTATTTTAGAGTTCCATGCAGATAATTTGCCTTTCATTTAAGTGTGCGTAGGGCTAATGGAAACTGGATGCATTATAAATACTAGAGACATAATGTGTAAATCACACTATTGAAAAGTGCTGTTTGACTTATAACGGTGGACATAGGTTCTTATATTGGTTTTCACCTTCAGTTTGAGAATTGTGACTTAATAGCATACAGCTGATGACTTCCCAGACACCAGTGTTGACTGTGCCTAGAAGCTGAATACCCTTCATTGCCGTTTCATACATTAGTAGGAGAGCACTTGATAATCTTTCATGATCCTCTTACTGATGCACTTTAAGTGCTGTGCTGGTTGTATTACGGGGATGTTGGTAAAGGTATTTTCTAGGTGCTGGCTTGAATCTGAAGTACCTTGAAGAAATGCCTTGAATAAAGGGTCTGGGGAAAAAAAACCTCCGCACTGTGTTTCTGATTCAGCAATTCACTGGTCACAGGCAGTAACAGTACATCACCTCCTTGACTCAGACTTGGGTTTGGTTGGCTAATCTGTGTACATATGAAGGTATAGGAGTATAAACTGCATCACTATAAAATTTTAGATAACCATGGAAATCCGGAGGTATTTATTGTCACTCCCTGTAACAAATGGGTCTTTCAGAAAAGTGATGGCAAAAGGGAGCATTTAGGAAATGTGGAAAGATGGAAGTGTTTGGGAAGGTGATGTCTGTGAATTTATGTTGTGCCCAACCCTTGCGTTAGACAGAGAGGAAAAATGAGATTTGTGTCACAGTACTGGGAGAGAGTTGCTATTATTTGGAGGGTGGCAGCCTTTGTCTTGCACCAGTCCTTTGCAAACTTGATGACGAATATGCTTCAGCAGATGTCTCTCTCTTTTTGAAAGATCTGAGTGCGTATTAGCTGCAGATGGTAGGCAAAGATGCAGTCATAGTTTTGGGGAAAATGACTAGAGTGTGGAAGTCCTGTCTGTAGCAACTGAGACGTAAGGCTTCAGAAGACTCTCAGGTTGAGCTGAGGTTAAATGCAGGTGTATATCAGTTACCACTTTGTCAGTGCGAGATATTAATCCAATTCATGCACCTTACCCTGGTATCTGAATTCACATAGAAGCACCATAAAGTGGAAAAACCACAGCAGCTTCTTCATGTCCCTCTTTCATCCTTTGTCTTCTCAGGTATGCAAGATTGTTGGCTGGGGCTCTTGATAGGGGAGTTTTCTTTATGCTTCCAGAGTGTGGAATGGAGAATTATAAGCAGCAGCTGATAATTCAGCTGATAGCTACCGAGGCTTTTTGCAGACAGCTTCTTCCTTCCAGAATATGTGATACCAATCCTTTATGTTCTGCGAGCATATCCATAAAATACATACTGTTACAGACATGCTGAACTCCTGGACAGGAGTGAAAATCTGTGCTGAATCAGTGGAAAAGACGGTTGGGAAACTTTAAAGAAAAGCTGGCTTACCACTTGCTGATGTTCAAAGTATTACCAGTTCGCTGTACATGATTGTGCTGGAAGGTTTACGCTTTCTTTTGGTGGGCATTATGTGCCCTACATAGCTGTATTTCTACAGAGTGGAATTCAGTTCAGAATACAAAAAAGTCTGTATATGCCTGCTTTTTTTCCAAAGGGTAATGTGGGTTTTGGTACAGTAGACCTCTAAAGGATTTGAGGGTTTGGAATGGGGAGTTCCTGAGGTGTTTCTGACCCAGGATCCCTCAGGGGTGTTCAAGGATGTGCAGTACAGAGCCTGTATAAGGCTGAGCAATGGCCTATAAATAAACTGATCAAAGGAGGAAATATAGACCAGGAATGTGTAGGTGAAGATATAACCAGTACTGGACTACTTTTAACAGGGTTGCATAGAATTTCCGGGAGAGAGGAGGATAAAACAGCTACATAAACAACCAAAGCATTGGAAAACAGGGTGAACGTTGGGGTGGAGGCGCAGTTGGGTTTTGGGGTTTCTTTTGTGACTTGAGGGAAGAGTGTTTGGGATTTTCTTGCTAGGTTTTTTTGTTGTTATTTGAGGGCAGCGCTACTATGTTTGGTTACTTTCTTCTGTGACGTATCATAGCTTTTCAACCCAGCACTGTATCTCTTTAATTTTATGTATGTATGTACTGTGCTCCTGTTTAAGAACTCTTTTAGTTCATGAACATTTTCTTTTATCAAAGATGAGTTCAATTATGTATGAAATAGAGGTGAAAATTTAATGAGCAATAGTTATATCATAGTAGTTCCTTTGGCCATTTTTTCTAAGCTAAGTCAGAGCACACTGAGACTACTGAAGATGACTTGCAGCAAGACACACTGTGAATTGTCATTCAGTTGTAGGAATTGGAATACCAGCAGCTCTAGCATTTCTTCTACTGAAAAAAATAAAATCCCTGGATTTTAGGAAGCAGTTTTGGTATGTTGTTTCAAATTATAGTGTATAGTCCTGATGCTAAACTAAAACCAGTACGCCATTCTCTTGAAATTGCTGAAACTGTGTTAAAAGCCTGTTGGAAAATAGATCCTCTGTGGGAAAGCCAGTGGTGGGAAATTTGTATTATGAGGCGAACTTGTGCATTGCTGACACTGAGTTGTGTATTGCTGCGGGAAGCAAATGTTATGTTAAAGCTACACCACTTTCTTGTTATTCTATTTCTAAAATTATCTATCATTAATTTTAGGTGCGATCTTGTGAAGACGTACTTAGTGATGGCAGATACTCTTTGGGCTTTATCTCCAACCCAAAGAGGTTTAATGTAGCAATTACTAGAGCAAAAGCTTTGCTGATTGTCGTGGGAAATCCTCATATTCTTGTGAGAGTAAGTTTTGGTTTTATATCTTTGAATTGTATATGGTATTTTCCACAGTAAGTGAATGAATTCAGGGGGTTAATCTGATGTGAGGGGACTAACTTTTCAGATAAGACGGAAAGTGATATTCCAAAAAACGTCTGAATAGAAAGTTTATTCTTCCCACACTGACATGCTACAAATTTAACTTTACAGTAGTTATAGGTATCTTCTTGTCCTGTTAAATCTCCTGCATCCATGTGCCATGTTATTTTGTTTGAAAATTCACTTCACAAAGCAGCATTAATTTAAATTAAACATTTTTTTTTTATTATAGGATCCCTGTTTTTGTGCACTGTTAGAGTACTGCATAATTAATAAAGTTTATGTAGGCTGTGACCTGCCTTCGGAGCTGGAATGCCTGCAGAAGTGAGTGTCTGCTCTTCATTTTAACCTTGATAGATACGGATCGGCTTACGATATTTGTAAAGCTAGTATCATTTGAAAGATTGATAAATACAACAACCTCTGACATCGTAGTCAGATTTGATTTTGCATTCTTAATACTGTAAAGTTAATAACATGTAACGTGACCATATTTTCTCACACCCTTTAAGAGTCTGAGCTTTAAATAAGAGCTGTTGTTGACTTTTGTTTTACGTATCCCTAATGATACGTTATGTATTTGATGATCATAAGGATTTGAGGAGGGAGTGTACGGGAGATGTTTAAGGTGACTTTACTGTAATTAAAGAAATTGATGTGAAGATTGGATTAAACATGCCCCTTTTAGTAACACGTAATAGCTTTTTAAATGGGTATTATCTACTAAAGGAATATTTTTAATATCAAAATTATTGTTTATGGAAAGATAAGCAAAAATTTTATCTTATTCCCTTTAATTGACAGGTGTGACTAGTTTTTCAGAGTTCAAGATGCATTCAGTCCTCATCTGCTTTGAAACTGAGAATACTTAACAGAAATTTGAGTAAATCCAGCACCTTTTGTCCTCAGAGAAAGGTTCATGTTTTGAAGTGGTTGGAAGTTTTTAATACTTGTTTTAAGAAGTGAAGAAGTTGAAATTTAACTATGAAAGAGCAGTGGCAACTTATTTGCTTTCCTGTTTAAAATGTAAATGACTTTATGGCTCTGCTTAGAACAAGCTTCAGAAGAAAAATATTGATAAAGATTGTTTCCTTTTTCTATAATTTTTTGAGCTTCTTCATTTTCTTTTTGTTGTGCCTTCTAAAATTGGATTGTCCCAAGAACACGTATGTGTCTTGTAATTTTGTTATGGGAGTGGTACAGCAACGTAGCTACAATGTGAACTGGAATGATACGTTAATGTGTCCACTTAACTGATGTTGAGTATCTTAATCCAAGCATGCTTAAAAGTTGTATTTCCGGTTTTTGAGGCCTTTGTCTATCACTTGAGATCACACAGGATGTTCTTGGTTTTTCACTGCAGTCCAGCTGGCAGCTGTGGTGTCAGAACAATGCCTCAAATGGTGGGTTCAAAAAAGAAAAAGAAAAAGAAAATGGAAAATGGAAATTACGTTTTTCAGTTGTACATTGGTTTATTTTGACAAACACTGTGTTGTCTCCTTAAACAATTTTTATTCTCTTTTTATTTCTCTTTCTTGTCCTGTCCTTGGTGGATGAGTCTTGCCACACAATGCTTTAGTAATAACTGGACAAGTAGCCTCTCTGTTTAGGAACTGCCAGTACAAGATGGTTTTCTACAGCACAGATATTCTGGGCAGGACTATAGCCTTCAGAGAACAAATGGAGGGGAAAAAGAGATAGCAAGCTTTGGTTTGCTTGTTTATAGCCAATCCATATCACATTCATTCCTGGTATGCACTGCACTACTTCCCTGTGTGATGCACAATATGCAGATACTGCAGCTGGTAGGATGGCAAACACAGTAAAACACCAAAGACAGATAATATGTAAGGGCACACTGTACTGGGTTCTCCCCATTATGTGTCACAGAATTACCTCTTGCCCAGCCTACACTGTGTGAGTGTATCCACTGTGAGTCACAGCTGTATTTGAGCGGCACTCCAGACATTCAGCCCAGCCTCCTTGGCATATTATGCTGCTTAAATTGCTTTCAGTCATGATGGCCCAGAGTAGATGGTTTGTCTTGGTGCAGTATGATGCTGAAAATACCATGCCAATATTCTGCACCAAACATGGGACATTGTTTAACTAAAAATCGTCTCTAATTTTTGAAAGACGCCTTACTTTAGGACTGTGTTATGATGCACCACATCTCACAACACTGCCTGGACCTGCTGCTGACCTTGCTCTCCATCAGTGTGCTTGTGGTCTCTTCAGAGAACAGTGGAGAGATGGTAATGGAGATGGATGATTGCTACTTTACTGCAAGATATAATTCAGAACTTCCCATTAGCATTCCTATGACAGGACATTAATTATGTTGTGATATTTAATAGCTAGAAGTTAATAATCTTTTAATATAGTAGTTTGCATGTTGACATCAGTTTCTACAAAGATAAACTACTTATTTTTTAATACTGTGTTTTTATTAGCAAAAGTGAAATGATAAAAGTCTGTTATCATACCTTGTGCTTATTTTTCTGCAAGAGGGGCAAATACAAATTTTTAAGGGGCAGGAAAAAAAAACATTTCATCCAACAACTACATTTTGCCAGTGGAGAAACTAAAAACTTAGGTTGGATGCTGCCTAGTGCCATGATGGTGAGGCTTCATGAATAACATATGTATATTTTTTCCAGATAATGGGACGCTTGAGCCCTGTTAGTTCCTTCTATCCTTCATCCTGAAGAATGAAGGGGAAAACAATCTTGAGGCTGTAGTTGCAATCTGTGTTCAATTGTGTGATTGTATTTTTTCCATAGGGCTCATTATCCCAGTAAGGGCATGAGATCAATTGGGCAAGAAATAGAATTATTCAGTGTGTGGGCAATTGCACCTGCTATTTTCTGTCTTATGCAACCTTGATTTGGCAACATTATGAAATTTTAAGACTTTTCTCCTTAAAATAGCTTCAAGGTGTCAAAGAGTATTGTGCTGCGCATTTTGGAGCTCAGATTACAGAAGAATTGAGTGTTCTAAATCTTAATGAGAAACAGACTCTCAAAAATCAATATTGTTTCTTTGCAACTAACAAGAGAACATCAGCATTCATTCACAGATTCAGAAACAATTTGTCTCTAGTTTTACCAGGCTTGTTTAAAAATTTATTGCTCTGATTATTTAAACAATTGACTTTTTTATAGTAATGGTAAGGAAAATGCAATATGCTTCTAAGCTGTGGGGAAGGGTGTTCTTCCAGCATGTAGTGAAGACTTGGAGTGTGAAAGAATCCCTTTAAACTGCTTTAATTTTCTTACAGCTTTAAGCGTTGTTATCTGTCAGTATCTCTTTAAAGGTATTTCAATACCAGTTTCTTGAGAATTGCTCCACAAGAGCAAAAGGAAACATGTCCACTGCAGTGTCTCGCAGTAAGCAAGGAAGATGGAAAGTTAAACTGCAGACCATGGAATGAAGAACTTAATGTAAAATAGAGGACAAAGTGCTGTTTAAATGTTACATTTGGAAAGGCTTAGGATTTGTCCAAATGTTTTAGTCTAGAACTTTTAAGGAATACTAATGTCAAGGAAGAAAAAATAGGAGCCAAAAGAGAATCCGGTCAACAAAGGGAATTGGGGAAACAAGTTTTTAGGTTTTTTTTTTTTTTAGCTAACATAATCACACAAAAACAAAACAACCACAAACTCTCCCACAAGAATTGATCACTTTTCTAACCTTTACTTGTTTCTGTTCAGTGGTCTTCGTACCTGACTTCCCTTGCCTCACTGGAAGGTGCAGATGAAGTGGAAGTGCTAGAGCTGAACAGAAGTTTCCACTCTCATCTGGTGCGCATGCAGCTGGTGGTGTAAGAGAGAGTTGCGTTTCATCTAGTAAGTGAGAGTTGCGTTTCATCTAGTTTGTCTGGGCTCCCTCTCCAGCTGATGGAGAGAAATGACTCTAGAAGGTGATTTGCTTCATTGTAAAATGCTTCCAGAATATGTGAATAAATCACTGAAGGTGCCACTGACTGCAGAGAGAGCTTAGAATCTGAGACAAGGCAAGCTGTGTATAACTGAAGCTAGAGGAGGGGACGCTTGCCATTGCTCTTGTATCATCTTTTCCTGGAAGCACATGAAGCAGCTCCTCTCCTGTAAGTTACTGAAAAGTTGTGTAGATAAGAGGGGATGTTACAGTGTTGGGGGAAAATGACACAACTGGAATTTTGTTTTCTCTTGCTGAGGAAGTAGATGTTGCTGATGTGAACTTGCTTACAGCTGTAGAGTACAGTAGCAGAAATGCTTTAGTGGTCATTAGCTACTGAAAAGCTACATTAGTATAATAATTGAGTCATTATGGCAGAGCTCAGTACACCTTAATGTAACATGAGGTATTAACATGCAGTTTGCAGTAAACTAGTCTCAAGAAAAACAGTGATCACAGAACAAAAAAAAAGCCTGTTTAAGTACAGTCTTACTAAAATTATGAGTAAATTTAAATTTACAAAAACCTGGTGCCACAGACCTTGGTTTATTGATAAATGGGGAGAGCTATTCATCATGGCAGCACTCCTCAAATAACACCCACACTGCAAGGCCAGGAGACTTTCATGAATCATCTTAGATCACTTTAAAATGAATGAACAGTTAGTAACGTTGGTGATGCAAAATAAACACAGGAGTTCAGCAGCTGTTCACATATATACCCTTTTTCATGGGAAACAACATTCCCCAGTAGTTGAGTCCAGGATAGAACTTGGGTCCTTTTTTTGTGAACAGAAAGCTCTCCCTTAGTGTGCCTGTTACTGCAATGATGCTTAGCAGTAGTGTGTTTTTGTAAGAGATCCATGTATTCCTAATGCATCTGAAATGCAAGTGTGTGTCTGTGTGTGTACCAAGAAGATGATCCCAGTCAGTGTTAACCTGGTGGGTGATGGCGATCACAATATTTGAGTCTGTTTAAAGAGGCCATAGCAACCAGAAGAGCAGCCCTGCTCATGTAAGGGGCACGTGGGAAGCAGGATTGTCCCTAATGGTGAGAATTTACAAGCAACAACACGTATCATGTTGACCATAAGACAAAAACGTGCTCCAAAGGATCCAAAGGAAAAGCCCTAATACTACAGCATCTGTTATTTCAGTTGTTCCTTTTCAGCAGGTTGGCCCTGGGGCGAGATGGGTGGCAGGGCTGCAGCCCCTAGCACAGCCCTGTGGATCAACACTTGCCTGCGCGAGGTGCAGTTACTGCTGTACTTAAGGATCTGCCCTCAGCACGGTGCAGGTGCCAGGCCATCTGGGGCAGAGCACAGAGCAGCACCCATACAAATCCTGGGCTGTGGGGGCAGGGGTGGAGGGGAGAAACACAAAAATACATGTATTGTCAACTCTTGGCAGTTTGCTGAAAGCGTTTTTTATGAAGTCAAAGACCTTGTGGTGGTTTCCATTCTGTTTCGAACAACTGTGCCCTGTTCCAATGAAGAGGACAAAATAGTGAGGATAGAAGGGTAGTGAAAATTTCCCTTTCAGCTTCCCTTAAATTAATGAGCAAACAGCACAGATGGGATAAGTGAGGCAGAAGAAATCCAGCACAAATATTCTCTGTAGAGTGCCTAAAATGAAGATATTATTTGTGTAAAACAGGACAGCGACCAAAAGGCATTTCCACCTCTGCCACTTCTGTTTGTGGAGAGCTCTCTGAAGACTGTTAGGTCTTGCTATAAAGGTGATAGTAATTATCAGCCCTGTAACTCTCCAGTTGTGTATTTCACTCCTTGAAATAGCAGGCTGGTTTTCATAGGTGCTCTTCCTCTGCCACCAGCCCATCAGGCCATGCTGGACAGAAAGGGGCAACTCTCCACAGGATACCTCTACGTGACCAGCTCTGCACAGGAACAACTCTACACGGGGAGCCCCAAGTGCCTGGCAAGAGGCCTCGATGATGTTCAAGGGCGTTGCAGAGCTTGGCATGCACTGAGGTGGGACAGCTGTGGGCATCTGCTGGACTAGTCACTGCCAGGTGCTTGGGGCTCCCTGTGCAGTCAGCCGTGTAGTGGTCCTACGGAGAGTTGTCCTGGACCCCGTGCTGAAAGGGGCAGATGCTGGGTGGGCAGAGGCAGCCAGGTTCAGCGTGTGCTGTGCTGCCATTGTGCCAGCAGGTGATGCAATTCATTTGACCTGTCCAGATTTCCAGAGTCGTCTTGTGCTAGAGTTGCCTGGCTTAAGACTTAGTTTGCCAGATGTGGTGATTTTTAACTTCAGACCCATAAAATTGCTAATAACAGGCTAGTAAATTAACTTTCTCAACCTGTTCATCAACTTTACTTAAGCCACTACTCATTTTTAAAAGCAGCTTGTTTTTCAGTTTTCCAACAGATTTCTTCATGCACTATAATACTATCAAGCGTTTATTTTAATTGTGTACTAGATACCCCTAACTAGATTATAAGTCATCCCAGTTACGTGCCAGGTGAATCTTATCATCTTGTTTGTACTGTAACATTATCCCTTTGTACTTCAGTGGCTCCTGAAATTGTCGTAAAGATTCTAGTGTGCTGTCAGTGTATGTGGCCATTATCATGCTGCCCTGCACATGAACTTCATTTGTGTGTAGCCCTTGCTGCCACCACAGTAAAATCTATCAAGGGAAAACTTAAAGAGCAGGTTTTTTTAAGAGACTCATTGCAGAAATACACATGGAATGAAAAAGACTACAAAACTCCCAGAATTATTTTTTACATAATTTATTAATAGCAGAAATAAAAATAAGTTCATTACAGGCCAGTTAATCCTGTCGCTTATAAATTGCTATGTAATCTTTATCCAGATTAAGATGCAGATCTGCCTGGGATTGAAGTTAACAAGATTGGGTCTAGTCTCCAAAGCCAATTTTTATTGTCCTTCTGCCTGCTAGTAGAGAGATCCTGAAATAAAACGTTAACAATGTTTCCTCTGCATCAGAAGAAGTGTTAACAGTTAGGACAGCTTGCCCTTCAGGTTTTCATTCTTAGATCCTGGTGTTCGCATCGCTCTGTATCGTGGCAGGCAAGAGCCGAGTGCCACCTTCAGTCATAACACCCTAAGGAAGGCGAACACTTAATGACCAAGCACACACCGTACCTGAAGATATGGCAGTGAACTGTCTGTGACAGTGCTTTGAACTGCTCGTTAATGTGGTCCTAACAATCTTCCTTTTATAAATGACAGTTCAGGCATTTTAAGAGTAAATTACTTAAAGCACCAGCTGGAAATCAACTCTTGCCTAACACAACAGATGCACTTACAAAATCTGGAGACAGTGAAGTGTTCTTTTAAAAGTACATTCCCTCTCTTTTATTCTCTTAGTCCCTAGTGCATCAAGAAAGAAAAATTATGTTTGAGATCCTGGGGCAATTGTGTTCCAAAAATCTTTATTTTAGTAAATCCTTGTGTTCCTACTGTAAAAGGAATTTGTCATTTCCAGGTTTTTATCATGGGAGGTTTTGCATTGTGCTTGTGGCTGGAAACCCGCAGCGAGGCGTCCCTTGTAATCCACAACTCTGGTATTCAGACAAAATTCCAAATAAAATTTGTGTCAGGAAGCCTTCAGTTGAATGACAAAACAACTCCTCAAGGGATTGTTTGGTATAATCTGAAGGTAGGGCCTAGACACAAAGAAGTAAATTCGCTCGTGTGCAACGCCATTGAAATTCACATGTTTTCCTAGAGAGTGCTGAGCACTCCATGCTCGAAGAGTAATGTTATTTAAGCTTGTGAGTGACCTCATGGACTTCACAGACTTTTTTGGACGTGCTCTGAGAAGCAAAGGGAAATTGTAGATCTATTTCAAGGGTTTCCATCTTTTATTCCCCACATCTTTTTGTGCAGTAGCTTAGGGATGTATGCAGAAAGCCTCATGATGTCTGAGGAAGGTGTTGACTCAGTGTCCCAAGTGTCTGAATGTAAATATAGACAACTACTGGTATGTCGAAAGTGTGAACAAACTCACAACTCCCATGCAGTCAGAGCTGTGGGGCTGTCAGTTTACTTAACTCATTTTAAACAGTGGGAACTGCAGATCTGGTTTAATACATGAGAAGTTAAATCATCCTAGTTTCCAGTTAAAGGTTACCCCAAACATAAGCTTTGATAAAACATCTGTGTGCTCTTTGCATCTGGAAAGTCAAGTCCTTAATGAGCGTTTTTTGATGCTTTGAAAAGTAGCTGCTTTATGTGGTGCAGATACAGGCATGTATAAGGACATCATCCACTCTCCACTGACTGCAAAGGAAGAAATCCCATTGAGAGCTCAAGAGGTGATAACATTTAAATAAAAGTAAAAATAAAATTCTCAGGCAGTGTGTTGTCTTTACATCAGCGTGTATTTGCATGCATTGGGGCTGAAAATCCTTCAATGGCAACCTTCTGTCAGGTACTCGTCAAATCTCTTTCTCTCTTTTAACAGATTACAGATGTTATGTGAATTTTTGAACAGCTGTGGCATATTTTGTGGTAGATGTGTGCAGTGTAATAATTAACACCTGAGCAGTTCCATTAGCACAGATAGAATGAGACAGGTACCTCAGCAATTTCTTCCACCTCACTGACATCATCTGTGTCAGCAGTTCCCAGTGAGGCTCCCTGGCAGTGTGAGACATGACCGCACGTTCTCTGCAGTGCCTCACACCGATCAAACCCATCGCATTTACAGAAACTGCACAGCCTGATTTAACTCCCACTGCCAGCAGTTTTTTTGCTGTGTAGTTTAGACTTTGGTAGAGTTACTCCTGCTTTCCACTGGGTGATGCAGAGCAAGGTTTACACAGGCACCTTTTTCCTTTCTTCAGGTAACGCTCAGGTTTTTGCAGGTTTAGTCAGGATAACTATTAAAGATTTTTGCCACTATGATATTTTTTGGTTTCATTTCTTTTACTAATAAATGTGCATTTTTCTTACATTCAGATAACAAAATATGACATTACTGCAAAGACTGATTTTTTTTTTTTTGTGGCTTTAAGATCATGATGAACAATTGCAACCCACAGATGCCGAGCTGAATTCCCAAAGGGCAGCATTAGATCTTCTGCAGATATTACCTCTCTTCCTTGACTTGACTCTTTATTTGGCTTTTTCTTCTATTGTGAAAATGTCATTATATACTAAATTAATTCTGCTCCAGCAGAAGGTTATTGCATAACCTAAGCCTTAAGCTTTTTCCATCCAACATCTATGCCGTTGTTATTGTCCTATATCTAGCAGCCTGTGAATCAGCATGAGCTATTCACATGCTGTAATTTTCTGTACCAAAAACTTGACAATTACATATTTAAAGCCTTATAAATGCCTTCAAAAAGTCTATTACATCAAGTAATCATTTCAGAGTTTACCAACCGGAGTTGTATTTTTGTCCAAATATATTTGATAGTTTGCTTCAGGTGTGGATTTCTGGGTTCTTGGTGTAACACTTCATCTTCTCTTTGGCTTCTCTGCTAAATACATCAGTTTTAAGAAGCTACAGAGACACTATGGGAATGTGCAGAGCTGGAAAGCCTTCATTCCTGCCAGCTGAAACATGATCTGATGTTAGCAGGGTTAGGAAAAAGCTACATCCGTTCCACAGCCTTCATAGTGGGGCAGCCCTTTTCTTCTTGACTGGGATTGGTTATGATACTGTGCACAGCATGTTCTCTGTGGTTTCTCCTCAGGGCAGACTGCGTGCCCTGTAGTTCCCTATGTGATCGCACTCACCCATTTCAATTATGGGTCAAATGGTAGGGTTTTGCCAGACTAAATAGCACTCCTTCAGGGTTCAAGTAGCTGTTTAAATATTCAGAGTATTTTTTTATAAACTCCTTAATAAACTTATCTGCAGATTAACTGGTTTCCTTGATCTGGTGAGGTTTTTTCATGACTTTTTTTTAACAAGCAATAGTAGATAATGATGGAATATAAAGTATCTCCCCCTTACTGCAATTAATTAATTTTGTCTTCCTGCTACTTTCCAAAGAAAATGTTCATTTAGTGTAATCCATTTTCTGCATCATGACTGACAGCTTTACCTTCCCTGCCTGCTACCTGATCTGTTCCAAATTTATATAAGGAACTTCACTTTTCTTTATCCCCACCAACAAAGGGGATTTCATTGATAACTTTAGCTCATTGCTTTAGCCATACTCTAACTTTAGCAGTAGGGGCTTATGCCAAAATCAGTATTTTATAACATAAATTCAGCATAATGGGAAACTATTCAACTATTGGTATTCTCCATTCAGAGGTAAGTAGCTCAGTACACTCAAGTTAATATTGGAGACCTCCACGTTATCACACCTAGATGAGAGCAGCGCCCAGTGCGAGCATGGCTGCACCAGAGCCCGTTTGTACTCAACGAATGCATTCCATTTCCAAACATGTGCAGAGGCTTAAACTTACTGATGTGAATAGTTCACCTTTTTTTTTTTGTACAACTGACTATAGGACAAGAAAATTAAGCAAGTGTGTCAGGGTTTACAGAACCAGGGACACAACCAGCAGCACATGCAGGCTTGCCAAAATAACAGAATAGCACGTGAATTAAAAATGTTTTGCCCAAGGCTACATCAGTTCCATTCGTAGGATTACAAAACAAACCTGTTATGTGGATAGATGAGAATCCAGCTCTTGAGCAAGTGTGTTGCATGTAATCATACCCTAATGGCTCTTAGGGGTGACATCACTTACAAAGCAAAATGTTTGCAGTCAGGAATGAAGGAACACGATTTGCAGCAGCTACACAGCATTTGCACCACAGTAGCTCTCTAAGGCATATTTTCTTCCTGGGTTTGGACATCTTTGCAGTTGTAACAGAAACATTAAATGCTACCTATGTTTCATAAGATTATAGAGTAGATTTAGCTTGGAAGAGACCTCTGGAGATATCTGGTCCATGCCCCCTGCTCTGAGCCTGTCCCACAGGGTGAGGTTGCTCAGGGCCATGTGCAGTGTGGTTTTTAATAGCTCCAAGGATGGGGAGTCCACAGCTTCTCTGGGCAACCTTTTCCAGTGTCTGAGTACCATTACGGTAATTCTTTTTCTTACACCTAATTGGCATTTTCATTGTTCAAACTTGTGTCCTTTCCTTCTCATAGGAAGGTGAAGAGAAAAAAAAAGTTTATTCAATAATCTTCTGAAATAAGAAAAATAAAATAAAGCCAAATAAAAAATAAATTTGTCTAAACTGTCAGGAATTCCTTACAACATATCTGGGAGGACCTGTTTGCAAACTTTTTGTTTATTGAAGAACTAGTTATCACTATATCTGGAACAAGATAGAATTAGTATTGCTTCAAACCTTTATCAGTTTCATTTGCCATGTGGCAATTTCAGGCATCACATTTGTTTGTACTACTCAGAGACGTGTAGAACTACTCAGAGGATGTGAATTACAGAAAGTATACTTATTATTCAGGTTTTGAACTGTAGTCTTACTTAGTTCAAGGTCACAAGAGGCTAGGATGCTCCAGATAGATAGCCCAAAAATCTAGATAACACATATGCAAAGAGCAAAAGGAGTTGCTGTAATGACCCTGCATTGCATTGCCCAGCACTCCAGATTCCTGGGGATTTACCTCCTCTTTCTCCTTAGCCCAGGCAGGCTTCTTGCCTTTGTCGCATCCTACACCTGAGCTACTAAGGTCCGTGGAGAGCTGGGACAAGGTTACTGGATGGACTGGAAGGTCTTTTTGTCACTTCTGAGTGTTGGCCAGTTTGGCTGGAGCAATGGTTTTTACCCAGCTGCTGGACATCCCAACGAAAAGACTATGGGAGATGTACAATCAGATCCGCAACTGAGGACACTGGGTTTGGGGATGCAAACACTATGCTGTAGTGCACAAGCAGCTGCTAGCACATGGCAGACCTGGCTTATTCAGGACATACAAGACTGGGCAAACAATAGGCATGGTGTGCATGTAGAAGCTGTGAGGAGTCTCATCTGTGCTAGATTTCACGCACTTCCATCAAGGAAATCACAGGAACACCAGTCCCAGCACTGGGTGCAAGGCAGATGCAGCCTGCTGCTGCTGCTGGACTCAAATGGGTTCTGGCAGGGGTAAAAGCATGTTTCCACTGTGCTACATAAAGCAGTATCTGTGGCCCCAATATTGATCATTACTGCTGAGAACTGACTCTATTTCTCACATATATTTGGATTCAAATTTTTTGAGAAATGCTGCAAGCATTTCCCTTGTCATCTCTTTACTTCAGTCATTTCTAAATCTCTGAGCTGAAACTAAGCCAAAATACTAATGTAAAGGCTATAGTCAAAACTCATTCAAAGGAGAAAAGATGGTTATGAATTTTTGAGTACTAAAACCAGATGATTTTTTTTCTATTTTAACTCATTCTCTTTGTTGCTACATTATTGTTAAAAATAGTTTTATCATTAACTAGGCAAAGCACTGGTTTTATTTGGAGTTTTTGTCCAGTCTGCAATCCCTGGTTTCAATACAGGATGGGGGACAACGTGACTGAGAGCAGCCCTGTGGAGAAGGACTTGGGGTGCTGGTTTATGAGAAGCTCGACATGAGCTGGCAATGTGCACCCACAGCCCAGAAAGCCAACTGTGTCCTGGGCTGCACTGAAGTGTGGCCAGCAGTGTGAGGGAGATGATTCTCCCCCTCTACTCTGCTCTTGTGAGACCTGGAGTCTGTGTCCAGTTCTGGAATCCCCAACATAAGAAGGATATGGAACTGTTGGAACAGGTCCAGAGGAGGGCTATGAAGATGATCAGAGGGCTGGAGCACCTCTGCTATGAGGACAGGCTGTAAGGGTTGGAGTTGTTCAGCCTGGAGAAGAGAAGGCTCTGGGGAGACCCTGTAAAGACCTTCCAGTACCTGAAAGGGCTACAAGAGAGCTGAGGAGGGACTTTTTACAAGGGCAAGTAGTGATAGGACGAGGGGGAATGACTTTAAATTGGAAGGGGGGAGATTTAGATTAGACATTAGGAAGAAATTCTTCACAATGAGGGTGGTGAGGCACTGGCACAAGTTGTCCAGGGAAGCTGTGGATGCCCCCTCCCTGGAAGTGAGGCCAGGTATGATAGGGCCTTGAGCAGCCTGGTCTAGTGGGAGGTGTCCCGGCTAAGTGGCAGGGGGGATAGGAACTAGATGGGCTTTAAGGTTCCTTCCAAATCAAACCATTCTATGATTCTATGATTCTAATTTTTTGTTCTAGAAATTTATGTTTTGGCATCCATGAGTAAGTAGGCTTACATCTGAAGATCTTATTTGGGTTCTTTATTACCTTTTCTGTGATATATTTTTCTAACAATGAAGAATGTCACCGGCTGAAGTGTTGTGGACACTAAGTCCTTCCAGTATCTGGTTCAATTTAGACTGGAACATCTCATGAGGATAGGCCAATGCCCAGATTCATACAGAGCAGCATCTGCCAAAAGATGTAGCAAAGGCTGCCTGACCTCTGTAACTAAATAAACAAAAAATAATTGACCTTACGAGGCAGGTACATATTAGGAAGTATCCACACGCCTGCATATGTGGATGCCAAACTTGAGACAGGTAAACTCCCTTCGCTCCCACACATGCTGTCTTGCCTAACAGGCTCAAACCAACAGTTACTAGTGGTCATGCTGTGCCTAATGGTCTTACGGCAGTTAGTAGGGGCAAATCCACTCTCTCCATAGGAATGCAAAGCTGTTCCCAGGAGGACACTTCACTGTGGTGCATTGTGAGACTTGCTTTTTCTCAGCAGGCTCAAGGGCAGAAGCTGTGTTAGTCTGCCAAGGCATATGGCCCTGCAGGGCCTGGACACTGTTTGTTTCTGTGGTTGCTGGCAGTTGTGGTTTGGGACAGGAGATCAGAGAGACACTTCATCATTATGTGAAGGCATCGAGTATGGAGACTGAACACAGAGCATATGATAAATCCAGCGAACCACATGAATGCCATGTTCTCATCCATCAACACTTAGGGAGCAGCACAATAAGACTGGTAGGTGGGATTATACTGCCTTGCTGACACGGGATGATCAATAATGGCCCCACAATGTCTGGAGGATGGCATGGCTGCAAGCAAAGCACTCCAGTCTTTCAGGACCATGGTATATGACTGAAAAAATGCATTCAAGAACTGAAATGGGCTCTTAGCAATTTTACTTTGCAGTTCAGTACATTTAGAAGAGTCAGTGTAGGATTGGTCTGGAACACAAAAGCAAAAAGTGCACTGCCTTGAAAATCACCTGGATGTCAAGATTTCAAAAAGCATGTACATACAGCTATGACTTGCTTTTGTCATAGTCTATAAGTGGAAAACCAGAAGTGAATAATTTTTTGTGGAGCAGAGCCTACACACTGATGGACCCCTTAACCAAACAATGTGCCCACATAAGAACTATAGACTTAAGGTTAAAGCAGGCAACAGACACTGAGGACGCCATACGTGCTCAAATTCATGCCACGCCTCACAATTCTAATGAGTAATTACTCACTGCAAAAGCATGTGCTGTTTTGTGGATTGTGAATTGTTGTTAGACATGTTGTACTGATAGCTTACAGATTTTGAAGTGCTTATTTTGCTTTTTGGGTTGGTTTGGGATTGTTTTTTGAGTGCTCGTGGGATGAGGGCACTGCTAATCTTTATGGAGTATTTTGTGCCTAATTAATTGTAAGGACTGAGGTAGTTGATGGCTTCTATTTTCCTTTACAGAGTAAAATATCAATTAAAATGTAAATTTCTGCAATTGCTGGCTTGAGGACATGGGGATCCCTGTAATTGAACTGTGTAGATTACTTAGTGTTTCCAAATACATTAATAATAATATGTTGGCATAGCCGGTCCTTCTCATTTCCTTACAATTAAATGGACAATATCAAGTCTTAAAAACAAACGATGACCTGTATTAGTTATGCTAATGTATACAAGGGGATTGAATTAGTAGTATAGTTAGAACAGCTGATTGTTAGTAACAGTTAACAGTCCCTATCAAAAAGACTGCAACCTTCATTAACAGAAGTCCATTAAAAATGCAGGAGTTTCACTTACCTCCTTACCTCTCCTCATTTCCTTTCCCTCTTGCATCTTTTCTTGGACATGGTTGGCTACAGACTACCTGGTGAGAGCTATTTCTCCCTTTCACTCGCTGGAGCTGTCCATCTCCCTGAAACAATCTTCACTCTGCAGTGGCAAAAATGGAAAGGCCAGATTAAGTCCCTATTAAGCATCTGCAAAGGAATCTTTGCAGTGAAAGGAATGTGTATTTCTCCAGAACAAGACATAGAGGTCTGACCTGTGCTGTGGGGAAAGGTGAGCCGTGGACTCATAACCATGTACAGAATCACAGACTCTCAAGAAAACATGCTGGAATTTGCTTGGGGTGAATGGGCATTGCTGTCCCTCACCTCGGCTCTCTCCTTGTTCCTCTTTCTCCTTCTGCTCTCTTCTTCCTGCATTTCTCTATCTCCTGGAGCACAGCCTCTCTTCTTTGCCTCTGTCAGTATCTTCCACGGCTCTCTTCCTAAAATTCCTCTGGGGTAGCAGCAGTGTGCTCAGCTTTCTGGCAGCACAGCTTATCTTGCGGATCTCAGTGGTCCATGCAGAACCCACCCTGGTAGAATTCCTTAACAAACATGCAAAAGAAGGAATTCCTCCAGTACTACTGTATGTCAAGACTTAGGGTAAAAAACTTTTTGTTCTTCTTAATAAACGATTTATTTGAAGGCTGATACACAGAAACAGCAACACAACAATTGAGCATAACTGAATGATCTGAGCAACTGTAAAATTACAACATTAGCATGTTCCTTTATTTTACATTGAAGAAAATTCTGAATAGCAGAGGAGACAACATGATATCCTAGGAGTTAAAGCAGTTTCCTAGGAAGTCAAAAATCTGAGCTTTAGGCCCTCTTCAGCCTGAAGACTTTGAATATGTACTTCTCAATAAAACACCTAATCATGCTACTAGATAGGCTACAATAGTGGTGTTCTCCATCTGTTCTGCTGAAGCAGAGCTAATGTGCATCAGCGAATGCAAGATTAATGGGACCAGGGGATAAGCCACAGGGGACCTGCGTGTAGCATGGTGAGACAAGGACTCCCAGCAATGTACTAGTCTTTGAGAGTTTTGTTTCTTGCTCCAATTTACATTTATGTTTTAGCTTGTGATGCTCAAACAAGCAGGACTAGCAGCAGAAATCAGAACTCTTACCCCTTCACTTAGGGCTTAGTGAAAAAAAAAGCCAACATTATCTCATCTGTACTTTCTTGTTCATTTGCATTAGGAGTTTACTTCAACTTTAAATGCTCCTTGATTCACTGAACTGGCATTATGAGGGCCTTCCATGTGATACTTAATACCCCTGCCTGGCAGGATGAAGCCTGGAATTTGAAAGAATGTTGCTGATTGCAATCTGTATTGAACAAAGCAGTTAAGCTTGTGTTTTGCTTTCCTTTGTCAGAATTTGGAATTTTGAAGCAAGAAAATAAAACAAGACACAAGATGTCTTCTGGCAACAGGAAGATAAAAGTATAAAGACACCATCAATACACAATACATTTGTGTCCTTAGTGTCCTCTAAGTAACACAAACTGCCAAAATTAAATTCAAATGTAAGATGCTGTTTTCTTTTTTTTTCCATTGGTGTTAGTTTCTGTACTTTAGTAGGCTCTGTCTAAACGTCTCCAGTCTCACGCTCATAATTTCATCCCAAGACCCACACTCTATCGCGCCCATCCTTTCTAATACTGTATGCATTTCCTGCCTGCAGCAACCTCTATGCAGCTGCAGTCTCTGCTGCTGAGGCATTTCAGCACTCTGTCTCGCTATCCTCAGCCGCAGTACTGAGCCCCTACAAAACACCCACACTGGGACTCCACATAGCCTTAGGGCTTGCACCACTGTAAGCTCTCTTGACTCCACAGGGATCAATGGCATAACGGCATCAGAACAAAAGCACTAGGTCAGTGCTCCAGAAAGTCTCACATCACAGTACACTAACGTACTCCTCATTTCATTTTCTTTGTTATTGTGGATAACTAGCTGGGAAGCCTTCGGGAAATGAAACAGTTTTGGCTTTTTGCATGTAAAATAGCTTTTAAAATAATGATTATAGTGTACCATATGTCTGACTTCTTTAGGCTGGAGATCTGAGATGTAATTGATTGACACTTAATGATGCTCACTGATTAATCAACACACCTCTGAGAGACTAATAATACCTTAACTGGCTAACGAACAAGTGCCTAATATTAGCAGTGTTCATTCACAGCTGTATCACTACAAACACAATTCTGAGTTACAACTATATTGGCTGTTATTAGCAGCAGTAATTCACAAACAAGAAGAAATCTATATGAAGAAATCAATTAAATTGCATGCAAGCTCTATAACTCTATCGCCTTCCCTTCTCCACTGAGTATTAAGGGATGACCCTGTCCCTTCTCACCCCACCCTTGCATGCCAAGTATTTTGGACATAGACCTGATAAGAATCCAGTGGCATGCCCCAAGGATGTTGTCCAGTATCCTAGGGGGCTTTGGGCTTACTACAGTAAGTGTCCACCCTTCTGCGACCAGAATATCCCTCCCTTCTTTGTTCTCCATGCATTATACCTAATTCCTATTATTTTAATTATTTCGGGGGGGGGGGGTCCTATTGAATTATTTTCATTTCTAGGGTTTATTCCTTATTTTCTTGAACACACATTTTCACTAAGTTTCGATCCAAAATTAAATTAGTCATACAGTTATTTAAACAATCCCCAGACTCCCTTCAGACCCTTTCATTCAAACTGGTTACATTTTACCTATACCACATGCCTTTTGGACAGAATTATCTTATCTGACTTTAGCCTTGTCTTCCCTCTGAACTCTAATTAAACCAAGCAGTTTCTTGTTTTATGCAGTGATAGCTCACATACCAGAGCAAGACAATAACCCATTTTTTGCTCACACGGTCTCTTTGCCCTTGAACTGTTTCAGTCACCCTCCTGGTTCCCATGGCCGGCGTTAGCTGATTTCAAAGGCCTCTTACTCACAGTATGGCCCTCCACATGCCAGTGCTTCCACTCAAGTGCATCCCTGCAGATGGCAAGCAGACAGTGCAGAAGTTGCTAAGAGAATGTCCTGCTACTTTAAAGCCTCACCACAGTCCCTTCTCACTACCAGAGCACACCAGGAGGATGTGAAAAGGAAAGCAGAATTCATCCTGCATTGCTGACACAGTGGCAGATGACGGCAGTGGGAAAGAGCCCAGGCCACACCATGTCTTCCTGCAGTGATCTCTTCTTTCCTCTGCACAGCAGAGAGAAGTTGAACTAGAAGTGGCAGAAGGGTAAGTGAGCAGCTGGCCACCCCATCAGGCCAGGCCTGCAGAGTGAGCACCACCTCCTGCCATCTGCATGAGCCTCTCTTACTTGGATGCATTACCAGCATCCAGTACACAGGAAAGGGAAACGGACCTGGAATCAGTACTCCTTCTCCAAGCATTTTTATGAGGCTGGTTGCATAATCTCATCGTACCTTCTCACTCTATCTGAATGGAAAGGAGCAAAAATTGCTTTTGATTGCTCACTTCTGCTTGAGAAATAATATACAGCACAGTGAACTGAAACTTGTAAGGTCCAGTTGACTAGGATTCCCCAGGTAACCACTGGACTGGGAGGACAAGAGGCATAAACAATCCAAGGAGAGATCCATTAGCAAGCAAGGAGACATGCATTGTTCCAAAAAGTTCATCACCCATGTCAGCAGCAGTGTCACATCTTACTGCTAAGAGTCACTTTTTCTCAACAGGGAGCACAGAGCCAACTCTTATTGCCAGTCTCATCTCGGTGCCAGCAGCCATAGCCAGGCTGCCTTGCCACTTACAACTGTTCACCACCATCTGGCATCTCACTTCACTTTACTGCCAGAGCCCTCACCTCAGTGCTAACACCCACTGCCATAGCTCACTGCCATGCGCCAGCTCCCATTGCCAACCCTACACAGTCGTCTCACTGGGTGCAACTTCAAGGGCATGACTGCAGCATATGCAGACAGACAGCAGTACCTGCAGAGCTCAGGCAGCACCAACTGCCAATCCAGCCTAGGAAGAGCATCCGTGCAACCACGGGAGTAGCTGGTCTGCACAAGGGCCACATTACCCCACACCACTGCTCGGTGAGCAATACGGTTCTCTGGGCAGGCTGATGGGGTTAAGACTACATGGATTAGAGTCACAGCCTTGGCCTGAAGGCAAGAAATGTCCCACAGATGCTTCCCAGTCCTTCTACTTCTTGCTGATGTTATCAGGGAAGCCACACCCTTTCAATAAAGATATCCTGTGGGACTGCAAGAAAGATTCGTGGTAGCCTGATCAATGTTAAAACAACCAGTTTAAAAGGCAACAGTTCCCAAATGACTAGGAACTGACAAAGACAGCACACAGTTGCCCTCGGGAAAACAGCTAAGCTGTGACAGGCTGTAATATAAAAGACAGTGAGTGGGATTCATGTGTAAACTGTGGACACCTACAAAGTGGAAATGATTCATCTCTTTTGGAAGAGGACATATGCATTTGGTCACATGAACTGTACTGTTACATTTAACTATTTCTCCTCCTACATCATTCAGGAACAGTACTCTGAAGTATCTAGCTCAGATGCCTTCACAGTTGTATAGCTAAATCTCACCCTGCACGTACAGGTAATCTTCCCTCTGCTTAGAAGGCAAATTCTGGAGGCTTCAGGTCTCCCTGCTGCGATTTTCAATCCATCTCTCGCTTTCAAATTTCGGAATTTTCAGAACTTAAAAACCTAAAACTTTAAAAAGCCATACTTTACCTTCAAGAATCAATATATTCCATATGATAACACCAAATTTATTCAAACCACCTAAAAATAAACTCCTTTTTTGATATTTTGTTAGAATTAATTAGAATTCATTCACATGGCTTTCCACTTTGATCTGTAAATCAATTTCTGACCCTACCAGAAGCTTATGAAATATTTATTAGCACAGGATTATTATCACAGCCTGATTATTGTCTAGATTATCCAGCATCATACACACCAGCATGCTATTGCTGAGAAACTTGGCTGTGGTGCTTATCTATAAATTATGATTGTAATTTGCCATGTCCCAGTCTCTGCCCTACCACAGGTTTCTGTTTACCCACGTTTTGTTTTGGCAGTACCGTTCCATGTTGACTGTGTCTTTGCCTTGCTATACAGACATGATCTTGCCAAGCAAGATTAAAAAATCGATATGATTGAATAGAATAATGGTATTATAACGAAGCAACCTTCAAAAGAGAAAAATAAATTATTCATTGATATCATATTCACTTTTAAAACGGAGTGTCCAATTTATGGTTATTTTTCTATGCCTGTAGGACTCATTGCATATTAAATGTGGAATTAGATATAAATTAAGGGGAAGATAAAATAGATGTCTACAAAAGCCTATGTGTCACGGAAGAGATGGATAGGGATTGATCCAAATACCTTCCCATAACTAGGGCCCATCAAATTAAACCATGTCTGAAACAAACAGAACAAGGTGGGTTTGATACAACAGGTCGTAAACCTGTGGAATTCCTTTACAAAAGATGCTGTGGATGCCAGAAATTTGTACAGTCCAAAGGGGGACCAGAAAAAGTACTCCAAGAATAGACCTCTTGGAGGTTATTACACCATCAGAAGCTCAGGAAATTCCCTGAACATAGTTGTAAGCTGGGACAGTGTTGGGGAAAAGGTATCAACACAGGTTTCCTCATTTTTACACTTCCTTAATTGTCCAGTTACAGCCACACTTGGAGATTTAACATGGGACTAGAGGGACACAAGATGGCTGCTACTATGTTCTTAAAGTTTATCAAATGTTTACATGAGCTTCATCAGAAATGGTTACTACTGGCTGGCATTACCTCCTCATGGGAAAATATGAGAAAGCACCTACAGCCAGCATACAGATAGCAGATAAGTGGTAAGGGTGAAGTTGTTGCAGGGGAAGATAGGAGGTGAAATACCACAGGGAGCATCTGAAAACAAAAAGCAAAGAGCTCATTTTGAATTAAGTAACCGGGCAGGCAAAAGAGAGGATTCACAAAGGAGATGACAAAGTGAGGATTAGGAAAATGGTCTTCCAGCAACATTCTCAATCAGCCGGACAAGACTGTCAACAGCAGAGAAAAGCACGGTGAAATGAGCACAATGTTGAAAGCCTGAGCAAAAGTTCTGCAAAAGATGAGCTGTACTGCCTCAGGCTGTCTGTCCACCTTGCTTAATATCATCCCTCTGGCAGCAGCAAAAAGGAGTATATAAGGAGTTTCATTTGTTTGTTGTTGGAATGGAAAGCCTGTTTGTTAGAGGCTGATAAAATCATGGATAGCCCAAATACAGCTATGGCAAGAGAATTTGGTACATCCGTCCTTCACTGCAGGTAGGAAGGATTGTTGAGGTTTGAGGCCTAACCCAGCAACCATGCTCTCCTCTTCTCATGTGTGGGAACGACACAGGCTATACTCCATTCCAAAGTTCACCACACCTGGCTCCTCACTGCTCTGCCTCCTCCTAACTTGCCCTGCCTGCTCTCCTGCCTGGGATACAGCTGGTGACCAAAAACTCTCTGCTGCGCTACACTGCAAGTACCCACGGTATCTGGACAGCAGGGTGAGAAGATGCCTATGAGGCAGATACTGCGTGCTGGGCTTTAGAGACAGCCAACAGAGCCATGGAGCCTGTAGAGGGTGAAGAGCAGGGAAAATGAAATGAGTGATTGTGACAACTTCAAGTTTAGCCTCTCCTGCCTTCTTATTCTCAGTGCTCTTCAGGAGCCTCCAAAGCATGTGGCACTGACAGTTTTGCGTCTGCTGCCTGGGATCACTCATCAGGCCTGTCACTATCAAGACATCCTTCTTGCCTTGCTCATTACATCCCTGCCTGGATGAAAGGACCCCCTGCCAAGAAGTATTATTTAAAGCTTGCATCCATTATTTAACCTTGAATAACAAGCAAGACCATCATATTTTTCACAGTGACTGGGGAAAAGCAAGTTTCAAGGCAAAAATGAAAACCTGCCTTACTCATGCTGTGTTGCAGATGACAACTGCAAATCTTTGAGGGAAATCTCAGCAACATTTGTTTGAGCATATCTCTGTTTTTCATCTCAGCACTACTAAATATAAAATTCAAAAACAACTTGAGAAGGAGAATCTGTGACCTGGAGCTTTTGTCTGAATGCCGTAGCTCCTGGCTATGCTGCAGTGTTGATGCCGTGTGGTCCAACTTTTTCCCAGAGAGTGCTATGTACTCTATTCCCAGCCCGTTTCCAGAGATGGACAGCACAGTCTGGTCAGGCCTGAACCCCATTAGGCTGAGGCAAGCTGAAAACTGTGCTCTCTGCATTTCTGGAGATTTCTCTGCATCTCTCCCCGTCAGGCTGCTTTATCAGGCATGAGCTTTAAAACGCAAGCATCTGGAAGGGTTTCTAACGGAGCAACCAACTCCTGACATGCCCGCAAATTAAAGATCTTCAGGGCACAGCCTGGGTGAGGGTCTCCCCCTCACCGCCACCTCCTCCCTCCCACCGCACGCCAAGCCACTGCGGGGCGTCCCCGGGGAAAGCTAGAGGAGATGACCCCTTCCCTCCATTCCTCCCAGCCCCCCCCCGCTCTGCCTGCGTCCCCGCGCGCCCCCGGCCCCGCGCGCCCCCGCGCATGCGCGCCCCAAGGCGCGCGTCGGCCCCTGCAGGAACGGGGGCGCTGCCGCCCGGGGCCGCCGCAACGTGTTGCGCGCTGCATCTCCGCGCGGCCGCACCGGCTGCACTTGTTCTCCTGCAACCTTAAAGACCTCTCTGCCTTCCCGCAGCTCGTTCCTGTGCTGCTCTCGCCTCCTTCTCCCCGCAGCTGCTGCAGCTGCTGCAAGCCCCGCTCCGCACGTTACCGGCGCGCAGTGCAGGCGGGCATTCCCATGCGAGCGCCGGGCGCCGCTGCGGTAACGGGCAGCATCACATCCTTCGCCTCCCGCCCCGAACCCGCAGCAACTTTATTACTTGTGGAGGTGCAGGGACCTTTTTCCTGGGAGGAAGGCCCGGTGTGAGTTTATTTGCGGCTCCCTCCGTTATTTACAAGTCATCGGTTTTGCTCACCATCCCCCGGGAACCGAGGGAATCGAAGGTGTCAGGTAAATGCCCTCTTCCTTGCCTGCAGCGCTTTTAAGAGAAGCGGCTTCCATCTGCCGTGTTGCATGGCTGCTACGCTGCTGCTGCACAGCGTACATTGCAGAGCCGAGGCAGCGTTTAATTGCAGAGCTGTCACCGGGCGGCTCTGTGCCTTGCCCGCCTCCTGTGACATTGCTGGGAGAGGGAGGCTGCACGGCTGCCGCTGCAGGGTTGCGCTCCCCGCCTGCACCGCTACCCGGCCCGTTCGCTCCGCTCTCCCCAGGGGTGGCGGGGAATGCCCGGTCCGGCGGCGGGGGAGCGGGGCGCGGTGTCACCGCCGTCACCGCTGTCGGTGTTGTCCCCGCAGGCCGGGCGGCGCCGTGAGGCCGCCCGCCGCCGCCGCTTATGCAACACATCATCGACAACCACCCCGACATGGCCACCGCGCTGCTGGCGGGCGAGAAGCTGAAGGAGCTCATCCTGCCGGGGCAGCAGGATGACAAGGCGGGCGCGCTGGCGGCTCTGCTCCTCCAGCTCAAGTTGGAGCTGCCCTTCGACCGCGTGGTCACCATCGGCACCGTCCTTATCCCCATCCTGCTCGTCACCCTTGTCTTCACCAAGAACTTCGCCGGTAAGGGCTGCGGGGCGCCCTCCGCGGGAGGGTCACGAGATTGGGGGGGCGGCGGTCACGGCTCCCTGAGGGTCACCAGCGCTCGCCTTCGCACCTTGGTGGACAGTGGAGTGGTGGCACCACAGCGGCCACTCCCTAAGAGTGACCAGCCTTCGCACCTTGGCAGTCACCACTGTAGCTAATCCCTAATGGCCACCAGTGCTGAGAGGGTGGCTACTGCTGCCACTTGCCATGGAAGGTGGGGCAGTGGTGTCTCACAACGGCCACTCCCGAATGGCTACCAGCGCTTGCCTTCGCACCTTGGTGGGCAGGGATGTGGTGTCACTATAGCTGCCACTCCCTAAAGGCCACCAGCAACGAGTGACAGTCACTCCCTGAGGGCCACCAGCGCTGAGGGTGCAGCCATCACCCCTCGCCTTCGCACCTTGGTGGACAGGGGAGTGGTGTCACTGTAGCAACCACTCCCTAAGGGCCACCACCCCTTCCCTTGGCAGGTGGGGCATCAGCATCGTGGTGGTCACCATTCCCTAATGGCCACCAGTGCTGAGGGGGTGATGGCCACTCCCTAATGGCCTTTGCACCTTGGTGGACAGGGGAGTGGTGTCACTGTAGCGGCCACCAGTGTTGACGGGGTGATGGCCACTTCCTAAGGGCCAGCAGCACTGAGGATGCAGCCACCACCACTTGCCTTTGCACCTTGGCAGGCAGGGGAGTGGTGTCACCATGGCAGCTGCTCCCTAACGGCCACCAACGCTGAGGGTGCAGCCATCACCCCTCACCTTCACTCCTTGGCAGGCAGAGGAGTGGTGTCACCAAGACAGCCACTCCCTTTTGACCACCAGTGTTGAGAGGGTGGCTGCCAAACCCTTGCCTTGGTGGGTGGGGCAGCAACTTTGCAGCAGTCACCGTCACCACTCCCTAACAGCCACCACCACTCGCCTTCACACCATGGCAAGCAGGAGAGTGGTGTCTTCTAGCGGTCACTCCCTAATGGCCACCAGTTCTGAGGGTGCGTGCACCACCCACTGGCTTTTGCACTTGACGGGCAGGAGGAGCAGATTTGCCACTGTGGCCACTCACTAGGGACAACCAGTGCTGAGGGTGTGGCCACCACTCCTCACCTTTGCACCTTGGCAGGCAGGGCAGTGATATCACCACTGCGATCACTCCCTGACAGCCACCAGCACTGAGGGGGTGACTGCCACCACGTGCTGTGGCAGGTGGGGCAGTGGTGTCTCGCAGCAGCTGCTCCCTAATGGCCATCAGCACTGAGGGGATGGCAACTGCTCCTCGCCTTGGCGGGTGCGGCAGCAGCATCGCAGTAGTTACTGCTCCCTCATGGCCACCAGTGCTTAAGGGGCGATGGCCACACCCTAATGGCCACCAACGCTCACCTTCGCACCTTGGCAGGCAGGGGAGTGATGTCGCCACTGTGGCCACTCCCTAACAGCCACCAGGACTGAGAGGGTGATAGCCACTCCCTAATGGCCACCAGCACTGAGGCTGCAGCCAACACTCTCTGTCTTCGCACCTTGGCAGGTAGGAGGAGTAGTGTTGCTGATGTGGCCACTCCCTATTGGCCACCAGCAATGAAGAGGTGGCTGCCACCCTTGGGAGGTGGGGCAGTGATGTCTCACAGCGGCTACTCCCTGATGGCCACCAGCACCGCGAGTGCAGCCACCACCCCTCGGCTTCACACCTTGGCAGGCAGAGGAGCACCTTTCCTGCTGGTAGGGAGAGGCCCCAGCTGCCCCTGCCTGGCGAGCAGCCCTGGGTCTCTGGCCTACAGGCAGCAACAGCACAGGGAGGTGTCCAAGTGCCCCCCGTGCCACTGCCCTGCAGCATCTGAGAGCTGCCATGAATGGCACAGTGTGTGGTTTTGTGTTCCTTGAGGTGGATCACAGACAGCTCCTTAGTTGAATCATGACTGACTTAATTCAGGCATCTACAACATGAATGTGTAACTGGCCTGCTAGGGAGAGGCAGATGCTTTCATGCAGACTGATACAATAATTTATACAGAGGAACACGCACACTGTGATAGTGGAAATCACTGGTGTGTGTTTCTCTTGAGGGCCTACATCTTGTGTACAGCCAGAAATTATTTAAAAAGCCTAGTCTGATTGCCCATCATTGCCAGTGTGGAGTCCTGCCAGCCTAGGAAGGTCAAGTTTTAACGAACCTTGAAAATTACTGACTCAGTAAACTGTTCTGACACCTTTGGGACATTAGCAAATATGTAAACATTGTTTTACTTTCTAAAGTATAGGCTTGATGAGTGTAGCTGCCAGCACCTGACTACTTTTAAGGTCCTCTGAAGCTCCATACTAAAGATGTGTGTGAAATTATTATTGCTTCAATATAGAGGACTGACCAGACAGTCTGTAGCTTGTGAGGCAGTTGGCTGTATTCAGTCAGTCTAAACATTCCAGAGTCACACTCTTGCTTTGCACACTGCTTGGGATTGACTTCTAACACTTATGTACCCTTAATACTTGTTTTTATTATAAATTACCTAGAAGAATAACCGCTTGCAAATGGAAACTTGAGATTTTTTCTCAATTACAGTTAAAACTTCTTCAATCTACTTCAGTATTTAAATGCACAGTTGCATAGCTCAACATCTTCAGCCACAGTTAATGGTAAGAGCCTCATTTTTTGATTGGTCATCTGGAGATATCTCAAGGAACCGTGTTTTCAGGGCTTGCTGAGCTTGCTAAGCATCTGAAACTGTTTCTTTGTAACAACTGAAAGGCAGGATTCAAGGTTGCCTTTGGTGGTCCTCTGTAGAATTCAGAAGGGATCCCTTCCTCCATTTGGTTTGTAGAGAAATAAACTAATAAAAAGTCATTCCCGCAGAAGCTCACTCGACTGCATATCTATATAGGTGCCTTAATATTGTTTGAGATCTACAGGTTTGAACCTCAGCAGGCCTTAAAGATAACCTTGGGTGCAGGAAAGGTCATGCCTCTTCATGTGTGTTCCTTTACATTGTGCAAGCTGCCCAGCTTGAGTCCTTTGATGACTCCCAGCTTGGTCAGACAGCAGTAGTTTTTTCCATATGAACAAGTCCTCCAAGACTGCAGATTGCAGAGGAAGGCTAAAGTTGAAGAGACTCAGATTAATACAGTGTGGATGTTTCCCCACACTCTGAACTGTGGTCCCCACAAGTGTGTGGCAGAGAGAGAGCCTACTGAATTTCTGCGTTTGAGTTTATGTTATGAAAAACTGTTCTTCAGGCTGATGATTGGGTTCCAAATTTATTTTTCAGCAGTACCAAAAGCAGTATCATTTGTGTCTACTTATGGCCTAGGTATGCTCATTTGACCCAGTGAGATATACTTCCACAGAGTTCAAGAGCAAAACTATTAATTTTAACGTGACCTGAATCAGGTGTTCCTCTGTTACCCAAACAGTATGTACTCAGACTTCTTTACTAAGTCAAGCTTGTCCAGAAGCACTGATGGGTGGTAGTAACAACTGTCCAGATGGATATGTGCTTAGTCCTGATTCTGCAGTTTGTGTAATGTTTTACCCATGTGTCTTTCAAAAATCTATTTTCATTTGCTTGCTTTGGATACTGCTCCTTGTGTGCAATTTAAATAATACATATGAAAAGTGCAAGCTCTGCTGACAAATTTGAATGAGATTCCTGCTGCCCCTTTGGTTGTGAATATTATAATAGCTTCCCAAACTTTGCTTTGGGCCCTTGTGTGCATTAGTTACTGCTTCAGAATAGGAAATATAAACTGACGCTTACTGTTAATCCTACTTCTGTTAATTCCTACTTCTGGTGCAAGCCATGGAAAGCAATAATCGTGTCACTAAACTGACAAGAAACCCCCTTTTTGGCGTCTGTCTTATTTAATCAGTGTTGGTAAAGCTCTTGAAACAGTTTTGTGTGTACTTGTGACATAAAAGCATAGTGATCAAAAAGCAGTGGTTTCTCACAAAACCTTTTATTCTGGATTGGAAGAGTCTGCATGATTAGAGCATAGAGGAGATAAAAGCCTGTGTTACTTCTCTGATCTACCTTTGAGTTCATGTCTGTGGAATCAAGTGTAGCTTTAAGCGTAGTCAAGAGCAACTGTACAATCCAGGGCAAGCATAGTGAGAGCTGCTTGGCCGAGCAGCATGGTTGTCCTACCCTGGGGATGTACAGAAGGCACCCAGTAGTCGCAGAAAGCCTGGGCAACCCAGGGCAGCATTAAGCCTTCTGGGGCCAGAGGCTGCAGTGAAGCACGTACAAAAGCAGAGTTCAGCCCCACAAAACAGGACAAAGAAAGAGTGTATTGTTTATTTAAAATATTATAATTAACAACCTTAAAAATGATTATGTTTGTAGTATATTGTATATATTGTATACCGTAGTTTGCCTACAGGTGAAGATAAAGTTATTTAAATAATAATGTTGTTTTAGTGCTGTGGGCAAAGTCATTGTTTAGGTTAATGCATTTACTATTCATGTGAGTGATTTGTTTGTCCTTTTATTGGAGTGCTCTGATCTTTACATCACTTCTGAGAAATTAAATCATAAATTTCTGGTTTAGTACTATAAAAGGCAAGACCTAATTGTTTAGCAATAGTACACTGATTTTCTGAATAAATCACAATCCAATTAAGCTTAATGTGTTACAGAAGGCTTTCAATTAGGTATGGGGCTTTTATTCTATTACATATATCATACAATCATAGAATGGTTAGGGTTGGAAGGGACCTTTGAAGATCATCTAATGCAGCCTGCCTGCTGTGGGCAGGGATACCTTCCACTAGACTCAGTTGCTCAAGGCCCTTTCCAGCCTGGCCTTGAAAAATTCCAGGGGTTAGACATTCACAGTTTCTCTGGGCAGCCTATTCCAGTGCCTTACTACCCTCATCATAAAGAATTTCTTCCATATGTTCAGTCTAAATCTATCCTTTTTCAGTTTAAAACTGTTACCCCTTGTCCTGTCCCTACAGGCCCTGGTAAAAAATCTCTGTCTTATTTGTAAGACTCCTTTAGGTACTGGAAGGCTGAAATAAGGTTTCCCCAGAGCCTTCTCTTCTCCAGGCTGAACAACCCCAACTCTTTTAGCCTTTCTTAATAGGAGAGGTATTCCATCCCTTTAATATTTTTTGTGGCCTTCCTCTGGAATTGCTCTAGCAGATCTTTCTTGTACTGAGGATTGCAGAGCTGGATGCAGTGCTCCAGCTGGGGTCTCGTGAGAGTAGAGGGGGAGAAGCACTTCCCTCAGTCTGCTGGCCATTCTCCTTATTATGCAGCCCCAGATGCTTACAGTATCCTTACAGTCTGACTCAGTGTAAAAAAGAAACAGACTGTCATCCTTGATTCACTCTTGCTGTATAAATGAATCTGTAACATAATCAAAATTTATTGGAACTTCACAACTAGAGGGCAGTGCATTTTGGGTGAAATTGAGGTCTCTACAGGGGGAAGGCATAGGTCATACACTGCTAGGATGTGCTCTTGAGGTAAATTCAGGCTGCAAAGGAGTCAGCTGGAGTTATATTGATTTCAATGGGGACAGGACTTCACTTGGATGACTAGTGTGAGATATAATTCTTGCACTGGCCCCTCAGGAAGGAAATGCATGAAGCCTTTCCTTGCACTTCCTGAATTTTCTTTCATAAGAGAAAAAGAAGTCACTCAGCTGACCTCTTACATTATCATTTCTAAGTCTTCCAATATTCCTGTAATGTTTTTCAAGCAAACCAGTGTGATTTCAGAAAGGCATCCCTACAAAGTTAAATATGCACGTACCATATTTATACTGGGCGTAGGATCAGCATAAAGTCACTTAGGAGGAGTAGTGAGCTGCTCCACACAAAGAAAGCCCACACCTGTACCCATAGGAGAAGAGTGAATATTGTTTCCCCTTCTAAAACTCACCTGTGGACAGACTTCATATAAAACCAGGACATCCAGTATTTAGGGGCGAGTGTAAGTTGACCTTGAAGATAATAGGGAAGGTTTTGGAGATGTGTTTCTCTTACCCAGTGGATGGATCTGTGTTTAAGTGGAATTGGTTTTCTGGAGTTACACGGCTTTCAGCCCTGGTGAAGTGCCTACAGAAGGCAGCATAGGCTGAAGCAAGCCTCTCCCATAGCAATGTTCTTGTTGAGAATAACAATGTATGCAGCTGGTAGACTCAAGGGAACTTATTTCAGTTTGCCCTTGTATTCGTTTAGAAATTGCTGTGTTAAAGATAGCAATTAAATTTTTTATTTATATATGAATGTGTTTGAATTTCTGTCAGAACAGTGACGTGGCATCCATTATACCCTGTGTGTTCTTAGGCATCTGCTTGAACATTCATGCAAATTTATGTGCAGTGCTTTGCAAAGGTCCATGCTTGTGTTTGACTCATTAGAGGTTTGATTTCTGATACTTGAAGATCCAGAAGCCTGACTTTTCATTCTCTAGCAGCTTGGACAGTTTTCTGTTCCTGTGCAAACAAGAAGTACAGCCAATATGAATGGAAATTTCAGATTTGATGGTACTATGTTGTCCCAGTGCAGGAATAGGTGACTATACCAGGTACTGGCTTGTGGAGAAGCCTGTAAGTACAGGTCTTCGGTCTTGTCCTTTCGTTTTATCTGTGTTGGAGCCTGCTAGATTGTTGCCTTTTCCACAATAAAGGGTTTGAGGTTCTTTTTATTTATTTTTCTGTTTATTTTTAAAGAAAGTATTGAAAGTGGGTTTGTGTTGAAGCAGACTAGCCTTAGATTAATATTTAGTGGAAACAAATGGTAAAACACCAAACTTTTAATTAAATGTTAGCAGGTAGACCTCTCAGATACGTAGTTCTAGTCCAGCTACGGCCTGTGTCAGTGTCCAACAGTTGTTTAGTGATGTTGTTTCAGCATCTCTTATCTAGGCATGCTCATTGTGGGGAGGTATGAATCTAGATAAAAGGGTATTGGTCCTTTGATACACTGCCTTTCCATTTTCACTTCCTTTCTAAAATACAAAGAATGCGGAGTATTATTAGACTACAACATTCATTATCAGCTTGAAGCAAGTTTCTTTGTTGTTCTGTGTGGTTCATCCTTTCCTCTACCCTCCCTGGCGCTGTTGGGTACTTGATACTGCTCTTCTGTCCTCTGTGAACTTTGATGATGCTACCAGCAGCAAGTGACAGCCTTTTGTAGTGAAATATCTCATGGCATTTGCTCAACTTCCAAGACATTGTTCTGCAGTCCAGTAGATGAAGACATACTTGGGTATCATGATGTGCTGCTTAGTTTGTTTGTATTGTTTAATGTTTTTCAGTAAGTGATTTAAATGTTCCGTTTCAGTGTTGTACTGTGTTCAGAAGCAACGCTATCCGTAGTGTCTTTGGGAAGTTCTCTGTGTATGGAGCCGGAGTGTGGTGGGCCCCAAAGGAGAATACATTGCTGTTTCTGTTATGTGCTCTCTTTCAAAAGATGTAGGACTGATGTGGTCAGTTTCAGGAATTGCTAAGTCATATCCTTCTTTACCTCATGATTTCTATTCACAGTGAATTATTCTCTCTGTATTGCAGTCATGGTTGCTTTTCCCTCAGAAGCTGCTAAATACCAATACTCTATAAAAATAAAGCAAAACAGTCACCTAGATTGTTTTCATACTTTCGTCAAAAGCCAAGCTTTGGCATTGATTTTCTTGCTAGGTTTATAAAACAGTGCCTACAAAATACCAAGAAGTTGCTCATAAATACTGTATTTCTATGTCTCTTAGCAGTTACGTAGCTCAGCCCTCTACCACCCTTCTGCTAGAAAATTCTCATGAGGAAGTAATGGAAGGAGACAGTAAGTTAAATGACTGAAGGGTCAGTTCAAGTTTTTATGTTTTCTTTTCTGATTTGTCATCATTTTGCATAAGCAATGCTTACTTCTCTGTGTAGTACAGTGTATGCGTGAGCTTAATGTCTTTTTATGCATTTCACCCTGAAGTATGTTTGAAATAGTATATGTTGAAGATTTCTCTGTTATAAGATGGAGTTTTATCTTGTATTTCTGGCCAACTTTTCTAATTTTTATTTCTGTTTCAAGTTGTGGGCAGCATATTTACACATAATCACTAACGTGACTTATATGCTAGATAGCTTTTGAGCTTCTTTTCCATTTTTTCTCTTTAAGTGCACTTAAAGCCATATACAGTAAGAAAGGGAAGGTGGCTTTTTTCCAAGTGATTGTTGTCAGTGCTAATAGTGCAGGGCCAGATTGTTTTATATACATGACAACACCTGTGCTGAAATTGGTTCTGAGGTGGTATTAGTTGTGGTAAGAGAATTTAAGGAGTGTGTCAATACCACTTGTCTTTAAGTGCGGTATAATCACATATTTTTAAAAAAACCTGAAATGTACAAGCAACCACAGGCTGGCTCCAGTTCAGCTGCTGGCTTTTTGCACTGCTGATGGAATCTTTCCCAAAGGGTAAGAGCAATTCAAACACACACACAAACACAAGGTGTGCACAAGATATGCAAGTTGCCTTTCCATGACTTTTGATTATTTAAAGATTTAAAGTTACACAGCAGAATGTTAAATAGAAAGGTAATCTTGAGGAAGTGCATGAGCCTCACGTAATCATTCCACTGTAGTTCTTAGAAGCTACAGGTATTTTTATTTCACTAATTCCATTTATCCGACTTCATTTTTTTCATATGAAATTTCATGACATATGGCACTATTAAACCCTCTGAAATCTCACATATGTGAAGAGGTCCAAAATGTGGATGAAATTTAGCTTAGTACATGCTTTCAACAAAGTTCAACAATTTGAACAGATGGTCAAAAATATTTTCCTTTAAGAGCTACTTAATTCGTTCATCTTAGTCAAGAAGGAACCTTATGAATAAATAAGCGTAAGGACAAGACTGTTTTTCAAAGCTACACTGAAGTATTTTGAAGCTTTCTTTCTCCCTAAACTGGATCAAAATTATGCATCCAAGATCTAGAAGAAATCTAAGTTTGTACTGTTTCTGAGACCTGTAAAACTCAAGAAGAATCCACATCATCACTGAGTTCCTTAGCTTTTGTCAGCGCTAAAAATTAACTGCAGTGGGCACCTTCAGTAGGTGTGCATGCTTAATTACAAAAGTTGAAAAATTTCACAGTAGAATGGCATGATTCTTGTAGAGGTTTCCTTTGTTTCCATGATACAGGATTTATTCTAAGAAGAACACTGAAGTCAGTGCAGGTATTTCCATCATCAGGGATTTTGTCCCAGGCTTGTATTTATACTCTTGCATTTGAACTGAGAAGAACAGCAGTTCATTAGAATAGCAAGGTCTGGGGATTCATTTGCTTTTCTTTACTGGCACCATGCCTGTTGTGCAGATTCTAAGTTACCAGAGTAGCAGTGCAGCCAGGTGCTGAGTGGTGTTTTTGCAACTTAGAGCTCAGTGACTATTTCAGGAGCATTTCACTTACATGCTGAAGTAATTATTTCAGCATTTTGAGGCTGAGGTGCCCTGTCTTCTATGCAAACCATGGAGGGTAAGAGACCTCTGTGGTGGAACTTGGCAGAGCCCCTGGGAGCCTTGGAAGGCTGATTTTCCCATCTCTGTTCTAACAGATGAGAAGAGTTCTGATGATACTTTACAAAACCCAATTTCTCTGCATGTAGAGGAACAGTTTTCCAAAAAGTGGTAGAGTGGCCTTCTGCCTCATAAATACTATGATATTAAAATAACATAATTACATAATGATCTAAATATTGGCATTTTTCTTCTTTTTCAATATGAAGTTTTCCAGGTTCTGTGTTTATGTCGAGGTACTTAATACAAGCCATCATTTTAATTTCTAGTCATTAAATAACAATAATGCAATAGAACAAACCTGCTGTTTTCTATTGCTTCCTGCGTTTGCATTTTGCACTTGACTCAACTTAAGAAGCCACCCTGTATCATCAGTTTCACTGGATTTTTCATAATTCATTTTATTTTGGCATTTAAATGTTCTTGCAGTTTACTTTAGGTGTTACTCTAGTCCACATTATCATAGCATCTGGGTCCTTGTGTAGTTTCTTTTGGATTCCATCTCTAGCAGGGAGTTTTTGAACTGCCTAAAACTTTTTTTTTGTCTCTGGAAAACATTGGAACACTTATTTTCACGTGTTATTTCTTCTCCTTTGCGGAAGATCTGTACATCACCAAAATTCCACTCACCTCCTCATGTAAGCACTAGATTTAGAAGAAAATGTTATTCAGATTTCTTTTGTAGGACTGTCTGCATGGCTGAATTTCAGCAATTATACTTTCATGAGTACATTCTTTATATTCGGCTCTAAACTTCCCTTAAATCTTAACATAATACAAAGCAGCGTTATAATACAGAAACATACCTTTATATACCAACACAACCACTGTAATTTTCTTCCAGGTGTTTTCTGTGTTCTCAAAGAACTGTTCTCAAAGAACAGGAAGAAATGCTCCTAGTGATGTTCAACAGTACGGTCACTATAAAAAAGCACTCTTTTCAATGGCGTTAACCACCATACTGCATGGCCATTGCATGGTGGATGGTAGCTTATTATTGAGGAAGCATTCCTCTATCGGAGCAGCCTAAGGGACTTCATTTAGGTGTTTCTGCACCTTCTGCATAACACTTGCTATTTGTGGAATAAACTTCTCCAACAGACTCCAACATATCAGCCAAGTAGGAGTAGGTAGCCTCTCCTGAATAGCCTGGGCAGGCATTACAAATCTTTAAGCCTCAGATTGCTGGTAGGTGAAGTTCAACATACCAGCTATTCTTAGAAGAGCCAATGTTCATGGCATACAGGGAATACAACTCTGTAAATTTATATATACACTAGCTAAATGCATTACTAATTACTGGTTCTGCAGATCCAAAATATATGCAGATCAAGCAACAGTCTTGCAAGGAAAAAAGACCCAAATTATAAATATGGGACACCTGCTGCTGCCCTTAATTGCAGTTACCCCTGTGGGTAACTCCTTACCTATCAGTCTTTGAAGCTGCTTGTCTACGTCTTGCCCAATGTGACTAATCCTTGTATAGGCCAGTAAAACTTACAAACGGCAGTGGTTTCCTGTCTCATTTCTTTAGGGACTTTCTTTTCAAGATTTTTTTCTTAAACAGGACAAATGGTTTCAGAGAGTGGGCAAAAAAAGGCTATGCCTTACCTTGTTGATCATGGAGAAATTTATACCTTAGGAAGACTTCATGGGCATGGATCCTATACTCAGATTTGGAAAGAATATTCCCTAAGAAAAGTAAAGGTATTGTCTTTTTGTTTTGATAAAAGTAATAATTCATAATAATTAGTTTGCTAAGTTAAGGCTTAATTTGATGAATATTTTTTTCTTTATTCATATGAGTAAAAATAGTGGCTTAAATAGGACTGTGTGACTACAGCTGATACACAAAAGTAATTTCAGGAATCCATCCTCATGCTGTACTAATTTCTAACCTTTAAATACTCTTTAAATAAAGTGGTTGAAATAAACCAGTTAAATTAAGGGAGTTTTTCCTTTGGCTGTGAATTAATTTGGGTATTAGCCAGCATTTGTTAAAGTCACAAAGTAGAGAGTTACACATTCTTTGTGGACTATATGACTGAGATGGAAAATCTGTATACTGTTTAGGTAATGTTATACTTCCTTAGACTACATTTTTCAGCCTCAGTAACATGAATGTTTTTGTTCCTTTTTTTTTCAGAGAGAAGAGGATCCAGGACATTTCTTCTTATCCATTTAAAAATTGCTGAAAAAAGTACTAAATAAATTACTTCTGTTTCTCAAAACAGTTTGCCACCTGTTTCTTGTGCAATCCTTTTGGTACTCAGGATATATGTCTGACTGCTTACATGTATGTGACACAATGTAAAGAAAACATTATGATAAAGACTACCCTTGCCAAATACTGGCATTTATTGCTGAATTTGGGGAGTTTCTCAGTTATCTTGCCTGTTAGACGCTTGTGTTCAAGGCAGGGAAATTCGGAGATGCTACCTAAACACCGAATCTCTCCATAGAGTCAAGTAGAGAGGACATTACAAGGAGTGCTTCAGAGAACTTGTCTGGAACATAGGCACATTGGTCACCATCACGAGGACAGTTTAGCTAGCAGCCCTATTCAAGAGGGCAGAAAGCCAGTTGCTAGGAAATACTAGGCCCAGGGTGAGTTTGTAGTCTGTTTAACTCAGTAAGTGTACTAATAAGTGTACTTACCTGATACTTAACTCAGGTTTCCAGCATGCAGGTCTAAGCACTCATCAAGGAGCTGGGAGATCCAGCCTGTTCAGTAGCACCTAAGTACCACTCCTACTGCCTACACCCGATGTAGGGCCATGGTAGTCAGGTTAAATGTTTACTTCTAGATCCTCAATAAATTTTTTGCACAAGAGGCATACTTACCTTTTCTTGGTGTAGCAAGACCAAGTATTTTCATCTTTTTTTCATTTCTGAATTGTATTTTCTGAAAACTGGGTTCCTTTCTTTTTCTGTCTGCTGTTAGAAAATTGTGCTGTTCCTTCTGCATTACTGAATTATTCCACTAAAATGCTGAAATCATGTAGTTCAGTTGGACAGTTGAGGTGTGATTTCTTTTTCCAGAGTAAATTCTAAAAGTTGGATGTCAAAGGATCTTTATTATGGTTTGTATTTTGCTTTGGGTGAATGTACTTTATTTCACTGGGAATACAGTAGGAGTGAAATTCTTTTGCCCTTTCACATAGGGGCATATACTGTTGTTTCTTACTAATATTTTCCTTTCGTGCTTTTTAATGTCTACCCAAAGCATTGTAAATGTGTTGTCCATATTTATTTTAATAACTTTTGCTCAAAATTATATTTTAGAAGCTTGAAATTGCCCTCCTACAGCATCAATTCTTCAAAGAGAGATGGACATTGCACAATTTTATGCACTGTGAATAATCTCATCAGCTTCAAAAGCACTGCCCAATGCATGAAGTCACTTAAGTCTTTTTAGGAGCAGGTCTAATTCTTTACAGTGTTGAACGCAGAGAGATTTGCATTGTTATCTTTATTTTGAAGGGGCAAGTGAATGTTTATGTTAGATGCAATTCACTCACTTTGCCAGGAAGACTTTTGAAAACTTAACTTTGTAAAGGTAATAGAGAGTGATACAGATCTACCAGCTTCACCATGTCTTCTTGACAGCAGTTACCAGATTTTTCCCTTGGTAACAACATTTCCAGATCTGAGATTTATTTTTGCAGGGGAAAGTTTTACAGAAGTTCCACCCTAAATGTCAGCACTCCAGCCCCTTGCTTGAAGAATTTCAGAACTTAACAGCATTGTCTTCTGTGTGAAATTAAGCAGGATTTATTTATGTAACATGTTTTCATGCCTAGCACGTGTAGCCCAAAAGTGTTTAAATAAGGGCCTTTTGAAGAGTGCAGTTGAGCGTATGCTGAAGTGTATGGAGGCTGAGGAACCACTGAAAGGAGGTGGCTGACCTTGGATTGGGAACAGTAGGAGTGGGAGCCTGTGCCTGCAGGAAGCCCACAAGCATTTCTTGGAGATTTTACTAACAGGAAGCAGTCTTGGTAGCTCCTAACTTCCATACTTTGCCTTTCCATATTGTTTAGATTCTTTGTAAAGGGTTTTTTTGGGCCCCTTCCTTCATCCCTTGCCCTACCTTGGCTACTTTCTCGCACTGATTTACTCTCTTTATTCCCCTAAATTATGCTATTTGTAGCACAAATCTTCCTGCAAATAATTTTTCTCCTTTTTAATAGTACTTAAACTGATGGAATGAGATGGTACAGAATGAAGCTTGTGAAAAAACATAGCTGTGAAAGGATTTTAATTTTTCAAGTGCATAATACAATCAGTTATATTACACAAAAAAAGTAATTTTGCATTATTTCCTCTTCTTTGCATGTCCAAAAAATATAGGGAGATGTCTCTCGTACCTTATCCGTGAGGCTAGTTTTGTGGACTTCTAAAAGCTACTTCTGTGCACAATGAGCAGGATAAAGTGTATTTATGTAAAGGTATTGAAGACATCTGATGTAGTGCTGTGATCATCTAATGGTATTGAAAAAAAGGGAAGCTAAGCTTCCTAGTAGGTGTCTTTGTACTCAAGTCAGAATAAGATCAAGTATAATATACTTTATAACATGCTAATATCAAGGACATTTTTCCAGCATAGTAATTGTTTCCGTACAGCATTAGCAAAGGTTTACTTAGTCTCTTAAACATTATTCAAAAGGAACACTTCCTGGTAATTTAGGTAAGTATTACTTCAGATAGAATTTGTTCTTAGGTATTCCTAGTGATTTTTTTTCTGAAAACACAGACTCACCTTCAGTGAAGGGAGAGTTGGCATGTGGACTGCTACAGGAGCTTTACCCCTACAAATTGATGTGCCCTGACAGTATTCACCCAAGGGTGTTAAGAAAGCTGTCTGACGTCATTGTGAAGCTACTCTCCATAAACTCTGAGAAGTCGTGGAAGTCAGGGGACATCCCAGATGACTGGAGGAAGGCTAATGTCACTCCCTGGATATCTCCAAGGCTTTTGATAACAATTTCCCATTGCCATCACCTAAAGAAACTCACATGTTACAGCACAGACAGGTGGTCTGTGCAGTGGATGGGGAACTGACTGACAGGCCGCACCCTGAGGGTAGTGGCAAATAGCTCCTTTTTGAACTGGCAACCTGTCACACGTGGGGTGTCCCAGGGATCAATATTGGGGCCAATGCTGTTTAATATCTTCAGAAGTGGTCTGGATGATGGGATCAAATGTACCTTGATGGAGTTTGCTTCTCCCAGCTGAGTGTGAAGTGAACACTGTATAAGGGAGAGCTGTCCTGAAGGAAGACCTGTATAGGCTGGAAGAGTGGGCTAACAAGAATCTTACGAAGTTCAGCAAGGGCAAGTGTAAGGTCTTGCACCCAGGAAAACACAAATCCAGGAATGCAGGAGAGACTGGGATCTATCCAACTGAGGAGCAGCTGGTGAACAACAAGCTCAACATAAATGGACAGTGTGCTGCTGTGGCAAAGAAAGCCAACAGGATGCTGGGTTGCATCAACAAGGGCATAAGCAGCAGAGATGAAGAAGTCTTTACCCCACCATACTCAGCGCATGTCAGGCCGCATTCACCTGGAATATTATATTCGGCTTCAGTCCCTGCTATACAAAAAAAAGATGTGGACAGGGTGGAAAGGGTCCAGAGAAGGGTCTCAAAGATGATCAAAGGACTAGGAAGTGAGAGAACTGGGTTTGTTCAGCCTTGAAAAAAAAGTTTTAGAGGAGACCTTACCACCATGTTCCAGTATTTAAAGGGTGGCTACAAAGAAGATGGGAAACTATGTTTTTACAAAGAGTGACATGGAAAATACAAGGGACAATGGCTACAAGTTAATCCTGGAGACATTCCAATTGGACACAATTGGAAAAATTTTCACAATTAGAACAATCAGCCATTGGAATAATCTCCCAGGGAAGTGGTAAATTCCCCAGTATTGGACACTTTTAAGATTCATCTGGACAGGGTGCTGTGCCATCTTGTCTAGACCATGCTTTTGCCAGTAAAGACTGGGCCAGATGAGCCTTGAGGTCCCTTCCAACCTAGTATTCTATGATTCTATGAGATTAGAAGATACCATTTGAATAACATTGCATTGTAACACCACTGCACTCACTTCAATCAGTTACAATTAATCCCACTGTCTTCACTGAGGATAGTTTCATCTGAAGGGATTTATTATATATGGCAAATAATGAAAGTCATGTCAATTTAACAAATATGCAAATTAAATATTAGACTAGCATCAATTAATAACAAAACATTGAATAAGAATGGGAAGCCATGCTCAGCTATCCCAATAAATTAGAGATCTCTCACAATTTACCAGGCACTGAGAGCAGATTAAAAAATGTTTAACAGAGGAAAAACAAACAAATCCCTGTAGAATGACATTTGCTTTCTTTACTGGGCTGGACAGCCCCATTTTTGAAGTAGCCCATTTTGAAGTAACCTTTAATGAGGCTGTTCAGTCCAAGCTGGAGTTGTGGAAGTCTTCAGACTTTTTCACTGAAGCAGTGGCGATGGACAGAGTGTAGAGTTAGTCTGTAAGCATCTGTAATCTGTCCAACGTAAATGTAGATGTTAAGACAATTTTGTTTCCTTTTTTATTTGTAAAATAAGTATATATTTTATTGTTGTTGTGTATAGACAATTTTGGCAAAAGTCACCTTAGCTTTCAGATCTCACTGAAGAGAACTGTTTATTTGGTAGTAACAATTGATACATGAAGCTAAAAATAATCCTTCTGGATGATTTGTATGAATTATTTTGTTACTGTCTTCCCAAGTATTCATGGTGCTGGTACCTAGGAGAAGTGAATCCATGTATGTCACAGGAAAGTAGGTTTCATATTGGCAGGTTCTGCTGATCTTAAGGACACCTAATTCAAAATATTTATGCCTATTAGAAGTGCACCATGCTGCTTTGCCTTTTTTTTCTCCGTGGTAACATTTTCACATAGGAATCTACTTTGTATCCTGGGAAATCATGCAAAAAAACCTTTGATAATAGGTGTTTAATCTTTTATATGCATCCCTTCATGGGTGGGGTTGGGAGGGCATGTAATTACCAAACACAAGAGAGTTGGTGTGCGTTTTTTGTGTAACACATGGCTGTAAATGCAAAAAAAAAACCTAAATGGGAAACTGTGTAACATTAGAGTGCTTTAAGCTCTTCTCTGAGGTTGAAGCTAGATCATTTTAAAATAGTTTTCCAATGTGATTTTAGAGATTTTGCAGGGCTTACTCACTTTACATGCTGTCTGGGGTAGCATCATTTATTCAGACAACTCTGTTTGTATTGGTTGTATTTTTAGAAAAGAATCCTCACTGAATCACTTTTAAAAAAAAAAATTTCTTATGCAGTCCTCAGCATGTAGATCTCTGTAGGTCACAGGTGGGGTTTACACCTCAGTATTTTACCAAAGAACTACTAAATGCTTCTGATTTGTTTGCATATAAGAAGTAGTTCATCAAGTAAGGAGTCCTCTGTTAAGCCAAAAAGATTAGGGTTTTGCCTACCTATTAATTTTTAAGCTTTTATTATTGTTGTCAAACAGCATAATATTTTATTATTTCTTTTCATGAATTCTGTTATTAAGAAACAATACCACCACTGTCTTCCAGTGAGCTGTTCTCTATCTGATTTGTAGACTGCATTCAGAACTGGATCAAGCTTGGTGTTTTCGAGCAATTCTCAGTTCGAGAGAACATACCTTCTTCCTATGGGTCTCATTTCAGGAAGTTTTTTAAAGGTATACCAGGACACTAAAGTATCTTCCCTTCGTTGTACCTGCTGAAACAAGAAAATACACTTTTCCTCTTTGAAAAGGCTGGTTTGATAATGGTCATTGTTCTTTGAGCAGTTAATACTATTCTAGCATAGGTTTCTATACTCTATATTCTGTATTCTATACAAAGCTTTCTATCTTACTTTTATGTATTGCTAGAAAAATGTAATTGTATAAGAACATAACTTATCTACTGGGTCAGGACTGACATCGTTTTAGCCCAGTATGCTCTCTCTGATGATGGCAAAAAGCAAATACTTAGGAAGGATTGTTAAAATTGGCAAGTGTTTGATGTTACTTCCTTTGATAAACTCTTCCTCTCACCTGTGGCTTAAACAGATCCTGAGAGAAAAATTGCATCACTATACATAAAAATTCATGCTATACTTTTTCTTTCATTATTTTGTCTGATTGCTTTCTTGATCCACAGTATTTGTTCTTCATAATATTGTATGACGAGTTCCACCATTTAATTGCACAATATTAGAGTTTTAAATGTAGAATTAGATTTTCATAGTGATAAAGAGAGTTAACACACCAGACTCTGTCCTGGTCAGTGACACTTTAATTCAAGAGTGTGAGCTAGGAGGGATACAGTTGACTAAACGCTTCTATGTCTCTGAGTTCCCATTTTTTCCTACCATCTCCAATAAGTAGAATTTGTTACCAAGGGTTAAAAAAATTGCCTTCAACTTTTTTCTATTTAGAAGAATATTTAGCAAGGATGAACCTTAAATTACACCTAAATGAGCCTTTCTGCCTTTGCACATAACATCCTCAGCTACTCTGTAGTGGATATCAGGTCTTCTAGCTTTACAGAGCTTAGGCCACAGTTGCTTAGGATTTTGTTCTCAGAGAGGTAATTAAACCCAAATACATGGGGGGGGCTGACATCTCTAGCTTGAAGACGAAGTTCATTCTAAAACTTCCAGGTAAATAGTTTTGCCTGGAGGCTTGTGCAGGTGTGTGCAAGGCTGAGCTGTCTAATAGACATGGTCATGTAAAGTAAAATAAAATTGATGTCATTTGAAATGTTTATTTTCCAGAGCTCCTTTTGTAGGTTAAATGCACAGCAGTGACTTTTCTCTCTGTTATACAGAGGAGCCAATATACTGTTACACACCACACAACTTCACCCGCGATCAAGCCTTGTATGCCAGAGGATATTGTTGGACAGAATTAAAAGATGCCTTGCCAGGAGTTGATGCCAGCCACTGGCCCTCCTTGTTTGAGCATAAGTTCCTACCTTATGCACTGCTGGCTTTTGCTGGGATAATGTACATTCCAGCTCTGGGCTGGGAATTTCTGGCCTCCACCCGACTGACTTCAGAGCTTAATTTTTTGCTTCAGGAGATTGATAACTGCTACCACCGTGCAGCTGAAGGGCGAGCACCAAAAATAGAGAAACAGATTCAGTCCAAAGGCCCAGGGATCACCGAGAGAGAGAAGAGAGAAATCATTGAGAACGCAGAGAAGGAAAAAAGCCCTGAACAGAACTTGTTTGAGAAATACCTGGAAAGAAGAGGACGAAGTAACTTTTTGGCTAAGCTTTATCTTGCGAGACATTTGTTCATCATCTTTTTAAGCATCATACCAATTACATACTTATCCACCTACTATGCTACACAGAAGCAGAATGAATTCACGTGTGCATTAGGAGAGCCTCCAGACAAAACAAGCAGCTCCAAATTGCACATCAGAGTGAACTGTAAACTGCCATCTGTTCAGCTCCAGCGAATTATTGCTGGTGTAGATATCGTTCTCCTCTGCTTTATGAACTTGATAATCCTCATCAATTTAATTCACCTCTTCATATTTCGCAAGTCCAACTTCATATTTGATAAACTGAACAAAGTTGGAATAAAGACCAAGAAACAGTGGCAGAAGTCCCAGTTTTGTGACATCAATATTTTGGCCATGTTTTGTAATGAAAACCGGGACCACATAAAATCATTGAATCGTCTGGATTTTATTACAAACGAAAGTGATCTGATGTATGACAATGTGGTGCGCCAGCTGCTTGCAGCATTGGCCCAATCCAATCACGATGCCACTCCAACCATGCGTGATTCAGGGATCCAGACAATAGATCCAAGTGTTGATCCAGCAGACATTGATGCTAATGAGCAGCTCATCATTAAGAGACCAAGGAAAAAGATTAAATGGATCCCAACTACCAATCCCCTTCCTCAACCATTCAAAGAACAGTTAGCCATTATGAAGGTTGAAAACCATAAACCTGAAAAACCGAAGCCTGTGCGGAGAAAAACAGCAACAGACAGTCTTATAGCTCCTTTGTTAGAGTCCTCTGCTAAAACCTCACAGCAATCGTCCACTCATAAAACAGAGCCAAACACCATCCCAAGCACAAGCAGTGAAAAAAAACATACACGGCACTTTTCCTTGGATGTTCATCCATATATACTTAGTAGCAAAAAATCCAAGCCAGAGATTCAAGCCATCCCCTCAATGCCCACATCTAAAAGCCAAGAGGGTGGATTTTTAAACCAGGAAGAGAATGTCGTAGTACACGTTACCTCCTCTCTCAAAGGTACAGTATGCCATAATGCACGTACCACCTCCACAGACATAATTTGGATAGTAATCTTCAGGAACTCAAAGCTCATCTGAACTGGTTGACCTACCTAGATTTTGGGATAGCTAATAATGCTAGGGCTTGCAAGCCTCAGAAATAGGGTGTTTCTGTCTTTAACAGCTATATGGAGGATAAGGATTATTATAGGTAGAGCTGTATAGGTAGTGTGTAGGCTTTTCTTGCAGGTAATTTTTCAGATGTAAAACAGATTTTTGCAATTATGAATGTGACCATGCCTTGCAAAGGAAGCGAGGAGGGTTTGGCCTCTGTGATACCCCTGCTTTACCAGCACCTGGCACATTTCGAATCTGCCCGATTTTCAAGTTATATGGAAATTACCATAGTAGATGACCAGTACTCTGACCAGTAATAACCACTTAGGAGTGTGTGAGAAACTATGCTAATGGCCGTTAAAGATGCCTGTAGAAGAAAATCTCTTTAACTACCAATTCCTAGGGGCTGGCATGTGTTTGTCACCTAGGAATCACAACTCAGATCATTTATATTGTTTTTCATGCAAGAGATATTTTAAATTGGTCACGTGGACCAGAAGGCCGTCTGAAGTGTAGGTGCTGGTCAGGGATTCAGGAATTCTGTCATTCCCTTCCTGTGTGGCCTCACAGGAGATGCTCTTTCTGGGCCTCAGCTCCCTCTGTGTGTCTTGGAAATCCTGTCCATTTCTTACCTGAAAAGGAGTGTTTCAAATATATCAATAACTGTTAGGTGCTAGAGTGGTGGGGAAAGCCATGTGAGCACCAAGAAAAGTAATAGGTCGGTAGGTAAACTGATAGATAGATATTTTCTTGGGTTTTTTGTAAGCTACTGACATGAGAAAGAAGCACTATGCAGTTAAAGTTACAGAAAGATTTGTGCATACTTAAAGCAATGGCTCTCATCTCATTACAAGCTAAGACCTCCCTCTGGGCTTCGACAGACTGACAACTACCGTCACCCCACTGCCCAGCAAAGAAGTGATTTGAGGTATAAAAGTTTCTGTCACTTCCAAATCCTTATGCTCCTTAGAGCCCTCCAACTCCCCAGTGTGCATGTGAGCTATTCTATAGTATTCCTTATCGGGTCACTTGCTCTGATTTCAGCTCCTCAAAACTAATGGGGTTTTCTGGTCTCAGTTACTTTCATCTAAATTAGTGCTTGAATATTTTAAGGGCAAAAATAATTACTGTAGGTTTGGGGCTTTGTTACTGCCCATTCCCATTAAAAAATTTCAGCTTTGCTTTTGAGTTAGTCCTACATTGCAGTCCATCAGGTAAGGTAGACTTAAAATTTCTGGAAAGAGACATCAGTTAATGTCAAATTGCTGAGTTCTTTCTAAAGACAAGTGGCTTACAATGTGTAACCACTTTTTTTTCCCATTGGATATATCAGTGCTTTTTGTATTCCATCCTGTGGATTTCAACATTCATAATGTTTGTCAAAACATGAAATCATAACATTTATAAAACACCTGCCAGACTGTAGAGGAGAATAAGAGATACTCTTTGGTTGATTTTGTTCATTTTACAAAAATACCATTCACATAAGGAAGCATGAGCATGCATAAAAAAGAATGAGATTTACAAAACCCATTTGTTCTTTGCCCTATTTCCTTGAGTTTACAATCCTGTTGTTTTGAAAAAGTCCATTTGGATTTCTCGGAGGGTCCCAATATTCTTATATGAATATATATATAAGAATATATATATTCTTATATTAATCTTTGGGTCCACTCATGCTCCCACTGAAATCAGTGGCAAAACTGCCAATGACTTCTGTTGGTTCAGGACTCTCCTCTCTGATGGACTGGAAGGGTGAAAGACTACCTGTCTGTTAATTAGCTGTTCTGTTTTCTTCTAGACACGCCTCATCCTGCAAAAGAGATCCTATACTCCTCTGAGACATGCAGAACTGTGCCTGCTGCCGGGGCTTTTGTCACCTGTAACCACAACCATATAGCCACAACCACTGCTGCAACGAGTATGACTTTGAACCAAGTCAAGCCAGAGCCAACACCTGCACTGAACTGCAACCCAGCCCACCCCTTGCTGCACATCAACACACTGTACGAGGATCACGAGGAGGAAGTTTCAAACATAATAGACAATGGTATTCAATCACCAACTGACACCGGAGAAATTCTCTCCATCCCTACCCCAAAGCAGATAAGGTTGGCAACATTTGATGAACCAATGGCAATCGTGAGCTCAGTGGAGTACTGAAGACCCCCAGTTGCACAGCTGCACCTTCGTGGCCAGGCCCAAGACCACTGCAATGTGGAACATGGTCCCCCCACAACAATGCAATTCACTGCATGAGCATGGAGAGTTTTCACACAGACTATAGCTTTTGGTAATAACACCAAATAGTTTTTCAGGATCACATCATGAGCACAGTTAGTCATTTGCAAAATAGAATAAAGTCTGTTGGGAATAGACCTTTTAACACCAAGACAACCCTTAGTTCTAGCTCCAAACTATAGCTTCCTGATTTAAAGGGGGATTAGCACAATTTATAAACATTAAGAGTGTGATGGCATACCACAGTAATTTCAGTGAGTGTTTAAATTCTTTGCATTCAGAATCCCTGATAAAAGTTTAAACAACGTGGAGGTGAGGTATACTTTTTTAATGGCAGCAGTTAAATAAGAGTTTTTTCTAAGCAGAAAGGATTCTCTTTTTTTCAATTCAGGATTATGATAAAGTTATATGCAAGCAAATTGTTTGTTTGTTTCTTTAGCTCACTAATGTTGGGCTTCCTGGAGTCTTACTGAAAGGGCCTCACTACCACCAGCATTTAAGTGCAAAAAGATTGTTATATTCAATCTCTTGCATTTATAAATGAAAATACCTGAGGTATGCCCCACCCTTTAACAAGCTTATATGTTTGATGGAAGATGATGAAATGAAGAGTTTATTTTTTTAAATATATTTTACCATGGGAAAAATTACTTTAATAATTTTTCAAACCAGATGTTGCTTTTAACAAAATGTGTAGAAGAGAGTCATTGTAGCTGCTTATTTTTTCATAGTGTATTTATGAACCAGGTTAGAAACTTTCATGGGTGCTTCACTGATACGAAAAATCTTATAAAGGTCATTACAAAATATCTCTACAAAATATGAAACCAGCAAAACTGTTTCCAAATAACACACAGTTAAAAAGAAGTCTATGGATTTAGGTCTGCAGGCTTGGCTAGTCCTAGATTCAGCAAATGTTTAAGGCCATAGATAGCACCAAAATGACTCTTATGACTAAAGCTAAGCACACACTGAAATGGCTTTCCTGGATCTGGGCTCTAGTGCAGGCAGACAATAATCCTGCAGTATGTGCTGTCACTCCAGTTCAATATTTGCCTTCCTTGGCTCAAAGCACATCTTCATGCCCATTTTCCTATAACTACAGTATGTGTGATTTGATAGAAAACTCTAGTATAACTAAAACATCTATTAAAAGTGTATCATGCAATAACCATTCTCAGCAAAATTATAGTGAAACAAAAAGTTACTGTGTTGAAATAATATTCCTAGCTGCATTCAGAATAAAGGACTATGTGTGATTGCTTCAAAATTATGTGTAATGGTAGAAAAAATATGCAGCACAAATATGGGGCTGAAATCTTGAATTTATTTTTAATTTATTACCTCAGACATGGATATATGATACCAATATTTAATGAAAATAGCACTGAAAATAAATACCTATTATTCTGAATAGTTTAATGTGTACTGCTTCCTAGCTGAGTTATGTACAAGTGAGGTATTTTTATAAGCAGTAAGTGGAACATGTAAACCCACCATTCCTTCCTACATTACTTCAGTTATGCCCCATCTTTTTTTTGGCCTGAACAGCCAAATACCAAAAAGGCAGCCAGACTTGGGACATGCCGCAGACACGAGAGGTGGTCCTGGGGACAGCTGAAGGACCTGGCTGTAACACCTCGAGGTCCTGGCACAGCACAGGGCAGCGTGGAGCTGATGGGGGACACGGAGCTTCATTAAGGGCAGCTGGGAGATGCTGGCTGCAACGGCTCCTGTTGGCTCATCTCCTTCCAGCCCTGGTGATATCATCGTTCCCCGCAGCTCACACTCCAAAAGAGCTGGCTGTGCGAGGCAGCCACGGGATGAGCAGGGATTTGAGCAGTTTGTACACTGTACATTGATCCCCCCCCCTTCCATCCCACTCCAACACAACTTGTGAGGTGTTTGGCACCACTGTCTGCATGACTGATGAACTAGCGTGACTTTTTAAATAACAAATCTGCACCTATATAGTCAGGGCCTCATTCTGCCCCAGGTACAGGAGAAAGCTTTCTCCAGTGAGGCAGCCTAGGAGTGGAGCATCACTGGTGACGGGACTGCAAGCAAGGTTTCTGCCTGGCCTGACTGACAACTGCCATCCATTCAGATTCCCCTGAAACCTATGGCTCATCAAGACTTTGGAGGTGAGTGAAATGCCCCACTAGATCCTATTCACTGGGTTATCCAATACTGTGGTTAGAATTAATTTTAGGGGCAAGCTAAAACCATTACAGTTCAGTACTTCTCAAACACCGATAAATAATTTGAAAAAATATGGAAAATTGCCTTAAGAAAATCAGGTTCCCCTTAATAAAAGCATAGTGAAAGAACCCTGAGGCCAGATTTAGAGAAATGCAAATCACTGCCAGAAGGCAGCATAGTGAATTTCTTCCTGGCTGCAGCAGCTCAGCTGACAAGGTTACAAATGCAAGAGGAAATCTTTGAGGTTGCCTGTTCACTGTCCACTTAGTATCACACATGAAGCAAAATATCAACCATACTGGCCCGTGGATAGAGTGATAAAGCAGTACACATATACGGGTATCAGGCAAAGCAGACCGTGTCTGAAAAACTAAGGATCCAGACTTTCTGTAGTTCATTGAAAATATCAACATTCAATAACAAGAGGGATTTTCATTATGCAAAAAATGCAGGGCTGGGTTCTCAGGCAGATACATGTACCGACCTAATGAGGGTGGTGTTTCCTAGGAAGGGTTCCCACTAAGGTGCACGAGTCCCCTGTTCATTTACAAGCAGAGCTCAAGTCTGTGTAGATACACTGTCATTCTCTGCCATACTGCTGATTTCACCAATACAATCTGCTGGTCCCCTTGTAGAAAGCAATATCAGGCTTAATTGGGCCAACTTAAGGAAAGAAAAGCATATTTTTTCCTCATCCTTGGGACAAGCTGGACTGCTGAACAGCCATGTTGTTGATCTTCACCTGTTGCATTGCAGGGCTGTTGTACCATCCTCTTTCACAAGCCAGGGGCGCAGATGCTGGGCACCCAGCACCCATGCCAACTAAGGGCAAGATGGTGGCCCAGACACCATATTTCACTGACCAAGCAAGTAGAGAGCAACTGCAGCTTAGTCTTGGCTGATGTGGGGGTAGATAGATATCACTGATGAAGGCACATAGCAAACACTGCCTTGCTGAACTGAACGGAAAAAATTAGTGCCCTACTCGCTGAGAGGAATTTACCTGAACTGAATGACCAAAGATGAGAAAGACAAAGCCTTGGTTTTACCTGTCTCTTTAGTCTGACTCACATTATCAACTCCTTCTGCCTGGTCTTTGCCTAATGGTTTCAGCTTGACAGATCAGATGACTCACATTTTCCAAGGCTGCTTTCCCATTTGCTTCTCCAGGAAAAGACCTATGCTGAAAGCACAGAAACCCCTTTCTTCAGGGTATTTATTCAGAGGATGTTGACAACCAAATAGGAGAGACAAGTGTGTCAGAAGCATCTTTTGAGCTATATTTAGGCTGTCCAAACCCAGCAGGAGATCAGCCATTTCTGTCTCAAAGCCAGCTAGAGAAGACCTTCTGCTGGGGGATTTTTAGTGCAATAATGCTTTTTAGTACTGATGTTACAGTCAGTTAGCTGTAATAAGTCAAAGTACATATATACACACACACGGATTTATATATATCAACTGTATACCTACAAATTCTGTATATACATGTAAATATGTATCTGTTGCATGGAAATTTTCCATCTTCTCTACTTTACTCTGTCAGTATGCTACACTTAGTAATTTCTTTTCATTTCCCGTTATCATGCATTAGGCTCAACCCAACAACACTTTACGTATCTCTCCAGCACCACAGTGATTTTCTGATCCTGGGCATGCTGGGGAGGGTGGGCTGCTCCCAGCAGAGCTAAATAGGCTGGGTAGTTCATATTTTGATATTGGCAGTGAGTCAGGCCCTGATCTTTGTAGCCCTTTTCTTCTTCATGGTGTTTCCTATGACACCAAAACACAGGACAGAATTTATTTCTGTGCTGGGGATGTGGGTGGTATAGCTGACAGCTATTTTGCACATCCTTCATATCTCCAGAGCTGGCTCCCAAAGCAGTGTTGGACCCTGAGGTAAGCAAAGCAGAGTTGAAGTTCCTCTCATTTTGTCCCTGGTTACCAGCCACCAGGTTATCTGCCAGTTAAAAGTACAGCAGGGACAGTACTCGTACGCTCTATATCTGTAAGATAGAGATGCTGCACTGAGGGTTTTTTTCCTCCAGCTTTAAGAAAACTTGTCATTGCCTTTTCAGGCTTCCATCAAAAGGAGCACTAATGAAAACCTGAGTCTGAGTGAAGTAACTCAGGCTTCTGAAGCCACTTGTCCAAAAAATCGGATTCATCAAATCTCACACACCAAGTTGAAACATTGATTTTATTACAGAGTTGCACAAGTCTGGGTGCTGGGTAGGTTTCCGTAGATCTTAACACACCTGACAGGAGCCTCCGTGTTCTATTTATTACAAAAGTTACAGGTGATTGCATCATACAAATTCTCTACCCTGCATATTCAGTGAGTAGGGGGCCTGCTTCTGGAGGCAGGTTTCTTCTGTTTCTTTGCCAGATTGGCAAACTTGATGACAAGACCTGATTTAATATGTCCTTCTTCCACAGATTATCAGTGCTTTGGTCTTCTGCTTAGTACAAGTTCTGCTATTCTATTTAATGTCAACAAATGTTAGTCTGTTCTACTGATTGCTTATCAAGATGTTTAGAACAGGACACTCTCTTTGCAACACACTGACTCAGTGAAAACTGAAAACAGCCTTAGAAACACTTGACCTAGTGCAGCATAGGGGAAAACTCTTCATAGAGGAGTCATAAAAGAGTATTAGTAGGAAGAGAGAAAACAAGTGAAAAACCCAGCTCTAAGTTTTCAGTGAAAAGGTTCAAGAAGCTCTGGAAGTGCTCATCATCATTGTCCCCAGCTTACGAATGCAGACACTGAAGAAGAGGAAAGTGAAACTTTTGTCCAAAAGCTGGATCTAAATTATCTAAACTAAAGCTGAGAATGCCATAGGTGGGGCACTGCCCTGCTTGCCAGCATAAGCAAGGGAGGATGCATTTGGGTGCTGCAGGAAAGCTCTCTGAATACTTCTCCTAGAATAGAATGCTCTTTTTCTTACTCTACCAGAAACATTTGGAATATTGATCAAGGAATATTTTGCTTTAAAAAAAAAATTTTCTTGTCATAATCTTTCTGCTAAAATACAACACACAGAGCACACTGGAAGTTTTAAACAGGACTACAATTTTTAGACATCTTCCAGTATTTGCTGGGTTTTAATGAGGAATATTCCACTTCATTTGTAAACAGACTGTTACTAATGGGAAAACATTCTATGGACATTATTTACAAGCAATAAATTTTCAGCTTTTGCTATTCTCTGAACAGTTTTAAAACATTTCTTAGCTGTTTTGCAACACTGTACAAACAGAAAAATTTATGTATGACTCTGCCACACTAATGAGGATTGCAGGGCTCTACAGATCACATTCAAGGAAATGCTGGCCTGCCAATCCGGTTATCCTCAGTGGTTATTGATGCTTCTGACTTAATGCTTTACTGACTTGCTGTTTGTTCACAGAATGAATTTGCCCGGATTCAGAGCCAGCTTAAGCTGAAAGAAGTTGTTGGGCCTCCTGCTGGGCTCGAGAGCAAAAAAAGAGGTTTACTGACTCTTTTAGTTAACTAGAAATAATTTTTCTTTATAATCTCAGGGCTCATAGCATTTACTGGTCTGGCTTTCCAAAAACACATCCAGGGAGTGCACAGAATACAATAAATCCATGGAAGAGGAATGCATGATTATGATTCACAAGCAAAATCTGATTTCTTGCATGAAAGGAGAAAAACTACTCCATACCCTTCACTGCAGATGCTTGCCTGTAAAGAAAAATTACATGCTTAAAAGATTATACCATTTTTTGCTCTTAGAGCTTTTATGCTACATCAGTAAAGTCACGGCAGTTTACTGCAGTTATTGCTCTGGGATAACAACCCTGTGCCCAGACCCTGGGGTGCACAGCAGAGGAGACAGATGGGTACATGTTGTTGCTGAGGGAAGGAGCTTCTGAAAGCAGTTTGGGACCTTCTTTTGCAAAGTGATGGATGTGGTCATCCATTCAAACTTGGGAAAAGGATGTGCCAGAATGAGGGCTAAGAAAAATCTGTACTATTTGTCCTCTGTTCTGTAGACTTCACATTGATGGATTCATCCTGTTATTTGTAAGATGTAAACAATGTAAGGGAACAACTAGATCTATAGAAGAAATTAATAGTCTTGGAGAAGAGAAGGCTCTGGGGAAACCTTATTGCAGCATTTCAATACTTAAAGGGGACTTATAAGAAAGGTTGTGACAGATGTTTTAATAGGGTCTGTTGCAACAGGACAAGGGATAATGGTTTTAAATTAAAAGAGAGTAGATTCAGTATAAATATAAGGAAGAAATAATCCAAAACAACAGAGCTGAGAGCCCGAGGAACCGGATATCCCAACAGAGCAAAGGATTGTTGCAGATGGTGACAGGCAGTTAAGAGTCAAAGCAGCTTCTGGGAGAAGATTTAAGTATCATGAGAACATCTCCAAGGCAGTGGCAGAGAATATCGTTAACAACTGAGAAGACAACATTGTGTGATGGGCAGCCACAAAGACGATGGATGTCCTAGAGCATCTCTCCTATGAGGAAAAGCTGAGAGAGCTGGGACAATGTATGTAACCTTTCAGCTAGGCAGGAGGTAGCTGACAGCACACAACACACCTAAGGACTCTGCCATCATGCAGATCCCTAACTTCAGGTTCCGTAGCAGCCTGGCTGCTTCCCTGGAAACTTCTTTTAGACCACATAAAATGAAGGGACTCTCTGTTGTGGAAAGGGATCACCAGCTTGGGAAAAGGCAGCAATAAAATACATATGCAGATATCAATTTTTCTGTCTGAATTCTAGGATCTTTGCAAATGTCTATTTAACTCTTTTTCCCACAGATCATAGAATCATAGAATTATCTGGGTTGGAAGAGACCTCCAAGATCATCAAGTCCAACCCTTAATCCAACACTATCATGATTACTAGATAATGACATTAAGTGCCACATCCAGTCTTATTTTAAAAACCTCCAGGGCAGGCCATTCCAATGCCTGATTACTCGTTCTGTGAAGAACTTTTTTCTGATATCCAGCCTAAACCTTCCCTGGCAGAGTCTAAGCTCGTGCCCTCTTGTTCTGTTGCTGGTTGCCTGGGAGAAGAGTCCGACCCCCACCTGTCTACAACCTCCTTGTAGAGAGTGATGAGGTCACCCCTGAGCTTCTCCAGGCTAAACAATCCCAGCTCCCTCAGCCTCTCTTCATAGGACTTGTGCTCAAGTCCCTTTACCAGTTTTGTTGCTCTTCTCTGGACCCGCTCCAGCACCTCAATGCCTTTCTTGAACTGAGGGGCCCAGAACTGAACACAATACTCAAGGTGTGGCCTCACCAGCACAGAGTACAGGGGAAGGATCACTTCCCTCGTCCTGCTGGCCACACTATTCCTGATACAGGCCAGGATGCCATTGGCCTTCTTGGCCACCTGGGCACACTGTTGGCTCATGTTTAGCCTCCTGTCAATCAGTACCCCCAGGTCCCTTTCCACCTGACTGCTCTCCAGCCACTCTGTCCCCAAGATTTGTGAGGATGTCCCACAGCAGCAGTCAAAGTATTTCTCAGCAAGTCTGTCTTCACTTATAAGAGTTTCTGGCTTGGCCTGCCACTACCTAATTTGTTTTAAATCATCAGTTTCTACTCAAGTAGTGGCGAGGTCTGGTCTCCTGCCATAAGTCCTTTTGTTTAAACGAAGTCTCATATTAAAGTAACTGCAGGATTGGAACCAAAGGCATATCCAAAAGTAAAGTCTTGGAAAGAGACACTGGGATCTAAAGTAAGAGCTATTTATTTTCCTTATTTTCCCTTTTGCCATCTAAATGCGGGTTTATGTCACACTGAATCTCTGGGAAACACTAGAGGAAATGTGGGCTGGGGAATGAAATGTCCTCTGTAAGCTTGATCCTTTTTCTCCCAGTAGAGCAAGCATCTCCTGTGGAGGTTCCGGCCCTGAGCTTTACACTGTTATAATTAAAACTTTAGGTTTTTATATTGTACTGACTTCCTCGGTGAGCACATATTAAAATAAGAATGACATTTTCACTGCAAATGGGAAATTGCTTTTTGATTTTTAACCTAAGCTTTGAAACCAAAATCCGTAAAATGTTATCTAATATCTGCAAGTTTTAAGTTCTATAATTAAGTTTTTTAAGTTGTGTAGTGAACTAAGATGTGTAAATCACTGGCATTTATTAAAATGTTTCTTGTTTTGGCTAACAGTAAATTGCAAGATACTTAATGACAGGTTTCACATGCCAAATCAAGGCAAGAGACTTCTGATGAGATAACTTGCTAATTCATTTCATGTTACTACCTATTGTTTGGGCAGCAGTGATGTTTGGGAGCTGCTGCATACACAGCAATACAGTGGCAGTTGCAGCCAAGAAGGCAGAATGCCTACAGCCTCTGTGCTGCTCCTGCACAGGTAGCTTTGCCTGCTTGCCTGGGCTTAAAGCTGCCCCAGCTTGGAGGGCTCCTGGGCAAGCACTGAGCAGCCTCAACTTCTTAGTCATTAAAACTTACCCTCTGTTCTGGAAGGTTGCCCACTGCTTTGTTTCTGCGGGCCAAAACATTGCCTACTCAGAAACAATGCCCATGGATCTGCTGCCTTGGCTACAAAATGCACGGGGGAATGTGAGAGATCACTTGACCTGGTGGCTTTTGTAAGAAAGCAGGCAATGAGGAGAAAGTGGGTGAGTAAGGGCCCAGAACTACCAAAGGCCACAGCGATCCTCCAGGAAGTCAGATGCAGCCAAAGGCCATGCAGCCCCTGCTTGTCCTTCGCTGGGCAGGTCATTAACTTATTTCTGCTGTCCTTCACCCAAAATCCACAATACGCGACAACCTTGCTGCTGAGACCTTCTCCAAAATTCTGCCCTCTTTCTCTATCATATACTGCTTTGCACATTAAAACTCCTCTTCCAAAGACAGTTCTTACAGGTGCTGTGCCTAGGTTTCATTGGCTACTTCTTCATTAGCCAGTAATGCAGTGCCATAGGAGCAGATCAGTAAATTGAAGCAATCAGTGCTCATTTCCACTCTGTGCCAGTATATGTGGTCTGTAAGTTTAAATTCAGACAACATTTAGTGTGCTGCCCTGGACTAAACATTCCTGCCAGGCATGCACATGGGACCTGTCACGTGTCTGGACCCTTATTTCTGTGTCAGGGGCTGGTTTGTACCTCAGCTGGAGCCTGTAGGGCTGTTTCTCCCAGAGAAGCTGCAATCACAACTGACCCACTCTGCAAAATGAACCAGTGCACAGCTGGCCAATCCATCAGGAAATTTTCTCCAAAACCACACTACTCCCTGAAGCCTAAATGCCAAAGTTGATGCTGCTGTTATACTCTCTTCTCTCATATTGTTCCTCCCTTAGCCATCCTCATGTCACCTTACTCCTAGAGCCACAGATCTTACATTGGCTGTGCAGCACCTTGTTCTGCCCCTGTCTCACCTGAGCACCTACTCAGCTGCAGCACACGACCACAGCTGGCACAGAAGAGACTGCAAAACTGCCTCCCCTATCAGCAACTAAGACAACAGGGAGGACCAGCAGGTGCTAACACTGTTCACCAGATCTAGAGAGCCAGACTCAGTGGAATTTACCTGTTCATGTGCAAGGTGAATTCTGCCCAGAAGGTAAGATTATGCATATGAACCATCGTGATGTTCAGCTTTGCCCTTTGGATGTGGCAACATTCTGCTACTGTAAAGTAAAATTTGACTACGGATTTATAGTATATTAATTACCTCTGTTTGCCAGCCATGCGTGTGAGCAATCTTGCCCCATGCTAAATGTTAAATAAATCCTCCATTCTCACTGAAGAGCAAGCTTAGTTTTACTGTAGGAGAGATACATATACAAGACTCTGGTTACCCCAGAGTACCTAACACCTCCTAAATCCATGTCCTAGTCTTCCCCAGCAGCTTGTGTATTCTGCGCAGTTGACTCCATCAGGAAGGTCCTTAGAGACAGGAACACTAATGTCTTGAGTGCAATGTTGACATTTTAAATGTTCATTTGTTGGTTTTGCTTAGGAAGCCAGAGACCACGTGATAAGTGATACAAAACATGTCCAAATAAGCTATGATTGTGCTAAGCAATCTATGAGGTTCAGAGTAATAAATGGCTACAAATGGCATTAATGATGTTTCTTCTGCAGATTTATAGCAGAAATAAAGCCCCAAAGCATTTGGCTCTTGAGTACTGACAAGACTTGTTTACCATAGATGGTTGATACATATAGATTTTATGGCATAGAAATTGCTACAAGTGAATACAAAGTGAGGATTTATGGTACCATTTCCATTTTCTTCCCCATGAACAGTAATCAAGCAGCAAATGTATGAATAAAATAACATTGATTCTGTTAGGAGGCTGGCAATCAGCTAATCGATTTTCTCTGCACACTATGTCATGTGTACGTGCCAGTCCAATTATCTCCTACTCCTGGAGAAATGATTCCTAATATTTAGCAGAACCATTATTCCAATGATACATTGCCTCCAAAGGTTTCTGTTAAAATATTTTCCTCCTGTTAGCTCCCTTAATTGCCTTCTGAAATGTTAACGTGCATCTGCCTTTGTGTTGATATATTAAATCCTTTTCTTTTAATTAGAGAGTTCAAAGACAAAAGCTTTACAAATGTAATGGAGTCAGCTCTCCTCTACATTAGCTAGGACCATTTATTTTGCAGTCGTGGGGTTGGACCAGGAGCTGTTCCCACTGTCTTGCCAAGCATGACTCCTGATGGGCAGTTGGAATAGGTTCTGTCACATTCAACAAAAGGCAGTGACTGGAAGTACATGTACCTGTTGAGTGCCCTTCACCACAGCAGACTTGCTCAGCTGAAGCCCGTATTTCAGTGACGTAACTGAACTGCTACTCCCAGGCCACAGAAATTCAGATGGAATTTAACATAAACTGCTTTATGCAGACACAATTGTCACAGGACATTTTTCATAATTTAAATTATTTTCATATTTTATTTATTAAGGTTAGCCAGAGAGATCCAAGAGCTCATTACTTTAGTACATGTCAAGAGAAAAAGAAAATAAACAAAAAAACAGTCGTGAAATATTTTCTCAAGTAGTTCTCTTTCTCTGCCTCCTGCAAAAATGCTGGGGTGAGAACATCTGAAATGTGTACAGAAAAAGGGATGTACAAGACTGAAAGAGAGAGGGCAGCAGGTACACGTGTGAAATTAATAAATGTAAACTCAGTGATAATATGACAAAATCAGCATGTATTTTCCTGTCATAAAAGCAGCCTGTGCAAAATCATGTGTTTCCCTCTTCTGTTAGACTGAACAGGTGAAATAAAGAAATGCTCTGTGCTATTGCCTAAACTGGATGTCAAAATCAAATGCCAGGCTGCAACACTCCTCCATGAAGTAAGTTCTTCTTGACCTTCCTGTTTACTTTCTCCCTTTCAACACAGTGCTGAACAGCACAGATAACAGATGCTGGTTTGGGTAAAGGGGTTTGGAGGTTGGAGGCCTCGATGGGTTTTGTCGGGATATTAGGATTGTCACCTATACGGTTTTACCATGAACACCCCTGTTGCCAGCTGAGTTACCAAACACAGGAAGATTCACCTGTGCAAGTGTAACCACACCTTCTCTGAGGGGATTAACATTTATTAATTCAAAGGTAGCAACACAGGCTGGGGCAAACCTACACTCTATGTCCCCATCCCTGGAGGATCTCATTCTGCTGACATGTGCAAGCCTGCAGAAATCAGGCTCCTGCCCGGCTGCTCGAACAAGATTTACATACCTGTCTCATCTGCAGAAGCCACTCCAGCAATGTTCTGACAGCTATCTGGGGTTACATAAATAATGGCAGTTCTCTACCTCCAAGACTTTTAGGGTGGACTATATGCATATATGCAAGTACACTGATTTATTTAGTGGATGCAACAACTCCATTCCCTTCCCATTGCTGACATGAAGCAAGGAAATCAGTTCGGTTCTTACATTTGCTAGAAAAATATGTACAATCAAAAGACTTGGTAATTTTGGATCAGTGGAAAAACATCAAAGCAGAGTGATCTTCTCCCCTTTTCTTAGAGTACAATGTTTTGAAGCCGGGTGGAGTTCTTTCTCTCATCACCAGCTCTGCTTTACTGTTAAATCTGATCCTGATCATTAAGAAACTTGTAATAAGAAAGGTTTTCTTGTCTGGGAGACTGGTACCTTGCTAAGCCAGAGAGCAAGCTGAGGATCTATGGTTGAGCTAAAAGGTGCTGTTCAATATTCACTTGCTGTCAGACAGGAGTCTGACAGGTCTGCTCAGCCAGAGGCTGACTGGCCAGTGCTCTGTGCAGGTGGTAAGCACAGATAACATCACATTTCTGCATACAGTACATAACAAGCATTTCTGATTAGCCAAGTCCTCCTACTCCATTTCACTCTGGGAGACTTTTAAGTGTCGACAGGAGCTACTTTTAGTACAAATGTGGAAATGACTCCATTAACTTCAAAATTGTCATTGTTTACAATCATGAGCTGAGGCGGAAAGGAAAGGTTCAGAAAGGAGCAACTTTCTATTCTTTCCAGTAAATTAATCCAAAGGATGGCATTTCATATGTGATTTAACCAGTCCTCAATAGACCCACTAAATGTCCAATTTTGTTGGTTAATATTCCCACAGAATCCACTAGAGAAAATAAAATATTATAATTCACTAACCTGATTGATTGATTTTAACATTTAGTAGGAAGTATTTGTAAAACTCTCAGCCATTATCCAGGTAACTAGCATCAATAACAGTCTTTCTAAATGAACTATGAGAACAACTAATCAGACAATACCATAACTGCTTATTGCACTACTTACACATTCACCCAGAGACAGCAATTGAATTTCAAGCCTTGCTTAAAAGTAAATGTAAGAATTGACAAATACGTCTTTAACAGCTGAAAGCTAATATCAGCTTTTATGTAATGTCTTTTGAAGTGATAATCATAACGTTAGACTTGCAAGTAACTTGCAGACACCCATTTATCTGAATTTTTCTCACACGTATGCAGTTGTTGTTATTACTGATTTGTTACTATCCAATATACATACACATCTTTGCACATGTTGTACAATGTTGTCTATCGAGATTTATAATCAGTTTTTCAGGAAGAAATTACAAGTTTTAAATTGCAACATTAAATCCAGAACTATCACAACTGCAGATGACAGAAATAGAAAAAAATATATTTCCAAAAAGCTTATGTAATAGGAACTGGATTAATCTCAGTGATGGACAGGGAGTAAAAATTCTTCTTTTACTAAGCCTTCTGCAAGAGACCCTCTACTAGCAGTAACCAGCAATGTCTATTCTTTTACTTTCACAAATTTCATGGAGCTAAAAACATTCATCCTTCACTTGTGAACCTTCACTCACAGCTTTGATAAATAACAGAAATAATTTGGAATAGTTTTCCATAGACTTATCATGTGTGTTTTGTGTTTATACTAATTCATGTTATGGATTTAGAGTTTTCCCTGTGGTACTGCAATGAAATCAGTGCAGTTATCATAATTGGATTTACCTTGCCAGAGGAAAGGTCAGCTTTCAAAGAACGATTTATTGTACCTTTCCCTTCATCAGGCAGGCTCCTCTCCAATGTGTACACTTTCCATCTTCTTTGTTGACTAGCAATTTTACTGCATTGTGCCTGAAAAAGAAAAGCCAGAGTAACCCTCAGCTGAAAGCATTTTCAAGCTGCATTTAGAAATTACTTTACTCACTTCTGAAATGCAATCACCATCAGTGAAGTGAAATGTTTTTTCTAATAGGAAGCAGTGACAATTTCAAAATGATATTTCGGGAGGGATGGGGGGTGGAGAGAAGTAAGGCTGTAATTACACGTGGTGAAAATTACCCAGGATTGAAGGCTAATAGAGCATCCTTTTTAAGTCCCATGGGAATGCTTAAGGGACTGAAGACAGCAGAGAATCCCATCAGGGGACAGGAGCAGACAAGGTGGAACAGACAGACAAGAGCAGATCTGCTGAAGGGCCAGAGATGATGTAAAGGATTTGGGCAGTCACAGTGCAGATGCTCAGGCTGGCTTTATGTGAAACGCCTCCGAAATGCCAAGCAAGGTAACTGCTCACTGAGGCACAAAACTGGGAGTTGTGCTGCTCTGGGGCCCAAGCCCATCTCTGTGTGGCCCAATACATCCCTGCTTGCCCACATCAGCCCGAGCCAGTGCTTGCTCAAGAGTTTCAGCGTCTCCTTGCAGTCTGTCACAGTCATCTGCTCTAAAGTATCTGAATAAGTATATTTATAGATATCCAGTGACCCCAACAGTTCCCAGGGAAATTAAACAGCTTTTTCTAGGCAGGCTTTGTTGAAACAGTCTAAAGTAAACCACTTTTCAGCAAATGCTGACTTTGTATAAACCCAATTTATACTGATGTGCTAGGCAAGCATTTTCACAATGCATATACATGGCTCCAGGCAATGTAGCTGAGCTCAGCTGGCAGTTCAGCCCAGGCACAGGATGTATCCACAGCGTGCAACAAACACATTACTGCTGGAGCCAATCTTTCCCTCAGGTCTCTGTGTCTCTGGCTGCAAAGAGCATTAAATATTTTTACTTGTATATTTTCTGATAGGCAAGGTCAGTCTCTGAAATGATGAATATTGGATCATGTCATGCCTGAACACGAGCGTAAGTGACCCATGAAATTAAAGGACATTTTCTGGCATTTGCTCAGGACAGCTCAAGTTTGCCAAAGGTAGATCAGCCTAGAAAGTCCTATCAACAAAGAAAAGATATTAATCTCTAGGCAGAAGAAATACCTGAAGTAAAAATGTACAAACAGTAAGAGTGTAACTTCAGTCCAATGAAACAAAAAAAGTGGTGTTGGTTTGGAGCTTTTTTCATATCAGAGAACAAAATACAAAGCAAGGAAAGAAAAATCATTCTGTAGCTGGGCTTTATGTTAAAATCTTTAAGGAACTGATACCATATAACATTAGTGATTAGGGCAGCTTATAGGGAGCAGTGGACAACAGCGTTGTGGGATCTGCAAGGATCTGGCCACTGGTGGCCTTTGACAAGAATTTCAGTCACCTGAGACTTCGTGAGGAGGGACCAGCCTGTGAAGAGTCACCTCCTTCCACAGCTGTGGTCACAAAGGACCTTCTCTGATACCTTCCCTCATTGTAGGGTCCAAGACTGCTTACTGTGAGGTCTTGGAGACATACAAGTCTGCTGCCCTCCAAATCTGAAACTATCTAGGTTTGGTGATGCACTGAGCAGGGTTCTACATAAGCAGCTAGGATATGCCTCTGTTCTACAGGACTTTGGAAAAGCTTCCCAGAACTCCCAAAGGGTACAACATGGTATTCAGCTTGCCTGATCTGCTCCTTGAAAACCAGCTTGCTAGCTTGATATCCACTACATTTTGGATTTCACTGCGTCCATTGCATTGTTAAAACCTTGCTGGAGTGCCTAGAGTCACAAAGGCATTTCTGTCTTTTTAATAATGTTAATAAATGCATTTTCAAAAAATCAGTATAACAACATTAATCTGCAACAGTTCAATCTTACCCATTAGATAAAAAACAGAAGTTATTCAGTTACTGGGTGACCAAATACTGCTCAGTCTGATGGTCTCCAAAAAAGGAGACAAGAATTACTTTTCAAACACGAAATCTGCAGGAGATGACCGATGTTTTCGCCAAGCAGAATATTCATGTCAGCTTAATAATATCTAATACAATTAAGTCAAGCGCTGACTTTATTTTATTGTATGAAAAGGTCCTTCATGAAAATGTACCTGTGTACCATTTCAGTCTGAATGACAAGCAGCATTAGCGTGCATTGCAGTGATTTCTCCAACCCAGCACCCCTGCTTGTTATTTGGAGCCTTCAATTATATTCATGGTACCACCACAGGTACAAGGTGGAGCTTTGCCAGAGCAGGAAAAAACAGCTTATCATGAAACTGTATAGTACAGCTCTTGTTGCCAGAAAGGACATTAATAGCAGTGACACACCTGCCTTGTGAAAGTGGAAGGATTTTCTTACAGTCAATTTTATGAAACACATAAAATAATCTGCCCAGAAATGAGATGCCTGGGAGTAAGATGAACAACTGACTTCTTGTCTGTTCTTTACATAAGGGGCTTTACATGCCCTACTTATTAAAAAAAAAACAAAAAAACCATGTATTTTGAAGCTCGTAATTGCATGTTTTAAATGCAGAAGTTTGTCTAAAATATAAGCAATAAACCAGGAAATCATTACGTAAGGGCATTATGAAAAGGTTTCTGTCATTCATAAGGTAAGTTACACAATATTGATGTTTTCTCTAGTGTTCTATAACTGTGTATTCAGAGAGATGTTCCACTAACCCATTGAATTACTTTATTTGTTCTGAACTTTAAATACTGAGATAAAGGATTTCTCTTTTCCTATTTCTTATTTCCTAACAAAAAAAGAGCTACCTGGATTTCATGATTTAGCTTTACTCACACCCAGTGAAGACAACAGGGCATTGACAGACACTAAAAAAATCAGGTATATGATGCCTTATACTTTGGGCTGGTTTCATTTTTGAGCATCCCAGGTTTTCAAGCAGTGTGTCAGATTATGTCATCAGTGAGAATAAATCTATCAGAACAACTCTGGTTTTCAGTAATGTTTTCCTCACTTCCATGCAGAAGATCTGTGGCCCTGAACAGCCAAACCATTCCCTCTAACATTCTCAGCATCTTCTTTGTAGTCCACATTAGTTGAAGTCTACATGAGATATGGGCATGTGTCTGGTCTGCAATTTCTGACATAGAAATTGTCTCCTAATGCTCTCCCTGTCCTCTAAGTGTCCTTTAAGCCTCAGACCTGTGAGCAGGGTAAAAGAATGTCCATATTACCAATGTCTTTTCCTATTGGGGATTTGAGACATCGCTAGCCAACCATGTCTGATAACTTAAAACTTACTGGGTTTCCAAGTATTTATCAGCTCACAAAGCCCTCTAGATATTAATATCATTTTATTTGTGTTAGAGATACAGCTCTGCCACTTGCCTCACTAGACAAACAGCAAGATTAAGAGCAAGCAGGCTGCCATTCTCACATTACACTTCCTTTCATCAAACAAAGACTGGCTATTGTAAACAAAATGTACCTGAAATGTGCCAAAGAGCATTGTAGCATATATTCAAGATCAAAATTCTCTTATCAGGTCAGAATTTATAATATATTTGTAATAGGCATTTATCTTGTCCTCTTCAGACTGTGTAACACATTTCCACGATACAGAAAATAAAACCGCAGGACTGTGTCTAGTCCAAAAGCTGCTGCATGGCAAGGCCTCAAGGACACTTGATTCTTCTAATCACATTTGCTACTGCTCATTGATTATTGTTGAATATTTGGTTATATTTTTCGAGAGGTTTCATTCAATCCTTCTATGAGTCAGCGGTTTGACTGGTGTACACAATGAGTACAGACTCATCCAAGCTGGTAACCACAGAGAGTAAACCCCAAAGCAGCTTGTAGAGATGCTTCAGTCAGCTCTGTGGGAGCCATCACTGCAACCAGAAGCAGGATTAGCTACGCCAGTGTGTGCTCTGCCCCAGTTGGACAGACCTGCCTGGAAGCTCTGCAATGCAGGCTGTCAGATTTACATGGTGCTGAACCACAGGGTCTCACCAGCTGGGATGCCTGTCCTGGGTTCCTCTGGGTTTTAGCTCCTGGCTATGACATGGTTCTTCAGTCCCTTCTAAATGGAAAACCTGCTCAAGAACGGGTGAGGGAAGGACAGCCGCACAATAGGACTCATACCACTTCATGCCAAGTGCCTCCACTCAGCATAGCTTCCTATCAGTCACCCCAGCTTGAGAATAGGAATAGGACATGATTAATGATGTGCAAGTCTCTGGACATAAATATTAAATGAGTTGTCCTAAGATGACTGGATAAATTAGCAAAAAAAAAAAGCATTGCTTCTTGTCACTGACACAGTAGGACTGAAATTAAGTATCTTCCCTGCAAGTAAAGATAGATTGTCAGGATCTATCTGGAGGCACAATGCAGCAACTGCCCGGTGGCAATATCCAACACACTGTGTTTGCTCCTGTAATGGTTATTCTTTCCCCCTCAGTTTTGCCTCAAATCTAAAGGATGACTATTGTGTCTCAGTTCCTACAAGTGACCACTGTGCAATTAAACACAGGAGCACAGGATCTGCAAATGTAGACAGCTCTGTTATCCATAGAACTGCATATCTGGTATCCTAAAATCATGCTATTAGACCGGTGAAGACAGCAATTTGATGCCCCACCAAGTGTTTTCTTCTCTAAGCTGAATAAACCCACCTTTCTCAGCTTCTCTTCATATGTCACACTCTTCAGTTCCCAAACAGGCTTCATGGCCCTTGGCTGGATGAGTTCCAACCGGCCAACTCTTTCTTGTCCAAACTGTACACGGTACCTCAGGTACAACCTCACAAGTGCCAGAGACAGAGAACCAAACTTTTTCCTGGTTGACCACCTTTGTCACAAGAGCACGCTGCTGACTCTTGTTCAACCCATGTTCCACAGCTGCCACGTCTCTTTCTGCAAAGCTGAAAACGGAACAAACTTCTAGAGCAAAAGTCATCCTAAGGAGAATAATTTCATATTTTCTTCTTGCCTCTAGTGTCTACACTTTGATGAACTGATATCCTAAACTGACATTCCCATTTCACGTTAGCTCCTTATTTCTGAACACGTGCTCTCCCAGGTCAGGAAACAGCCCCTACATCAACTGCGATCACCCACAGTGGCAGCACGGCTCAGCTAACATTGCATTGACCCATTTCATGTGGAATTATCTGTTTATACAGACTATAAAAATACAGCACCAAAAGCTGTAAAATCACCAGGAGGGCACTGCTCCCACAAGATCTGCATAAATCATCTTTGATTTAGGCAGCTGTGGTGGGATGGATAGTGAGGTCTGCTTTCTCCTTGCTGTCCAGCAGACGGGGATGCGTTCTTCACAACAGGGGTTTGTTCAAGGCAATTGCTCCACAGCAAGACAAATGCAAACACTTCATTTTCTCTGTTGCCACCTATGTACACTTCAGTAGCACTGTACTACACTGATTACATTAGGAAGAATAACTGCAAAATAGCTCTTTCCTTTGTCCAGCACTGTCCTCTTCTCTTACTACATTATATCACAGCTGGCTGCTTTTAGAGATGCCAGCTCTTTTGTCAGACCATGTTTATTGAATGAGAATGCGTCAGGAAGCACGTGAGAAAACTTCCCTACTTAGAACTGTACAAAATTTGCCCTGAGAAGAAAAATCCCCACTTTAGGACAGTCAATCAGACTGATGTCTGCTCTCATAAGTTTCTTGCTTGGAATCAGCACCCCAGGAAATTACATGTGTCACAATCAGAGAGTCCTACAATTTGTCCATATCCTTTAAACTCTGTTGCAGTTCTTACATGAAGCTCATTTCCTGGGAACCCATCTGGAAAAGAGACCTGGATTCTACCTATGCTTTCTCTGGGAAGTATCTGATGACACGTTTATTTTCTGATGAGTTTTCTCGATGGTACCTTCTAAAATTCCTTAATTAAACTATTAACACAATTACTAAATCTGGACCAAACCCACCTTTTTTTCCTTGTAAAATAATTAGTTTAGCTTTACCTAAACATTCGAACAAAACAACATCACCTACAAACAGTAGAGAACATGACATAATACTCCAGCACAACTACTGAGAAAAGCATCCTGTCAAAAAGGTAGTTTCAGGAAGCTCAAGGCAGTCCCCTCTCAGCAATGAGCTCCTATGCAAGAAGAGATTCCTGTTGCGAACTTCTGCACAGCAGAGGCTGACATAAGCAGAAGGGACACCATCACTCCAGCCCTCCAAGGGAGGCTTTGTTGTGTAGAAAGTTTTTTTATGGAAGAAATTATATTTATTACCCTTTTAATAAACAACAACAAATTTAAAAACAATATAAAAGATGTCAACTATCTAGAGAGGTTTCCCTAGTAACGTGACAGGGAGGCTGAAGGCTCAGGAAGTAGAACACCGCATTGCACAAGTCGCTTTCTCAACACTACAATTTTAGTTACTTTGCCTGTAAATTACTAAAAGGTAGCAGACATCCACATCAGCTAGGTCAGGAAACCAAACAGCAGAGAAAAAGTCTTGGAAGATGCAGTCAGAACAGTAATAAAGCAACAGGACTACTCTAGTTGGTGCTGAAATTTTAACCAAGACATTATCAATCCCAGCTCTCCAGTCAGCCCTAGAAGTAACCAGAGACACTCCCAGCACCATATCTTTGTGACCTGGAAGAAGTGGAACTATCAGAAATGATTAACACTAAACACTAAAGATTCCTTTTCTTAAGGTTTATTATGAGACCATATTACTGCTTTAAGTGCTGCTACCTTAGGTGCACACATCTCATGCAAACATATTAGAGAGCTGTGGAAACTGTTATTTTGAGCAATCTAATATGGTGAATAACCAAGCAGCATTTGACCTACTTGTTGCAATGTTAGGATGTAATATTATACTCTTCCAAGAATCTCCAGTTCCAAGGAGTTGCCTGTCTTGGTCAATATCAACATTGTATCTCCTTTTATTTGGCTGTGGTCTTGCCTAACACTCAAGATATTGTTCAAAACCAACACAAATGTTATATTCATGATGTATCAGTCTGAGTACCCTAATGTGATAAAACAGGAGTAAAATTTGCAAAATGCGAATAATCTTCAAATACTACTTAACTTGAAACTTTATTGCTGTGAAGCCAGCCTAAGAGTGACTCCAGACATTAGCAGAGGGGGAGAACAATAGACGTAAGGCTTCACAGAAATCTCTTGAAGCAGATTAGAGAAATCTTTATAGAATTAGAGCAATCTTTATAGAATTAGAGCATTTGAAATAACGTTTAATTTGATGATTTTAATCCTGTAGCCCAGATAAGATTCTTTAGTAAATTCTATTACATGGATTTAAAACGTTAACAAAAGTTTTTCTCTCTACGGTATACAGTACTATGTGTTCATTGCAAATGAAAGCTAATGTCAAAGACAGAATGATGTGTTCCTTAGATAGCTCCTTTTTTTTCTGTCGCTGTCTCACAAGCAAATCCACATATCTGACCAATAACGATAGAGCTTCTGAAAAATGTGTGTATGTGTGTTCTCTCTGATAGCATGGGAACATTGTATCCTTTGACATTTGAATTTTGCTGGCCCAGAAAGTAGATCAGGACAGTAGAGGATACAAGAGAACAAGGTTAAATTTATTGGTTTCTCGGTGAATTACAATGGCATATTGAAGTGTGTATTTTTACCACTTTGAAGCGTAATGGGTGCATGAGCAGTGAAGTATAAACTGAAGCGTAATTATACAGACAGATATGTTTAGCCAATTAATACAAACATGGTCAGCCTCTGAAACAGAAAGAAGCAGAAGAACCACTGGAGATTCTGCCACTAGGTAGTGGATGAACCTTAGTTTGCTTCACATGTCTTTCTTTCCATGGTATCATGCTGAAAATGTTAAAATTCAAGGATTATGATGTGACTTCAATCAGCTTTCCAAGTTGCACAAAGTGGCATTTAAAAGTAAACACTTCATGTACGAGAAGGATAATGGCAAGAGGGATTCACCCATTGCTAAATCCTTTTTGCAATTCATCCTTAAACTCTGCTTAGAAAATAGTTTCTTCATAGCAGGGTAGAACTTACCACTGTTTAATCTCCTTTGCAGTCTCACTCTCACCACATCTGCCTTCACTTCTGGTCTTTCACACACACCCTCCTTCAGGTCTGTAGTCAGATCTAAATTCTTTTAGCAGTGCTTCTGTCTGGAGCTGTTCCTTCATGCCCTGACACTGGACCAAAAAGCCCAAGAAATAATACAAGTGCAAAATAAACCAATATGTGAACTGTCTGCTTTCGTAGTGAAAAAATCTCTTCCGACAAATAAATACTTTAATTAACTATTTGAGACAGAATTGGGTCTGTTATGGGGAAATGACTTTGATAAGCTCCCTGAGGTAGAGATGTGTGGCTGGATGAAGGGGAAGGACTGGACATATATCATCTTTACAGATGTTCCCCTGATCCTTACAGATACCTTAAGAAACTATAGAGATCTTTTAAAGTCAGGAGTATCTTTTGACTTGTTCTGTTCATTGCTGATGCCAGGACAGCTCAGACAAATATACTATCAAACCCAGTGCTACCTTTCTGATTGTACCTGCTGTCCTTCTGGGCTGAAGAGACTTCAGATGAAAAGCAAGTTTCAGACTATCTCAGTCTTGTGACTTCTGTTTAAGTTTCTGACCCTTGTTTTGTGGTGCTTCAGAACAGGATTTCTTAACTTGACCACCCAAACTTTCCATGGACGTGCCTTTTTTATTGGAACTGAAAATATTTTATTGGGAAAACAATGAATTTCCAGCTCTCTTCCCATGTTATCTGTTTCATCAAAATCTCTGGTAGGTTGCTGGGCCTATGAAAAAGGGCATCTTTACTGTAATCTAACTGTGGGAACAGAAGGATGAGTACTCTCCTTGTCAAAAGTTTTATACATTATCAACTGCTATGAGTGGAAGTCACAGAGGTATTGTATTTTCTGCAGAAGAAAGAAGATAATATTAGAAGATAAATACATAACAAACATGAAAACTGCTTTTTAACAAAATAAATTTTTCTTCTCTGATTTACCCAATCTTACTTCTTCCTTACTATTTAAGTTTTCTGACTGGAGAAAAGCCATCTTGTCTCTAAAAATTCACAACCCATTATAAAGGCCACTTTTAGTTCTGGTTATCTGTAACATCAAGTTCACCTACACACAAGTCCAGCCAATAACTGATGGCAGTTTTGAAGTTTGAAAGAGTCATATTCTTCATATTCTAGATCATTGTTATAAAATAGTCCTTGTTTCATAACAAGGGTCTAATCTTACCACCCTCTTAATCCTAAATCTCAGTTTGTCCAAACAAGAGAGCTATTGTCTCTACAACTGAAACACAGCTTGCTTCTATACGTAACTTGGTGTGGTTTTTAATTGAGTAAATAACAAGTGATGTTAAAATTATGATTAGCTTTTTGTAAAAGATGGGATCAGCCTTTATTGAAGTCTGCCATTTTGATAAGTGACTTTATGCTGAAGAGGATGACAGGAAAAAGATAGGTATTCTAGTGAGGGGCAGATGGTGCTGTCCAGTGTAACATTTTCCAGTTACAGCCATTCTGACCATCCAGAACAAAATTAAAATTGAACCTAAATAATTTTAAAAATTAAATTAAAATGTGGTCACTGAGGACAAGGAACTCAAGACAACTGAAACAGCTACTGGGAATCTACTAGTCCACAAATTTGTTAAAGAAGAATGACATTTCTTCCCTACATCCACAAATGTTAATGTTGTTAATTATTATTTTAGGGACTAGCAATAAATTTTCAACTAAACTTACAGCTAGTCCATGAAATCTTCAGTGATGTACTTAATACATGGTCATTTCCAAGGTTTATCCTACTTGAGTGAGTGTAGGCTAAGAGTGCAGAGTGATGGTTTACGTTTTGAATCATTCTTTACTCTAAGTTTATGTCCTGAGAGTTAGGCCTGAATATCAAACATGCACTGGTATGCTTAAAACGTGGTCATATCATTCCTATTTTGATATTCCTAGCAACTTAAAACCAAAACAAATTGATTGAAGTCAATATTTATCTGCACAAGGTTGAAAATGTTTTAATAGCATCCTTTATTCTGACTGACTGCTGTGTCATATAATGTAATAAGGGTCAGGATCAGAAATAATTTTACTAAACAATGGAACAAAAAAAAATGCTATATTCTAGTAAATTTTCAGAGTTTATTGATTCAGATAAAGAAGACTAATGATAAAGCCAGTGCAACCCCATGTCCCTTTCCCACTCTCCATGCTACCTGTTTTATTGTTTCTTTAATTGATCATCTGACTAAAAAGAAATTAGTCTGCTTCTGTCTTTACATTTCAGTTTATACTTCATTCCACTTGCACTTAGTTGAACCATGGGGAGACATAAAGAAATACAAATATTGAATTAGATTTGAAACAGCGACCTGTTTCACTCACAGCACTTGCTAAACTTTATTTCTGAAGTACCATTTGCCATACAAACTACACTTTTTTTTCCATTGTTAAAACTGTACAATACAACATTGATTTCCAGAAGACAAGAGTTCCACTAGTGCAAAACTCAAAAAAGTGGTGTTAATATAGGAACATTTGCACACCAAAAAAAAAAATATTATGTAAACCAATAAACAAAGAACACAAGAGCTAAAAAATGAAGCACTGTCTTCTCTATAAAGACAGATGCCCAACTCATTTTCAAAGTTTATCCAGTCAGATGAATAGTCATATGAATAAGAAGCCTCTTTACACTGCGCTTTTCACCTGGAACATGATTATCACAGTTACACAGACATCTAATTACAACTAAGCACAACATAGCTGTTCACTCAGGATCCTAAGATCCATCCATGCAGACTAGAATCACTTTCCAAAAAAGGAAAACACCGTTTCTCTTTTTCAACTTTTGATCATAAGAGCTTTGGTTGAGAGAATTTACCCTGAGGGAATTATTTCCATAAGCAAAGAAAATTTTGAAAAAAATTGGCAAATTAGGAGAATTTTTATAAATCCAGTAAAATCAATTTGTGTGCCTGGACTACAGCAAGAGCTAAGATACCCCCTGCTGGTCCTTGTGGGTTTTTGCTTGTAAATACCATTCTGGATTCAGCAGTCCTCAGCTGAAACATCATTTAAACTTTAGACTACTTTGCATATATGGAGAGTAAAACCTCACTTTCCTATGGAAACACCTATTTACATTATTTTGGTTTTTTTTTTCACACTGCTATTAAGCTTGTGCAATTATTAATATAAGTTGGGGTAATTCCCTTTATGTTTCCTGGACAATCTTGCTTCACTCTGCAGGAATACTGCGTCTTTATGAGGACAGCCCAAGAAGGCAGGGGCTGTTATTAGCAGACCAAATTGCAGCACTATCCCCAAGTCAGAAATAATTGCAATACTGCAGGTGAAAAAAATTCACCATAGAATTGAGCAATTCCTGTCCCAAAAAAAAATGAAGACTGGCATGAAAAAAACGAAAGGACTTAACTATCACAAAAGACAGGGAAGTGGTAGCATTTCCGGGTATTTTTAAATGGTATAAATTATTAAAAGCAGTATAGATACCTGAAGTCAGAATCTTTCCAAGTAAATAGGCATTTTGCCCTGGTTTTACCCCCAGGAGCATTGTCAAACAAAATCCTAGAAGCTTATTTTCAACAGGGAGAAAGCACAGAAATATAAAGGCAGGGTTCTTTTAGGTATAGAAACTGTGAGGATTTAAACAGCAGGAGAAGAGTTAGCTCTGCATTTGATCTGTTTTTCTCCATGGACAAGCGGCAACAAGTTTGCTCTCCTTTTGCCTGCCTCACCAGGCTGAGCGGGCATGGCTGCTCCAGTAGGCAAGGTCAGCTCCATCTCCCAAAATGCACAGGAGAAGTTCTCACCTCCCACACTGATGGGATGGCGGCTCTGCCTGGCTCATCCTTGCAGCCAAGCTCTTTGGTGGGAGGAAAAGAGAAAGGCACAAATGTAGTCAAAAGCAGTAAAGGCAGGCAAGCAAGAAAATGATCCAAGCCTTCCTCACCCATTGCATTCTTTCACCCAGGCACAGGATCTTCACTGTTGATGCCCTTTCCCCAGGGGTACTCTGCTCCTCCCGTGAAGCCATTAGTAATCTCTTTCATTCAAGGTTTCCCTCCTGCTCCTATGTGTTGCCATTTGATCATTCTCCCCAGTTTTACTAGCCATATTCCTAAAAGACATCACATGCTGGAGTTCCTTTTGTGATTCCTGGTTCTTGCACGAAATTCTCCCTCCACAATTTGCTAAGTAAGGGATATTCAGGATGTTTTTGTGCTGCAAGGCAGAGAAACATGTGTTCAGAGGTTTTAAGGAAGTGGGAAGAAGCAAAGGTAAAGCTTTGTAAATTCAGGACCACCTCAAATGTGGCTCTTGCTTTCCCTTAAGCTCCAAATACAAGCCTAGAACTATTAGAAAAAACAAAATCCTGTATATGTACTTTGTTGTCTGTCCTGCACACACCTAGGGCTACACAGCAAGTCTTGGAGTCCTCTGTTTACTCTCAGGTTCTTTAGAACTGGCTTCAAAAAAGTAGGTGAGGGCACACATAAGAGACAGACCCTTTGAAAACGTAAAAATGTCAGAGTCTGAGGGCTGGTTTTTAGAAACCCTTCTCTAAAACACAGAGTCTGTTCTGTTTACTCTGAAGTTAACAGCAAAGTCCAAAAGAAACGTCCAAAAGGCAATGTGCCTTTACCTCCCCTTGTCGCCCCTAGTCAGGTTTGATCCTACAGCTTTTCCCATCCGCTTTTATGAAGGGAACCCAGGTTTAAGGTCTTCTCAGCCCTGCAAAGACATAACCAGCAAAACACTGGCTAAGAGGACAGGCACATCGTGAAGGAAAGAGCACTAAGACCTGCAGCTCCACCTTTAGACCGAGAAACACCACATCAGCAAAAGCACCCGTGGCAGCTGGACAGCTTGAATCTGCACAGAGTGAAGGCAGTGGTGGGATGCGCACTGCTGCACAGTCCCTCAAGCAGACCCCGATGGCAGCTGCTGCCATGGCTACCTGGGTGTCCCCAGACCAGACCTGCACTCCAGCAGTTTTCCAGCAGCATAATTTTCCAGTCTCACAAGAACATTCACCCAGTGTAATGCTGAAAGACACCTCTCACTTTCGCAGAGCCTCTCCTTTTTCCTAGCCCCCATTTCAGTGCCTTGGGACGTTTACATCACCCAGGAAACTGGTCAGTCTTGACCCAGCTGTCCTTACTGCCCCAGAGGGCAATGTCTGTCCATGTTGCCACCGCTCTCTGCAGAGCCTGGTCCACAGGCTCCAGGGCGTCAGTGGGAATCTGCTGCCTTGCAGCAGGCACAGCCAGGCCAGGAGGCACCTTCCCGTCTCTGAGGGGCTGTGACACTGAAACACCTGAAACAGGCTCCGGAGGAGGAATGGAGTCTGGAGGAGGCAACTCAGGTGGAAGTGGAGCCTATGAAAGGCACATTTTCTGGGTAGGATGCACCCAGATTTCCTGGGTATGGGGGAAAGAAGGGAGCTGGAGGGGATAAAAGACAGGACTGAGGGGGTCTCAGCGTGGGGTAGCGATACCCAGCAGATGGGCAGGGACGCGGGCAGACAGCAGGCAAGACAGTACAATGCCAATGAGCTGCAGCAGTGCCAACCCCAGGGCAGATATGGCAACATAGACCATGTTGCTGCTGACGAAAGCTGACACCTTGCTGAAGCAACCGTCACGATGCAGCCCGCGTGTCTTGGGCGGGGTGTGTTGGCAGCCCCGGCGGGCCCGGCAGCAGCTGAGGGGCACCGAACCGTTCTGCTCCAGCCCCCACGGAGAGGTGAGCCAGTCGCGGTAGCTCTCCACACCGCAGCAGGACAAGGCACGCTGCAAAGCATCCAGGGCATCCGCCGTGCCCTCATCCTCCCCATAGGTGAGCAAGGCCTGGCGTAGCCCTTCGTGGAAGCCCTGTGCAATGTTCTGACGGTAAAGGAGCGCCGAGAGCCCCGCTGTCAGCCCGGCTGCCAGCACGGCGGTCAGGAAGGTGCTGTAGGCACGCAGAAGGCCCCGGTGCTCCGTGGCAGCACCAAAGCAGCCCAGGAAGCCCCAGATGATGATAGCAGCGCCGGTGGCCAAGAGGATGGCAGGGGCACTGGGGTAGTCGTTGGCCGACAGTGCCAGGTAGGACCCCAGAGACACCTTGGCCCAGAGGCCGATGATGAACATGGTCAGCCCCGCTGCCCAGAAGACGAAGCTGAAGGCCATGAGGGACAGCTTAAGCATGGTCATGGTGCCCTCAGGACCCGGTGCTTGCAGCCTCTGGTGCTGGCAGGCAGTGGTGGTCACAGTGAGGGGGTCCCGCAGTTGTCAATGCCGCCAGGTGATGAGGGGGTCCTGCGGCCGTCGATGCCACCAGGCAGTGAGGGGGTTCCACAGCCGCGGGGCAGTGAGGGGGTCCCGCAGATGTCTGCCGCCGGGCGATCACGGGGTTTCGCAGCCTGCGGTGCCGCCGCTCCCCGAGGTGCCCCCCGGCTGTCGCGGCACTCGGCGGGGAGCAGAGAGCGCCCTCTCTGTGTCCGTGTGCTCCGCCCCGGCCCCTTTATCGGTGCCCGGCGTGGGCGGGCCGCCCGGGATGGGACGGGACGGGACAGGGGTCCACTCCCCTCTCCTCGTCCTCTTCCAAACGTGCACCGTCCGCCGCCACAACGTGCGGTTCCCGGCGGGAGGGGCGCACTCGCGCTCCCAGCGCTCCTCTGGGGTTGGGGTGGAAGCAAAGGGGTGGGGGTCCATGGGCCGGGGGTCCCGCTGCACTGCGGATCCGCGAATGGAAACGTTCTGCGAGCTGAAAATTCCAAAACTGGAATGCCCTGCAGCCCAGGCTTAGGCTGGCCAAGGGAATAAACAACTTCTTGGAAGCATCAGTAGTAGCACTTCAACCCCCCCCCCCCCCCAGATAATCCACATGAAGCATAAGAAATCTATTAAACGAGATGATTTATTCTTATTGTTATACTGCATCGAATTGTGCTATTAGGACTCTGTAGAAACAAGCATAAATCTGTACCTGAATATTAACAACATAGTCAAGCAGTCTTGGTGTTCCCTGCTGGAAACTATTTTCCAAGTGGCCTGACTCTGTTAAATATTTTCTTGGTTTAGCCCATCATAACACTGAGCCACAGAGAAGGCATTAAATGGTCATGCAGGAATGTCCACAGACAGACACTGTCATTGGCTGATGCGATATCTCCGATAAGAGGTTCCACCATCAGTACAGTCCCATTGCAAAACACAAGCTACTCCTACAAGCCAGATAACAAAAAGATGAAAAAGAAACTGTAAATGAGGGAGGATCTCAGGCAGAGGTAGAATTAGCATCCCTGGTGGTAATTCATTGCTTAGTGAGTCTTAGATCATACTAAGCGGCCAATTTCTCTTTAGCATTTCTTGACAACACCACAAGGGGTATGTAATACTCTTCAGGTCAAGCTTTTGTGCCATCTTCATTTCTATGAGTCTTTGCACTGAATACAGACACTACCCAAAGGCATTGCAAGACATAAAGTTAATTTTCATATATCCTCAGGTGCTCAAGAAATTAATATTGTTATATACTAACATACTATCAGACTGCTATAAAATGTTTCTATTGCTTTCTACAAATGTTTTAATAAAATGTTTATTATTGCAGTTGTGAAAGATCTTTAACCTGTGCAGTTTATTGGATCACTGTGCACTGTGTGCATTGCAAACTGTCAGGGTTTTTTCCCCTGTAATTCCTTATCCTGAGACAACACTGCTCTCATTTGAATTTCCACTGATACAACTTTGTGTGAAACAGGGCTTTTAGTTTGTGTATGCAGTAGTCACACCAAAAAAATAAGGTCAGAATACCCTGTTTTTCACATCTTTACCAAACTCTTTTGGAACAGAATTCTGAGGTTTAATTGTGTTCCAACAGTAATTTCTGTGTGGAAGTTTGAGAAAAACATTTTGTCAGTTTCTTTCTGTTAGAGAATAATGGAGGGAAATGTACCACGTTTTAACATATCTGTTTGATATACAACCAGATACTTATAGTTACCTAAGCATTAATATAGCATAATCATTACTGAAACATCATCTGTTCTTTTTCGAGGCTTTAATAATTTAATTATCAGGATACTGTTATAATCCCTGCATTTTACAGATTCTTTTCTTTTGCCTTTTTACAAGATCAAGCTCTTCATCAGTTCCTTGACAGATCACGTCTGAGCTAGTTCCTTTGCTTCTCAGATCTTCATGTCAAGATGATTTAGGAATGATGATTTCCGTGCTCTACAAGCACTCCCCAGTACATTGCATTGCATTGCATTACCTATTTTAGCACTAAATCAGATGACTCATATCCACAGTGAAGAACAAAAGCTCATGGCAAAGAAAAACTAGAGCTCTGGAGGTACAGAGTTTTATAACCAATGGCTTTTAAACCAATGGTGATAGTTTTCACAGTTTCATACCTAAGTGAACATACAGGCCTGGGAGGTTCTGAAGGTGACATTCATGAAGCTATGCTTCTTCTGAAGCAATGAGTGTCTGCTGGCAGTTGTCAGTTATGCCGGGAAAAGTCCTTGGTGTCCCTGGAATGGGCTGATCACTGCTGCATTGCTATCTTCCAATCACCTTTTTTTTCTCTTAGGATTTTACATCTTTCCATAGCAGTGTTTTTTCCTTTTGAGTCCTTGAATGGCTAACTCAAAACTCTTTGCTGCTGTTTTGCCTTTCTTATCTCACACGACTCTGTACATTCTCATGATGGAGTAATATTTTTCAGATATTTCTTACAGCTGGTGCTATCAGAACCAGGTCTTGGATCACAGACAAAACCCATAGTACAAGGGCCAGACTAGCTACATTGGAGAGTGCTAAGGAGGAGTTACAGCCCCTTTTCACAGGACAAACCTGGGAATGCTCTCTCTGGATACTGGCTCAGATTTGAAGCCTCATTTGTCTTCAACACCAATAAAGAACACCAAAAAGAACACCAATAAGTGGTGTTTTCTGTTACCACTGCCCTTCCTTTGAGTGAAAGGAGCTAGGCAAAACAGTTTTAGAACAGGCTTGTACTGTTATCTTTGGCTTACTATGCCAAGTAGGAGCACTCAAATTACAGGGCATAGGGGCAGATCTGGTGTCACCCAGGTTCCTCTAGCATGTGCCAGAGATGAAGGATAGTGGTAAGTGTAGATAAATCTAGAAGTATTTCTGTAAAGACCTCCTGTGATCTATTGGTGGTGGTGTAAAATATTTGGTGCATAACTATCAGTTTCACCAGCAGTTAAGTGCTGAAATTTTTCCAAAAATCATATTAAGTATTTGGTATTAGAAGATGCCAGATGATATTAATGTTTGTTCTTTTTTTTTAACTTGGGTGAAATGGGTATACCAGGCTATATTCTGCCCATTCTCATGAGCTGGAGTGCCACTGGAACTGTTTGGGTAAGTAAAGGAGGTAGGACTGGGCTCCTTGAGTGTACATGAAGATATAAACTATAAAAAAGCATCAGGGTCTAAAAAATAATTTTACTAGAATAGCTTGATTTTGCAGGCATTGGCAGAATCATAAAATAAGCTTACATCTTACTAAGAAAACTGTTAACGAATCTCATGAAATCATACTGGCAAATAAATGTTCATGATCCTGCATGTGACATATGGACTGACAATTTGATGCAAGTGAAGTGATATCCCTTTATGTGCCATTTTGGAAACAAAACATATTGGAAAGACTGTAAGGAGTGAGGATTCAGAAAGGCCTAACCTGTTATTGAGAGCAGCAATACCAGTTATCAAAGAACACTTACAAACATGGGAGACAAATACAGTGAGATTGACCTTGGAAAACGCAAATTAATGTAACTTAGAGAAAACTGGTCCTTGGTGGCAGGAAGAAGCCTGCCAAACAGTGAATCTGAAGGATGTGTGGGTGATAGCAGATAGCTAATTAGGCAGTGCTTTGCAATACTATTTGGCAAGGAAAAGCAGTCTGCTTGAAGCATGAATCTTCCTCTTTCCTTACTGTTTTGGCTTGGGCACACCTTAAATGTTGCCTCTTTTCCCTAGCAGAGGCATTATGATTTTAATACAATTTTCCGTCTCCACTTTCTGTGATATATTTTCCTGAGTTTACACCTGCAATTCTGAAGTGACTAATTCAAATCAGTCCATAACAGAGAGAAAAACAATGCAAGGATTCCGCATGGCTTCTCAAGGGAGCTGAGTTCTCTTGTGATCCTCATTTTATTGCTATTTAAGGTAGCACTGACCACACAAACAAGTGGTAGCGCTGGCACAGATAGTATGATCAGGTAGTTAGGAAATTTATCATAAAAATATGAAGCAAGAGTAGTGTTCACAAGTACACTTGCCTTAGAAGCCTGAATGAGATTTTCATGTCATGGCTCATGGACAGATATTATAGCTGCCAAAGTACCTGCATTTATTTATCTTGGGGAAAACTAGAACTCCTATGATGCCACCATGCTGTCTTGCTGATGTTACACCAGCATGCTTTCATGTTGTAACTATTTAGGTATTTTCTTGTCCTGTGATGAGCTTAAGTGCTCCTTCCATAGAAAAGATGCCTACTGGATGGGACCCTTATAAATACAAACCAAAAAGACTTCTTCTTATCTTAAAGCCTGATTTTGTGATGCTTTGTCAGGCTGAGTGATCTCTTACACCAAAAATTCTGTTCTATTGAATACAGTAGAACTGTTAATAGGAAAAGCAGTTATTCAGTGTGAGGAAAGTTATCAAAATCCAGTTGGAATTATTTTTATGTAAACCTGAATGCATTTATTCAAAATTTAATCAAATGGAAAAGAAGTCATAGCTTTACACTTCCCCAGTGCTGTGCAGCACGTATGTGGTGGAAGTCCAGGCTGAATGGGAAAAGAAGATGGACTTGGAGAAAGAGAGAACTTCCCCTTGATTTTCCCATTAACTCTGGGAAGGACATGTTGTTAAAAGTTTCATAACACAGCTCATTTCCAGCTGCAATATCCTTCAAGGAAAATTAATAGATTATGAAATACCACCTACTCTTGACCCCTTCGCAAACCTTTGATCCAAGAGGAAATATTGGATAAACTACTTATGCTTTACCAGCAGACTGAGGGACACAGCCTGAGCAGACCAGAGCAGTATTTGGGTGGGATTCCTGCCAGATTGCATGGCTGAGCAGGACACATCTTTGCCTCCAGCAAGTGTGATCCTAAGGCAGAACTCAGCCTGGTGTTTCTTGTAATGTACCAACCATAGTAGAACAAGTGCTATTTTTTCATGCTTAGTTTATTTTAGGGACTCAGGTGTACAATCTCTTCTGTAGATCAGCAACTTTTCTATTAATAGTAACAATCAGAGATCCTTTGGGTTAATGATTTGCTTCTAATGTGTTTTTTAACCTTAAAATAAAGCACAAAATTTATTTTTAGCTGTAGCTATACGATCCATGCCTTGAGCAAGTCTCTCAAGGAAAATTCAATGCACGTTCCAGCTGCCCCACAGAAAATTGTTGTGTGCTGAACATCAGATATGTTTCAACACAACTAACATTCAGGCTAGACAGGTGGGAAAGACTGCCAAAATAACATGTCAGAGGAATTTAAAAAGAGGTAGGTGTTTAGGCTTTTCATGTCAGGGAGAAATGGAAATATGAGACAAGTTTAAACATTGCCAAATTTTATGCTTGATCTTAAGAGGATTTGATTACTAATACTTCTCAGTCTCCCCTTGTTGTATTAGGAGACAAAAGTATTAAATATTTCACATATTGGGATCTATGTGCACATTGACAGCAGGTAAGTGTACTTAACAAGAAATCATTCATATAATACTTACCTGCCTTATCAATACAGATTTCCATATATGAGAGAGATTTCCAAAATATGCAGCAGCAAAAATCTATTTTGCTTGTCATTTTGTTGGTATAATTCTGTATCACCTTTGCTTGTTTTGAAGATTAAGGACCTACTTTCTTTAAAACCCTTTTTTTCTCTTCCTATCTTACCTTAAACAAATGCCATTATACTAATTATGGACTAGCCAATCCAAAACAAAACATGATGTCCAGCACAAAAAAAAATTGGACTGTGCCTGAAACTTTGTTATTTAACAAATTAAGAAAATCAGCTACAGTCACCTTCAGCATAGTTCCCTTCTGAGTTCACACGCAGCTGCATACGATGCTGTCAATGTTCAAAGCAATTCCACAGATCTTCTAAAAGGCTGTTTAGGATCTCTATTGTTTTTGTTTTCACATCTGCTACTGACAAAAAAAAGGGTTCCTTGCACAACTTAATCTTTGGGATCTCTTCACCATAAGCCTCAGTCAAGAACTGAAAAGTTTCCATTGCAGCTTTCTTCAGTTTCACAAGAAACTTGATGTTAACTGTTCACTCTCGTGCACCAGCATTTTCCAACCGACGGTAAGAAAACATCTGTATTTGAGCACATGTCCAGACGTACTGAGTTGAGCCTTGTCTTACTCTGACAGGTTAGAACACATTTTATGACCATATCTTGGCCTCTCCTCTCCCACTCTTGCTTCCTAAACTGTAGGGTTAGTCCCTTTTTTTTTTGTGTCAGACCTCATAATTCAGGGTAAATGAAGGAGTCATGTATCATAGCACAATCACCTCTCTGTCTGCTTTTATCACAACACCGGAGACTTCCAGTTCACAAATGCTGATGCAGGATAGTGGTGTAAGGGAAAAAACTGTTCCTCTGAGGGTACATACGACAGATCCACAATAGGCCATGTAATATTATTTTGATATGTTGATCAATGGACAGTAGACTTTACAGTAATATTCTAACTGTAGCTGTATAGAATGAACAACTGTCATTGCTGATTATATTAGAATTACTATGTACACAGTTTGATACATAGATGTGATCATTATGTTGACTGTAACATATATGCATCAACAAATAGCTATCCTTGCTTCCTGCTGGTGCTTGGCACAAGTTAGTGGAGAGAAGGAATATTTTGTTACAAGTGAACTTCATCTTTCTGGGTTCTTGGGTCAGGAATTGGGAAATCACATGGATAATTTCCACAGCTGAAACATCTGGCAGAAAATTCTTCAAGGAGTTAGTCAATAGGACCCCCTGGGAAACTGCCCTCAGGGATAAGAGATCAGAATAGAGCTGGCAGATTTTTAAAGATGCTTTCGTAGAGCACAAGAGCTCTCAGTCCCCAGGTGTAAGAAATCGGGAAAAGAAGGCAAGAAATTGGCATGGCTGAGTCAACACCTGCTGGTCAAACTAAAGGGCAAGAAGGAACACACAGGCAGTGCAATCAGGTATAGGTATCCTGGGAAGAGCATATGGATGCTGCCCAGCTGTGTAGGAATTGGTTCAGGAAGGCTAAGGATGCCAACCAGAGAGACCCAGAGAAGCTTGAGAAGTGGGCCTGTGGGTACCTCATGAGGTTCAACAAGGTCAAATGCAAAGTCCTGAACCTGGGTCAGGACAACCACCAGTATCAATACAGGCTGGGGGATGAATGGATTGAGAGCAGCCCTGCCAAAAAGGACTTTGGGGTGCTGGCAGTTTAAAAGCTGGACATGAGTCAGCAATGTGCACTCGCAACCCAGAAGGCCAAATATATCTCTGGGCTGCATCAAAAGAAGCATTGCCAACAGGTTGAGGGAAGATATTCTGCTCCTCCACTCCACTTCGGCGAGACCCCCCTGGATTATTGCATCCAGCTCTAGAGCCCTCAGTACAAGAAAGATGTGGACCTGTTGGAGCAAGTCCAGAGGAGGGCCGCAAAGATGATCAGAGGGCTGGAACACCTCTCCTATGAAGAAAGGCTGAGAGAGTTGGGGTTGTTCAGCCTGGAGAAGAGAAGGCTCTGGGTAGGCTTTACAGCAGCCTTGCAGTACTTAAAGGGAACCTATAAAAGATGAGGACAAACTTTTTAGCAGGGCCTGTTGTAGGACAAGGTATAACAGTTTTAAACTAAAAGAGAGTATATTTAAATTAGATATAAGGAAGGAAGTTTTACAATGAGGGTAGTGAAACACTGGAACAAGTTGTCCAGAGTGGTGATAGAAGCCACATCCCAGGAAGCATTCAAGGTCAGGCTGAATGGAACTCTGAGCATCCTGATCTGACTGAACGTGTCCCTGCTCACTGCAGGGGGTTGTATGAGATGAGCTTTAAAGGTCACTTCCAACCCAAATCGTTCCATGATTCTGAGATTCTATAAAAACTGAAGTCCAATAAAAAGGCTGGTATTCCACATGATTCGCACCTGCACATGTATATTCTCTATCTCTGCCTTGTTTCCAGGTGTTGACCGATAATGTCATCACAGGTAGAGGACAAGGTGACCATGCACTCTCTGTGGTCTGGTTAAAGAATGCCATAGGGCACAGACTGTTATCCTGGGATCACTGAGACTTGTGTCCTTGCTGAGGTGAATAGTTAGGGCATTTCTGTAATTCAACAACATTAGAGCACCAGAGGATTTTCCAAGCCTTGGGGTCCAGATCCATCCACTTTACAGCTTCCTTGCATTGCTCACATGGAGTGTGAAGTCCTCAAGCAAGCATCAGTCTTACATGATGTAAAGGTCAGGAAAGATTTATTTAAAGGAACAGTCTGTGTGCAAACAACACACCACACTAACATCATTGCCTTAATCGGGACAATAGTTGTCAGTCTGCATATCATCTCTCATAAATGAAAAGATCTTGCCTAACTTTACTGTGATGGTAAAATCTTAAACATTCTTACTATTATTTTCTTTGGAAAATATCTGTTGCATATATCTTGCTACTACGCTATGAAGCATTTACAAATATGATAGTGAACATGAGGATTACAGGAAGTTTTGCTGGAGTTACCTATAGGAAGTGCTGCTGAATAATTGGGTTTTTTTTGAGAAAGAGAATTTTCAACTACCTGAGATGAAATTTATCCAAGTCAGAAACACAGTTTTGTTTTAACTTCCAACAACAATGGTTCCACAAAACCAGTTTAAAAAAATAAAAAGGGTAAAAGACTGTATTTCTCCTTTAAAATAGCATTTCAGTCATCTTATACCACTTCCAGGCTTTGGATTACAGACTTGAAAGCTGGCAAATGAGGAAGACTTTTGAAAATCTCTTACTCTAGTGGCCTGAAAGGGTCAGCTAGAGATTTGGGCCAAGATAGCAGTCCCTCCTGTGAGGAAGACTTTTGAAAATCTCTTACTCTAGTGGCATGAAAGGGTCAGCTAGAGATTTGGGCCAGGATAGCAGTCCCTCCTGAAAGGGTTGGACATCCTCAAAATGATCCTTAGCAAATAAGTAATTTTCCATGGATATGTGACTAACAGAAGAGAAACATAATAAAAGAAACCAGCTGTGTTTTAAGTTAGTAAATATAATGTTCTTTTAACTTTTTTTACTCTGTGTTGATCGTACTGTTCCCATGAGAAAAATGTTGTTATTAATAGTATACGATAAGCTTAAGCCAGAACTTCCTTAACCGTGTGTATAAATACCATCACATTGAATAAACGTTGCTATTTGCCACCAGAGCTGTAGCCCGCCTGTTTGTAAGGTGATCAAGTGAGCCGGTCTCCGTCAGGCAAAGGACTAGGAGGGATTTATTTCTGTAATTTTCACTTGAAAGTGGTTGAATTTGGCAAACTACAAATCTCTTCAACCTTATTTCACACCTCCTCAGTCAAGATTTTGTTTGGAACTGCTGGAGGTACCTTCTGAGCATGGTGCAGGCAAGGTTTTCAGGTTTTTTTTCCCTGTAACCTATGCTCTTAGCTACTCTCACCCCCTTTGGCCAAGTACTGGAATTCTAATTTTTATATGTTCTTCACGTTTCTGCTGATGGTGCCCAAGTAAGCAAGAAGAAGAAATAGGTGCAAACATAGCGACAGAAGTTAGACAAAGGACAAAGTTTGGCTTGATAAAGGGGGTGATGTAACAGTAAGTTTGGAGAAAGACCTGGAAAATGAAATTACAGGTATTTGAACATACTAATCAAAATAAATTGGGGGGGGGCAGGAAATCAGAGAAGATTTGGAAATCAGAAGGAGGGGAAGAGGAATGACACGTGGAGATAGCCACAGCTTTCCCATTCTGACTAGCCAGTCTTCTCCAGGAGACAGAGAGTAGAAATTGAGTTTTGAACATAGTTATTTTTAATTTATAGTATTAATTTTAAATACTGTGACAAAAAAAAGAGCAACTCAGGGATGCCTAATTCTTCCCTAAAATGAAAGAATACACTAATCCATCCTTACATAATCTTAAAGACTCAAAAGATATCCTTTCATCTCTGAGCTGAAGGAGAAGTTCTGCTACAGAACAATATTTCAATTCTTCCTAAGCAAATAGATAGAGCAGAACATACCCCTAGGCAAATAACACTTGATTCTTCATGGTGTGGAAAGATCACTCATTAAAAGCAAGTCTATATTTGAGTAGAGCAGTACTGGGCTGATGTAAAGCCAGAGTAAACACAGGAATCAAAACCTATAAACTTTGATGAGAACTTTATCTTGCCTTTCATCATCCTTCAGAATATCTAGATATTCTAGATATCATCTGCCACACCTCTCTTTTGCCCCCTTCCCCTGTTCTCTGACAGCTTTGTAGACAATTAGCTCATTAAAAGAAAAAGACAACCAGGGAACCTACACCACTCATCTTCTCGCTTCGTTATTTGAAGTACTTACTTAGGAAAAAATGCAGATTTAGCTAGCAGATCACAGCTCTTTAAAATTCTGGCAATTATTTCTATCCCCAAAATTATTTTGCTTGTGAAGAACTTCACTTTTGATGTGGAATCTCGACATGTGTTAAAGTAAGTTCCCAATTTAAATTAGGTTAAGTCAGATTTACAGTTGTTTGTAAATATTGTACACGAAATGCCCCTGTTTCATAATGGCTGCTCTGAGTTATGGCAACATGACATTTATCATGCTGAGTACAGCTCTTGGCACTGATATTTACCATATGTAGGTTTGTAAATTGCTCTTCTTTGGTGTGTCTCATCTACTTCTTTAACAGCTAAAAGTAGGATTATTTCAGTATTCTGCTGACAGCAAGAAGAAAATGAGCTTGAGGTCAATGTGTTTATCAGAGCACTTGGAAAACCTGTTTGTTAACAGCACTGCCTTAAAATAGTGTATTTTGTATCATTTGCAAGCCATAGATATTATACACTTTTATACTGTTGTATTTTTTGCTTGTTTTCCCAAGAAAAGCAGCAAATGTAGGCAGTAACCTGGCTGAGGACTATTCAGTTGGAAGTATTTTATAGCCCTTAAGCAAGAGGTTTAGGAAGTTACTGTTGTTAGTTCATAGATTCTCATCAGAGATGGAGGGACAGATTACAAGAGTGCTCCTAGGCCACTGTCATGCCAGGTAGGATGGATTTACATAAATCTTCACAAGTTCATTAGGGGCACTAACCTCTAAGTGAAGGGTGGTAACTCTTTAAACCACACTAGTAGAACCACAAGCCCTGGTGCAGGCGGAAGGAAGCTGTCCATTCTAGTAACATGCTGGTTTTCATCTCTTTTTTTTTTTTTGCCCCTAATAGGGTCCTTTGCAAATTTGTTGCCTCATTTCCCCTAGTAAATCATCCAACTTCTCAGAAAACATTTGGCTTAAGATGAAATTGCTGTGTCTAGCTCTTAAGCATGTTCAAGATGCCCCTGTAGACACCTTCAGCTTCAACAAAGCAAATAAGAAGCATTTTTCTTTCTTCCTTCTTTTCATTCTCACCCTTAGGTGTATGACCCAGGATTTTCTGAAGAAACCTTGATCAAGCTTTCTTTATTGGAGCTTACACCTCATTTCAAGGTCTAATAGAGGACACAGGCTCAGGAGCGGATGTTTTGACTCAAATTCAGGGAGGATAACCAAATATCCTGACATGGAGTAGGTTTAACTTTGGATTTTACATTCTGATTTTGCACTGTACAACTATCCCCTACTATTGAAACACATCCACAAACACAAGATAACTTTAAGGTTATGATTTTATTCATGACTTGATTTTTCAGGAAAAAGGCACTATGAAGGGACATTTCAGAATTCAAGCACTTTTCCCATTTAATCTATGAAGGCAAAAGCAGCTGTGAATTACAATATTTCTAGATATAAGTAATAAAGGGATTGTAATCATTTATCAAGCTTGATTTTTTTTAATCAAATGACACAATTAAAGGAAATACGATGTTAAAAATATTGATGCTCTGCAGCCTTAGCTGCCTTGCAGCAAGCCGGGTTCTATAGTCTCTGAAGTGTGATGAAACCTTGCCATGGACTTCAGCTGTGCAAGCCTTGTCCTTAAATGAACACAGGTACATGTAAGGAGTCTTACAGCTCACGCAAATAGTGGAGTTGATGAGCAGGCCAGTTGACTACAGTACTTTGACTAATTCCCCATATAGACATTGTATGTGGGGAAGCCACTGTACCACCTACTCCAGATCAACAGAACAACCCCCTGGGGAGTCAGTGGAGAGCAGGCAGCACCCTGCTCTTTCAGTCCCCAGCTCAATTTCTTGTAGGATGAGCTGTTAGTCTTTACGTATGCCCCAATGCTTTTGAAAAGGAAGGAATTTAACAGAAAAGTCCCATGGCTAAACTAGGTTTTCAATGCATTTTAAACCAAGGTTCCAGACCCATCCTTTTATTCCTTGTGTCCACACCTTGCATGGACACCAGCAGGAAATTTCAGTGTTTCATAATCCAGCCTTTATCTTCCAGTCATTTGCTTATTTATTTACAGGAGTTATACCCAAAGTCTCCCATAATGCCACACAGCTTTCCAATTGGAGGCAGACTAAAGTGCATTAAGGATTCCAAACTGGCTTTAGCCCAGATTTTTCTGCTCTGTAGCTCTAATCCAGTCTACTATTAGTTGAAGACAGTACTGCGTGATTTAATTGTTCCTATGCAGGAACAAGATCATATACAAAAACTCCATTTTCTCTCCTTGTCTTCCAAAGCCTATAGGCATTAGGCTCTGTTGCAGGACTTATGATTTCCTCCTGTGAACATAAAGATTAACTTACAAAATCCTAGGCTCCCTCACAGGGGCACATCTCTGGTTTTGCCTTCTTTTCGAGCTTTACCTGTAGAAAAGCACAAGCTCTAGTTTGCCTCCTGGGTGATCATCTCCCTGGATGAGGAAAACCCAGACTGTGTCTCTCACATCCATCTCAGGGCCACAGCAATGCTGTGTTGTTTACTCGCACTGCATGCCTCCCACACAAATGATCCTAAAACCAGCCCTGTGCTGATGCGGCTTCTGGTACCCAAGCTCTGTTAGTCACAGCTACTTCGGGTGCCTCTGCATTGCACAGTGTTGTGCTGTGCAGGTCAGCTGCAAATTTAGTGGAAAGGGGGAGAGGAAGAGGATGATGAAGAGGAAGAACAAAGGGGCTGCAGCACTTCCACCCCTTCTGCCATCAGCACCATCCTCTTCCACATGCACACTGCAGGCAGCACACCTGCCTGCATCCACCATCTCCAGCCCAGCAGCTGGGGCTGGACCTTGAGTAGGCACCAAAGCATTGACCACAGTGATCAGCTTCCCTTCGCAGCAGCAATTTGGGAAGAACTGAGCATCATGCAAATTTTAAGGTTAAATTGTAATGTTCAGAGGCAATTGAGACAGTCCAGCATGTGGTTTTGTTCTTCTGATTCACCAAATTAGTTTTGTTGGTGCCAGTTCTAGCCATGTGCAGCAGCTCGCAGGACTCCTCAAAGGAGGGCTGAAAGACTAACTCTGAGATGTTCCAGGCGTTGCTGTGGGTTGTAGCCTTCAGAGTCAGATACACTGATATGGCGTAGGGCATTGGGTCTGGATGGAAATCTGTTGATATGGCAGTCTGCAATCTCTGCCCTCCTCAGTCATCTCCACAGGAGTGATAGAATGCCCATATCATAGAATCATAGAATGGTTTGTGTTGAAAGGGACTTTAAAGATCATGCAGCTTCAACCCCCCTGCCATGGGCAGGGACACCTCCCACTAGACCAGGTTGCTCAAGGCGCCATCCAACCTGGCCTTGAACACTTCCAGGGAAGGGGCATCCACAGCTTCTCTGAAGAACTGCGCTTTAATTTCCCTCCCATTGCATGCAGTTTAGATGATGCTGTTTTGGAGCAACAGAAATATAATCCATACTCTCGAGTTTAGGAAAGGAAGTATATTGGAGCTGGCCCGCAGATGCTTTTTCTGAACGGTAATGAGACTGAAATGATATAAGCCTGTCTGCCTTCCACGGAAGTTGGTCAAATAAATTCTATGGAGCTCCTGGTCATAGAATGAATCAGAATAGTTTGGGTTGGAAGCGACTTTAAAGACCATCTAGTTCCAACTCCCTGACATGGTACCTGTCTTTCTTCTTCTCATCCGCGGCTTGAAATGGATGGTCTCTCCGAAAACATGATAGGCAAAAAGCGATGGAGCCGGGGGGGGTGTGTGGGGGGGGTGCGTCCCTCGCTGCTGAGCGCGGAGCTGCCGGGGGTCCTGATGGCGGGAGGCCGCCAGGGGGCGCCTCTGCTCCGCAGCACCGCCCCTCTGTAGCGCACCCCCAGCCCTCCTCTGGTCTCTCCGCTTCTGGCACCCGTAGGGTCCCTGCTGGCGCCCGGCAGGAGGGCAGCGCAGCTGGTGAAGGGGATGGAGGTCAAGTCCTGTGAGAGGCGGCTGAGGGAACTGGAGTTGTTTAGAATCACAGAATCATAGAATGGTTTGGGTTGGAAGGGAACTTACAGCCCATCCTGTTCCACCCCCCCTGCAATGGGCAGGGACACCACCCACAAGACCAGGCTGCTCAAGACCCCATCCAACCTTCCAGGGAGGAGCATCCACAGCTTCCCTGGGCAACCTGTGCCAGTGTCTCACCACCCCCATCGTGAAGAATTTCTTCCTAATGCCTAATCTAAATCTTCCCCCTTCTAATTTAAAGTCATTCCCCCTCATGCTGTTACTACTTGCCCTTGTAAAAAATCCCTCCTCAGCTTTCCTATAGCCCCTTCAGGTACTGGAAGGCTGCTATAAGGTCTCCCCAGAGCCTTCTCTTCTCCAGGCTGAACAACCCCAACTCTCTCAGCCTGTCCTCAAAGTAGAGGTGTTCCAGCCCTCTGATCATCTTTGTGGCCTCCTCTGGACCTGTTCCAACAGTTCCATATACTTCTTACATTGGGGATTCCAGAATCAGACACAATTTCAGTTCTAGAGAAAAGGAGGCTGAGGGGGAGACCTTATAGCTCTCTACGACTGCCTGAAAGGTGGTTGTAGTGAGGTGGGTAATGGTCTGTTCTCCCAAGTGACAGGTGATAGGACAAGAGGAAGTGGCCTCAATTTGCATCAGGGGAGGTTCAGACTAGACATCAGGAAAAAAATCTTAAATGTAAGAGGTGTCAGGCACTGGAACAGCTGCTCAGGGAGGTGGTTGAGTCACCCTCCCTGGAGGTGTTTAAAAGGTGGGTAGATGAGATGCTCAGGGATATGGTTTAGTAGTGGGCAGGTACGGTTGGACTCAATGATCTCAAAGGTCTTTTCCAACCAAACAATTCTATGAGAAATTCTTCATGATGAGGGTGGTGAGGCACTGGAAGAGGTTGCTCAGGGAAGCTGGGGATCCCCCTCCCTGGAAGTGTTCGAGGCCAGGTTGGATGGGGTCTTGGGGCCTTGCATGGGGTCTGGTGCATCGCGGCCCTGCCCATGGAAGGGGAGTTGCAACTGGATGATCTTTAAGGTCCATTCCAACCCAAACCATTCTCCCACGTGAGTTGCCCTAGCCGGGTGGCATCCAGAACTGGGGCTCCCATCCCACAGCGCTGGTGATCGCCTGCTGTACACTCTCTCCAGAGACTGTTTTGTCAGCTGCCAACAGGCAGAATGGTTGCCAGATAAACTCATCAGTCACCACAGATGACAGGAGGGCAGGGAGGGACAGAATCACTTTCGCTATCAAATAAGCATTTTAAAGATCTTGCCCTTTATAATTCCCAGAGAAATCTCTGGAATGAGACAGATAAGGGGAACGTAGGCATGGCCTGTAAGTCAGGTTTAATCACTAATAGTGAAGCAAGGGTTGCTGACAGCTGTTTCCTGGCCTGTGTTTTCCAATCCTTCCCCAGACTGCCCATGAAAGGTTCCCGTCTGTATCCCTGCAGGCCCTTGCAGTATCTTTTTTGCTGGAAAACTGGAGTGTGGTGAAAGGTCCTGTCAAGCCAGGGAGGGCCTCAGTACTGGTCACTTCAATCATATTTTCCAGGCAGGGTGTAGTACCAGACCTGGCGTGGGGCCTGGCACCCACCATCACAGCTCAGAGGCCAGGAATCATAAAGGAAACCCTAAGAATCGCTAGCTTAGAGGTGGCACAAGAAGATGTGACAGTGTTTCAGTAGCTGAGGCCTCCTTCAAAGACATGGGGAGAAAGTTGTCCTCCAGATCAGCAGTGAGGAGGGCAAGAGCTACTGGGGTTGGATGCAAACAAACACCCATTTAGGTTAGATGTTTGAATGACCTTCCTAACACTCAAGGGTTTTAATGGTAGGGTTGTTTTGGGGGACAGTGGTGAATTCTCTGTTATTGCAAGTTCTTAAGAACCTGTTGTGACAAGGACAGGCAAATGCCTGTCCAGGAAGCAGCCAGTGACTTCCCCAGCAATATGCTCAGGGATTGATTCAACTGTCACACCAGGTCTCTATTTTTCTACGAACCATAGATCGCTGAAAACAACTCAAGCTGATGTCACCATCACTGCTAGCAGTTCGTAAGAAACTTCGTGTAAAATTAGCTTGTCAAGAAAAAGAGAAAGAGAGAGGAATGGATGGAAGGAGGACGGCAAGAGGTAAAGAGGGAGGGAAAGAGAAAGGGAAAGAGGGATGATGGGAGAGCAGGCAGAAGTACACTTAGCTTCTTTCCTTACTTCCATCCTATCCTGGAAAAACCTATGCCTAAGAGCACTATTCTGTGCATAAGGAACCTTTCTGACTCTCTACACAGTAAAATGACCTCAGATACACTGTGCTGTGACTGATCACTATACCGTGAGGATCAGTTTCTGTTAAAACCATAATGTATTTTAAGTCGAGTTGAAATGCGGAAGAAATCCATTAATCAGCTGCCAAGCCCTCTCTTCACTATTGGCATCTGCCATTGACCTCAAAACAATTCCACATCAATGGTAATATTTAAAGAAGATATTCAAAGCATTCAGACTGTTAAGAACCAGATTTATGTCATGTTAGGCCACTTAGCAGACATCAGTGACCCATCTTGCAATTGCTAATTAACGAGGCATTCAATTACCGCAACCCTGTACAAACAGGGATCAGAGCACGATTTGCAGTCACGCCCACTCCTGTGGTGACACTTGCAGCTGTCAGTGGGATCACTGCCACAGTCCTGGCAAGAGGCACTTCCAACAATATCAGCATGTCTGCTGCTGGCAGGGCTGTGGAGCCTTGCTCCCCTGGGATCACTGGCCACAGCAATGCTGCTGGCTTGATCAGCTTCCTCCCTTGTCAATGATCCCTCTCCACTTTCAGAAGAGGTGTGTGCCACAGACCAGGCTGAAACAGTACAGGCAGAATCTCTGTCTCATCAGGCTGTCTCATGTCAGTAGAGACCTGCATCCTACCTCAGTCCTTGTAAAGGCATGTTCAACCTCAGCTCTTGCTGAGCCAGCAAAGGAAACACTGCCTGAAGTAACCATACGCAAAACACTGTTGACATAATCAGGGTGCAGCATCATGAGCTAAAGGAAAAACAGGTTGGCGAGGTTCACAGTATTCCGACAACCAGATGGCTTGCCAATGAGATCAGCTGAGGTCTTTCCTGCATGCTAAGGCAGTTCTCCCCAGCTCTGGCCAAAAATCACAGAACCTTTGGAGGTGAAGCAGAGGAAAGGCTGGGAACATGCCTGTAGTCTTCTCAGGGGCTCAAAAAGTTTGCGCAAGACACCAATAGTGGTGTAGCAGGAGGAGCTGCAGCTTAAAAAATGCTGAACTATCACTCAGGATGTATAGCTTGAACTAAATATTGTAAATAACCAGGCCTTGAGTGTATGCATTGCACACAGTGATAGTTGAACAAACCAGAGTAAGAGAGGATAAAATGCATGATCGGCTGCATAAGGGACACCAGAGGGATTGAACATTCAGGTTGCTGAGCCACAGGGCCTCTGTCACATGCTGCTTATCCAACACTACACAGTGTTAGACCTGCTACCTGCCACACTACAGCACCGTGGTGGATCCAATGCAATGGAAAGCCTGTGGCTGGGCAAGGCTGATGCTTAGAAGAGGTATGACTAGAAACAGACTTGGAAACAGGCAGCTGTAGTCAGTGGAATATATCCTGGCTAGAATATATCTGTGAAGTAAAGCATTTCGTAAAATATCAGAAATGTACCCTCAGATCTCTTCTAGTGGAATTGTATTCAGATAATAAACGTGTTCAGACTAAATGTGTGTTTTAGCCATACTGTCATTGGAAGATGACCCATCAGAAACAGAACAGAGGAGTAGGAAATAGGGTATAGAAAATAATCAGCAGCTTTAATCAACTCTTCACACATCTTTTCTTGAAGTTTTCCTGTCCAATAAAATACTTTTATGTGCCAGCTTAGTAACCTGAGGTATCATCAAATGCCACTTGTACTTCAGCAGGTGGTGTGATGCGGAATTTTCAGGTTTTGTTGGTGAAACATCAACTACTCCAGAACAGGAAAGGTCCACTGGAAGGGACAAAGGGAGTGGATGGAACAGCAACAGTAAGAAGCACAACTGCATTGAGAGGAAATCATGGGTAGGTTTGGAGATGAAAGTTTGATTTCCCTGTATCTTCCATCTCTATTAGAGCGATGACCAGTGTTTTCACATGGACACGCCACGCCGTCCCACGCGTAAGGGTGCTCCCCTGTCCCTTACACATCTCCAAACCGCCTGGCAGGGCCAGCGGGCCAAAGCTGGCCTTTCACCAGCTCTCCAAGCAGGCACAGCCACCTGAGAAGCGCCGCAGGGCTCAGTCCAGGGCTGGAATCTCGGTGCCAGACTGGACCCCCTGTGTCCGCCTGGCGGGCCCATTCGGGCGGGAGACGCCACAACGGCCCCGGAGCCGCTTCAACTCGCTTGGGAGGAGCGGCCCCATCCCTGCCGGAACGGCCCCTGCGCCCGCGGGCGGCTGAAGGGACCGGTCCCCGCCCCGGGGCTCCTAGAGGCACCGGCGCGTGCCGGGAGCCACTTGGCTGGCACAGACACCAGCGGCCCCCCCGGACCTGCACAGGCACCGACAGCCGCGACTCCCGACCTGGGGCGCGTGGGGGAGGTGGCAAGCGGGGGAGGCCGCGGCCTGTGCGCCCTCTCGGTGCCCACTGGGAGTTGTAGTCCATTTCCACCCGCTCCCTCCCCGCCACTGCCGGGCGCCGCGCCGACCAGGGACTACAAGCGCCACGGTGCCCCGCGGCGCTGGCCGCGCCCCCTCCGCGAGTGATCCGTACAGCACGTTGGTCGGTTGGCGTGTCCCTCCGTCCGCAGCGCCCCGGCGGGACCCGCCGCCCAGCACGGCAAGTGACCGGCGCGGGGGGAGGGCGGCGGGTGTGGGGGAGCAGAGTGGGGTGTGGGGGGGTCGCGTTTCTCCCGTCACCGCCTATCCTGCCCTCCCAGGCGGCCGTGCCGGAGGAGCCGGGGGGCTGGAAGCGCTGCCCGGGCCTGGCGGGATGGGAGCGGGGCCAGTTGGACGCTGCCTCTCAGGGACCCTGTGGGACCGGGGGGGTTCTTCCGGGAGAACGGCCCCGCCATGGGGAGGCCGGGGCGCAAAGCCGCGCTCCGGGGGGAAGGGGAGACCGGGAGGCCGCTGCCCGCGCGCCCCGTCGGCTCTGGAGCTACAGGGACGTGGCGAGAGGCGGCTCGCGGGGCGCTGTTGCGGTCCCCGGCCCGCGCGGGCTTGGTTTCACCGTTGGCGGCAGTTTCTCATTCGGCCCGGGGCGATTCCCTGCTCGGGGGAGCGTGGGGTGGGCTGTGAACCATGGAATCATAGAACGGTTTGGTTTGGAAGGGACCTTAAAGCCCGTCCAGTTGCAACCCCCTGCCGTGGGCAGGGACACCTCCCACCAGTCCAGGCTGCTCAAGGCCCCATCCAGCCTGGCCTTGAACACCTCCGGGGAGGGGGCATCCACAGCTTTTCCCTGGGCAACCTGTTCCAAGTTTTCTGGGTGTTTCACGATACGAACGTGAGATTTGGCTGCAGGTTTGGTTGTGGTGAGTCAGGGAGGAGAAAAGCGCAAAGACTCACCGTTTTTCTTATTTCTTTTTTTGGTCTTTAAACGATTGTGATCTTTTCAGGCTGTTTGTGTTGTACATCACATGGAGTCAACTGTGAAAATAGTTCTGATTAATCTGGGTCTCGAAAATAACTCGTGTCCCAGCACAGCCTGCGCTTCTTTTTGTGAGGAAAATATATGCACTGATGGTCCTGTACACTGGTGTCCCTACAAAGAAGGTGTTTATTTTTGGCTCACTTTCAGGAAGAAAGAATGTTTTTTTTGGTAAAACTTTGCAGAAATCTGCAACTGTGACGTCGTTACTGCTGGGCTGGAAAAGCAAGAGGATGAACTTTTAAAGGTTGGGTACCACTTCGTGTGTTTGATGGTGTCAGTAGCAGTCCCAAAAAATACCAGTGGTGCCTGGACTGGCTTCAGTTCTCCATTTTGTAGAGGTGTGTGTCAGTGCACCTGGTTTTCAGCTTGTGTTCCTTCCTGGAAACTACCAAAGCAAAAAAATGGAAAAAAAACCTGGCAAACCACACAGATATCAAGGGTTTCCCTGCTGTATTTTAGCAGGGGATAGGCCTTAAGCAGTAGGGGAAAAACACACATACATTTAATTAGCCTAAGCTAAACGACGTTATTAACTGAAAATACTGGGTTATGTCTGTGGCATTGCTTTGTACTCTGCTGTTGGTGGCTTTCAGTAGACTTTCATGTTTCAGTAACTTGAGTTGCTGATTGTAAAATTGTCAGGTGTCACAGTGTCTGGCACTTTTGTGTCGTAACTGTAAGCTGAAATATTGTTTAATTCGGCATTGGGGGAGATTTTTTCCTTCCGAATGGTAAATATGACGAAACATTGCTGCTGCCACCATCACAGCTGTGAATAAAACACAGTGATGTTGGCATCTTATTTGTGGGAGAGTCATCGATTGCTTTTTTGAAAAATACTAGTTTTCAGAAAGCATCATCTTTTTCCTAATTTGCTACTTAGGAAAAGTGAAAAAATATTTGAGGCAGTCTTAGAAAATGAAGGAATGAGAGCAGGCCAGAGATAGGAGTGCCCCAGTTTTCCTGGGACTGCTGTGTAACTACAGCTCTCTGAAGTGTTATTGCAGCATGCACTTCGCCAGGCAGTGCTCATAGGAAGGAGGAATCCTGCAGCTTTCCTTGTCCTGCCAGGGAAAGTCCACGCTGGTTAGCAGCACCGGCTGTCTGTCAGAGATGATTTATTACTAAGATCTCACCAATAAAATCTCTTCATAATGATTGTTACTAGGTAGGTATTTACAAATAAGTTTCCAATGTGAATCATTTCTGAGGTCAGACTTCCAGTTATTGGACGTTTTTGTAAGTGGCCACTCAAATTTGAGATGATGTGAACATGTTAATGCTGTGGTTCTGCATTTGAGCTTACAAATTTTACAAATAGGATTTTTTTTTCTTAGCTGCAAAGTGACTTGGGGCATGTGACTTTAATGTGAACTGCAATTTAGAGATTTGTACAAAAACATTTGTGCACTCAGTGACAAGCTCTATTTATTTCCGCTTCTTTTTCTAAAACAAAAAAAGTTAGAGGGACTGTTTTCTCCTCTGCCTTCTTCCTTCCCCTCACTCCCTTTAGTTGACACGCTGTGCAGTTTGATTGAAATCACTGATTTAACATCCCCACATGGAAGAATTTCAGTGTCCTGATGACACCACCTATGAAGCTGCAGGAGACACTGCTACACTGAAGCTCCAAGAGTCCGTGTTTTCCAGTGGTTAAGCCCTGCAGGCTGTCTGCAAAATAACCTTGTCTGTCCGAACAGTGCAACACCCACGTGTGCTGGGAGGTCTGTGTCTGTGCAGGAAGAGTGTGCGCGCTTGTGAGAGAGAGAAACGGCTCACCCAGAGCTGTGGGCATCACAAACAGTGATGGACTTGAAAGGAGGTCTCCAGTCACCTGTGCAGTAGATCTGGAGATCCTACTCTTACCTCCTGCGTATTTTGTATATTTCAAAACTGGGAGCCATCCTTCAAAAGCGAGACAGCTCATTGTAGTGTGAGTGATGAAGAAGGCCTATGTGTGAGGAACCAGGACAGGAATTACTGAGGGGTTTTCTCGTTTCTTTGAAGGGCAGCAGGTAGGAATGGAAATAAACATAATTTTTTGAGGGAGGTTCTTTAACTACTGAGCTTGTCAGGTGCAGGATGCTTTAGATGTGAAATGAGCAGTGCAGCAGCTGGATGGATTTAGTGTGTGTGTGCCTGTAGTACTGAACGGATTACCTTAACATGTAGGGCTCCTGTGTCCACAGGCCATCAGACTGGAATTAGCTTGCTTTTCTGGGCCTTTGTCTTTCTTAGGTCTACCTTGAAACCTGATCCCCTTTCTTCTGTTCCCTGCCACAGCAGAGCTGAGTCTTTGCTTGTTGCCAGGGAGTGGGCCGTGTCCTCTAACAATGTTTTCAACTGTTGTGATCACCTAGTGATTTTTAAAAAGGGTAGATCAGCTTATTCCCAGCTACTGTTTGGAGACTAGGATGGAAGCAGCAGACAGAGGAGCACTGGTAAATAATAATGTATTTGGCAATTTGGCAAAATTATTTTGTCCCATAAAATCCCAATTTTACCGTCATAAGAATTGCATTTAAAAGTGTTTCTAACAAAGTGAATGAATGCATCTACCAGTACTCTTGGGACCCAGCTTCTGCATATCTTAGCAGGCAGCCACTGACACGTGGAATAAATGTGTATGTGCAGCTTAAGAAGACTTCTGCAACAGCTTTGTGGACCACAGTCAAACATCTTCCAAGCCAGCAGTCAGTTGTCCGTGGCAGAACTTCCCTATCCATCTACTTTGCTGGCTGCTTGTAGGGAATGAACAGAGAGGAGCACAGTCTTGTAGAACTCCCTAAAAACTGCGCATGTCGCAGCAGGTGTGCTCTTTTCCTGTTGCTCTGCTTGGGAGTATTTTGCAGAGGGTTTCCCAAAATCAGAAATATTGCTTGGTTCCTGGTTTTAAATGACCTGGAGGAAGGAGATGTACTCAGTGGATATTTTACACCGATCTGCTGGTGGCAAGAGTATCTAATAAAATTATTTGGGTTCCAAAACTTCCCTGAATTCAGAAGATTCGTATTGCATTAAAATACAAAAGTGACTTGGGTAGTGGTGTATGTTCTAAGACAATGTGAGTTTCTGAGTGGCTTCCTTGTCTTTCACTGATAAAGATAAGTGTTTTCAGTGTATCAGAGTCCCTGGCCAGATATTCTCATGTTCCAACACCTCATTTCAAACAAAACTAATTTAGTTGTCTCTGACTTTTATGTTTTAGCTTCCGAAGTATGCAAATGGATTTTGGCTCCAGCGTGCTGGTAGCTGAGTTCAGGCTGCATACATCAGCACAGTTCATGTTGTAGGAACATCTCATTGATACTCAGGGTAAAAATCTGTGTTTTGAAATTTATGAACTTCTGAGTCATGAGAAACCAGAGCCGTGATCTACAACCATCTATGATCACAGAAACAGTTGCTCAGTTAAGTTTCAAAGGCGTGGGTTGTGTCAAAGAGATATGTGCAATATGGAGACTAGGTCTCCTTGGTGATAGTTTTGAAACACATTCCAATTTCTGAGTTTGTGGCTGTTGCATTAATTGACAGTCAGGTTTTAGCTGATGCATCCTTTGGAGTATGAGCAGTCTTATCAATGGAGAAGAGACATTTGGAGCTGGTGGTTGTAAACATGTAAGATTTCTGTGCATAAACATGGGAATAGCCTCATCAATCTTAAATACCTGGTCTGCTTCCATTACAGAGGATGATGCTGAGACATAAGTGGGTATCTGTTGATTTGGTTTCACCATCTTAGCACATTAAATGTTAAGCATAGAAGGTACTTTGTTAGGTATTCCAGACAGCAAGCATAGAAGGTACTTTGTTAGGTATTCCAGACAGCAAGTAGTGAGTGAGGTGGTTTGTCAGTGGGAGAAAAGTTGCGTTTGTGTCTTCAGAAGTACTGATACGCCTCTTCTGTTTACATAAAATAAGTGGCCCTGTTAATGGTTAGCAGCATTAAAATGACACGTGCTTATGCAGTGCACAATATGCATCTGAAGTGCAGGGGCTGCACCAGCCAAGCTGAGTATCCGTTTGTAGTGAAACTGCAGGTTTAGGGGATAAAAGGAATACAGCACACTTAGGGCATGTAAATGTAAGTAAATTTTCGTTGTTGCATTTCATGCTGAGTGGACGAAGGCTGGGATACTGTTGTTAGAGGGCTGGATCAGGAGGCTGCAACGGGAGCGACATCTTCCACTGAAGGGCTAGTGATTAAAAACAAAGGAAAATCCACACTGCGAAATTGCAGTGTTTGAAACCTCCAGCAGCCTCCAGACTACTTGTTTAGATTCCAGAGGTCAGATTTTTAGGTGTATTCAAGTATTCATAAGCCTTAGTTCCTTATTTGTAATAACAGGAAAGTTCATATAATCCCATCTTAGAGGTTGCAGGATTAATACTCCGAGTACTAAGAGTTGTGGATACAATATTCACCAGCATTTCAGAAGATAATTATCTAAAGCAGTAATAAATGCGTTTAACTTTGTTGGGAGTGAGGAGTCAAACATAAAAATTGTTGACATTCCCTTTCAATAAAAGGTGAAACATGTTCTGGTGTTTTTTCTTACTTGTTATACTGATATGCGTGTAGTGCTTGGAAAATACAGAGCAATTATAAGACTATATAGAAATTTATTTCCTTCCTGAAGTGTTGAGGAAAGCAAATGCTGTTTCTGAATTTCTGTATAGCTCGGAAGGAAGAAAATATTCAATAAAAATGTTCCTTTTAAAGAGTAGCTGACTAGGTTGTTTTGTAGGTAGGAGCATAAGAGTTTTTTAAAAAGCTTTTTTATTGATTCAGTTGAATCAATGTCTGAGGGAAGCAAATTTATACAAGACAAAAGGAAGACATTTAGTCCTACTGTAGGAAGATACCTCAATGAACTGCCTGTCCATCCTCTGTTTTTTTCCTCTGTGAATTTTCTCAGTGAACCATCTAGTTGAAATAAAATGAGAAACGGCATTTGTTCTTTAACAGTAGCTCATGTTGTAGTGCCAGTAACTTGCCTTACTAGAATCCCTGACTTGCAAGTGTGCCTCTCATGTCCTCGAGATTGCAAGCTAAGGTGCCTAAATACGCAGCTAGGATTGAAACACTGTGGTTAGCTGAGACGACCCAGTATGAAAAATGACCTGGTAGTTCACAAGCAGATTCAGCGCAAAGAGGAACCTCTGCTGAAGCTGTTTTGTGTTAGGAAAGCTGGAGGACTGATGTGAAATAGCATGGCAGGGAGGCCTTTCTCACTGTACATTTGTCAGTCACTCTGAAGGATAAGCTTTACTAGAAGGTGGTGCCCTTAACTTGTGTGCTCCTTTCTGAACTTGCGTTGGGAAGAAGAAAATCATTCCCAAAGCACAGGGGAAGAATGTAGCCCCTTTTCCACAGCACTGTTGTCATTGTGAATAGCTGTGCTGTGTGTGCTGTCAGGACAAGAAGATCTTGAAAGGAAATAGGTGCCTATCTGTAAGATGAGTAATGGCTAAATGTTAGGTTTGCAGTTCTTTGGGTGGTCTCAAAAATTCCTATTTGGTTGCCTGGGCATCTTAAGAGTTGTGAAGGGGCTTTATTTGTTCATATGTATATACCTAAAGAACAACATTTAATCACCCCATGAATGGCAAGGCCTTTAGGAGTAGTGAAGATGAAACAAGCGCAAAAATTCCATTTGCTGGGCAAAAAGGTGATTGAATTGGGGATTGAATTGAGAACTCAATCACCAAGGAATCCTTTCAAGAAAATTCCAGAGGCAAAACACAGTCTTGCTGGATCGTAAGGATCCAAGTTAGGCTCCTTCATCTTTCTTCTGGCTCCAGGAATTTTCTTGGTGGCAATCTCATCAGGCGGAGTGCATCCCAGATTAAGGCAGTCTCCTAGCAGATAATGAGAACAGGAATACTTTCTAATCTCTGATCCACGAGTGCCTAGAAGCTGCATGTCCCAGTCTGTCTGAAATAAGTGCACTGTCATATCTGAGTTTTTCAATATGTGATGTATTTCGTGAGGGCCTCTCACAGGCCTTTGAAGTAGCTGGAGGAGAGGAATGTGATGGGTTTCACGTGTTTGTGCCAAATCCCATGGTAATTAGAAAACCTTGAGGTTATGAGATGTTGTGGTATATGTATTTTGGAGCACAATACATTATTGCCTGAACAGCTGCTTTTGCCTGTGGCTTTACAGCTCTGGGTTGAATTTCCTTTTGTTCCCTGGCAGGTTCTGCTGACCTCCTCTTTTTCACACACATATGCACCACCCCTTGTAATATTCAGTAATCATTTCTTCCTGGAGGAGTGGTGCTGTGCATTCCACTTCTGAATGACAGACTCTTAACCTCTCTGCCAGGATTGTTTAAAATTCAGCTGTGGGTTAGCAAGCACAGACAAATAAGCTCTGCCTCATTACCCAGTCTCATTGCTTTAGAAAGTTGAACTTTATTAAAACAAAAAACTGCAAGGTTGAAAAATCAAGCTCTAAAAAATTGTACGTGTTTGGATTTAAGTTACCCAGATGCTTGCCAGGATTTGATCTGAATCAGCACCAATTTTTTTTTGCTGTTGGACATGATGGGAGGAAGTGCCTGTAGATTCATACGCTTCAGCAAGGTATCTTTGATCCTCTCTCAAAGGTTTCAGGATTAATATTTCACCTGTTGGGGGTGTGGATATCTTCTGTGAATACGTAGGTGTACGGGAATGATAACTTTTCCATGTGGATGAGCTAGGGCAGCCTGGAGTCCATGGTATTTGTCTGGTTCTCAGAATATATGTTCTTTCTCCTGTATTGTTGATGAGGACACTGGCCAGCTGAGTAGCCAGCCTTGTCTGTACCAGTTGTCCCTTGCCCTAATGAAGAGCTTAAATACACACAGATTTTCACAGTAGTTATTAAGTTGAATTTTAGTTTGCTGTTAACCATTTTTAAGAGTTTTCTTAATGTTGATTGAACAACCTGAATTCCTGGGCATGTTCTAAGGAAAAAAAATATAATCCTGAAACAGGTCTTCTGCATGGAAAATTTCATCTCCAGCAGATCTAAGCACCTGAGAACAAGCTCTCTTAGAAGAAAGTGTTGGCAGACTTGTCTGTTGATGTGGCTGCCCAGCTTCTCACCTGACTATCGCAGTATTGTGGTGTGGGTTCCCTTCAGAGGCTGGAATCCCACTATTGTGGGGCTGGGAACCACTCTGAACAAACAACTTTGCTTTCTCCAAGGTTTGTACAGGTCAGATAAAAAGCAATGCTACTTAACATGAGTAAACTTCAGGGAGGATCGATATCTCTCTTTCTCTCTCCAGTATCAGACACATCCTTTACTCAGTGCTGAGAACAGGGTGAGGTTTTCTAAAATGTCGCTTGATGGAGAAAAAAATCACTTGGTGCATCTGTATAGAAGTCTGTTCTTTGACTGAAACTTGCAGTTTACTATTTTTAAGAGCCATAGATAAGAGACTTGTTTTCAAACCCTGACAGGCCTTACAGGGTTAGAACTTCAAGTTGGCATTTAGGGCTAGCTGATTCACTGACAGAAAAACTTTGTGGTATTTTGCGCATAAACCAATTGAGAACCAAGCCCAGAGCTGAGCATCAGGGTATTGGTACGTACTTGTCTAGTGTTGTAGTTGGACAAATATTTTCTCAGGGAGCAGTGTTTGTTTCAGCATCTCTGCTTCATACTGTCCCTTCAGTTTTGCTGCTGCAGTTGTTCCTGCAGCTGTTTGGTCATCAGAGCTTAAAAGGCCATGGGAGAGTGAAGTAAAAAGTGTTGTTTTTTAACTGGAATCTGCTCTCCACTCTGATATACTGCACAAGTCAACAAATAGTTAACCCAGTCTATCAGAGGCAGGATAGGATAAAAGCAGATGCTGGGTTCACTTAAGCCTACAATGCCACCAGACAGCTCTGGCCAGGCTGTTCCACATGAGGCATCAGTGGGCTGGTGTGTCCCTATTCAGGCTGTGGGTCTTGGGATGGGGGGTTCCTTCTGCTTTGCTTATTTAGAGATGTCCACATGTAAAATGTGGAAATATTGAAGCAGGGAAGACTGTTTCAGCTTCACCTGCCATTTTGGCTTACCCTGGTATCTAAGTTTCCTGGATTTCACTCCTTGGAAACAGGGGGAGGCGTGGTCCTCGTTTTAAATTTACATTATGTGTTGTGGCAGAAACTATGGCGTGCTTAACATTGCATGTGCAGGCTTCTCGCATGTTTTTGTGAATAAATACTGTGTTGCTGAACCTCTTGGACTGTTTGCAGTGTATGGTTTTTGGTTTAACAATGTATTTGCTTTGTAGCTCAGGAGCTGTGTCTGTAGCTGTTGCCTGCTTGGGGCAGGGACTCTCTTGGGTTTTGTGGGGATTTTGCTAAAGGGAGCACACAGAAGCCAGGCTCTTGGCCACTCCACATTTTTCTTGCCCAGCATCTATGATCTCTGTTTCACTGACTGGTCACTAGCAGTGGGCAACATGAAGTTGTGAATTGCTGAGGTCCTTCCATACATAGGTGGAGGGAGGTGTGCCAGCTGTCTGAATAACACTCAGGTGCTTCATGCTGCCCAGGTGGACATTGTTTGTAGAAACAATTTTAAGCAAAGCTGGAGAGCAAAACAACTCACTTGAAAACAAAGGCTAGGAACTAGGATGCAGAGTGCTAATCGGCTCAAGGAGGCTGCTGTCACATTTGTGTACTGGAATGTGCCATTGCCCAGGTACCCACTAACTTTCCTCTGGCCTCACCTGGGCATAGGACACGACTTGTCCCTCCACTCCTCAGAGTCAGGCTGCAAACATGTTGTATGAGTAAATTGGTCAGGACAGCTCTCCAGACTAATAAAATAAAGCAGTGTTCATGCGTACTGTGAAACAATTCCAAGGGAGGTAACCCAAAATGCTGTAGTGAAAAAGCAGCACTCTCTTCAAGTGCATCAATTTTCATGGGAAACCAGTGGGAATAAACAGAATGAACACCAGTCTCGTGTTCAGTAGCTTGTGCAGTCCCCTTACAGTACCATCAAAGTCAAATCATAGCACTCTGCCAGCTTCGAGGAGAATTTTTGTGCTTGAACAGTATGGTTCGAGGAAGCAGTCTTAAAACTAAGACATGGAAACCATTTGCTAAAGGATTGAAAATGCAATTTCTAGGGTTTTTCATGATCTTACTGATGTTCTGACACTGGCATATGTGTAAATATATACATGATAATATAGTGTAGATCGGATAATGATATGTGTGGTCTCTGGTTCAATATTTAAACTGTTACTGCTTTCATGTTCCTTTTGGTGGTGAAATCCAAGAATATAGATGATTCCTAAAATTTACCTGAAAATTGTCAACATAGTTTGTTTGGACAAGACAGAGCTACTGATCTAGATGAGCAAGATTTTTGCTATTGTTGAAACCTTTTTGACCACTGTTCTGTATCTTCAATTACTTATGAGCAATCTGGAGGAAAAAGGCATTTTTTCAGAATCTAAGCAAGCAAAATATGCAGATTCTGAGTTCCTATCAAATTCACCTTTGTTTATCATGGTATTCTCAGTGTATGTGAGAACAAGACTATGCTCTGAATTTAAAGCCAATTCAAACTGGATTGAGACAGGCTAGTTTCACCCTAATGATATCGGGGGCCGGGGCGGGGGGGGGTTAACAGCAGCAGAGTGGCATTTCTGCATCTTCAGTTTGCCACTTTTATTACTTGAACTTTTACCAAACTGGCTTTTTTTTTTTACAGTTCTTAAACTAATGTTCTGGGTTATGCCATTAATTTTTAATTATCTTCCATTCCTTTTACTTCTTGTAGTTCTTGTGGGGTTGTTGAAAATAAACTGACGCTGCAGGGATGCAAGAGGAGCAACAGCCTGAGGTAGGGCTTGAGGATGAAGTTTTTTTTTTTCAGTAGAATTGCAAGGAGGGTCAAAACTCTGAATCAGACAGGTTCTTCCACTCATTCTCACGGAAGATCTCTGAAGTCGGGTAGAGAGGGTAAAGACTAGACTACCAATGTGAGACCCCTTTTAAAAGGGGTGAAGGGCTTAGTGGTATTGTTTTGCCACATTTTGGTTGTTCTTTTCAGGGTCCTTTTGCCTATTATTGCAGAAGCTAAAATTTCATACTCATTTACTGGTAAGTGAGGAATTGCAGAAAACAGGCTAATCTGTGAGCTTAAACCTGTAGGTTTTTACAAGGACGTTACACAAATTGTATATGAATGATCTCACCATACATAGGTTTAAATATCTTGCCAAATGAAACTGAGGTGCTTCAGGAAATATTTTTCATAGGAGGTAAGAATGCTGGTTCCTGTGTCCTGTTAGTTAATTAAAAAAAAGGAACAGCAGACTTGCTGTCGTGATTAGTGCTTTTCCCACTGCAGTGTTGTAATGTTATCACAGTATCACAGTATCACAAGGTTGGAAAGGACCTCTGAGATCATCAAGTCCAACCTATAACCCAACACTAACACCAACCATCATCTAAACCATGGCATTCAGTGCCACATCCAATCTCCCCTTAAACACCTCCAGGGTCGGCGACTCCACCACTTCCCTGGGCAACGCATTCCAATGGCCGATCACCCTTTCAGTGAAGAACTTCTTCCTCACATCAAGCCTAAACTTTCCCTGACGAAGCTTGAGTCCATGCCCTCTAGTTCTGTCACTGGTCACCTGAGAGAAGAGACCAACCCCTGCCCGACTACAACCTCCTTTTAGGTAGTTGTAGAGAGCAATGAGGTCTCCCCTGAGCCTCCTCTTCTTTAGACTAAAATGTTATGGTGACAAAGCCAGCATAAGTGAAAGGATTAATTCCATGTGTTACAGATGGATATATTTTTCAAAATATTTTTTTGACTAGAGTTAGGTGTGCAAGCAGTAGAGTCAAGCCATATGTTGTGGTCAAAAGCTTTCAGTTCTGTCTTTCACAACATCCTCCTAGGTAATCTTAGGAAGCGTGTGTCAGATGAGCAGACAGTGAAGTTGATTGATAACTGGCTTCATAACAGACCTCAGAGGGTTGTCATTGGTGTCGCAAAGTCTAGTTGAAAGCCTGTGGCCAGCAGTGTTCCTTAGGGGTGGGTACTGGGCCCAGTCTTGTTCAACATATTCCTCAGTGACTTGGATGAGGGGACAGAGCGTACACTCCGCATGTTTGCTAATGATACAAAGCTGGACTGGTACACCAGAAGACTGTGCTGCTGGTCAGCAATACCTGGACAGGCTGGAAAGTTCGATGGAGAGGAGCCTGATGGAGTTCAGGAAAGGCAAGTATAGGATTCTGCACCTCAGGAGGAATAACCCCATGCATCAGTACAGGTTAGCAGTTGATTTTCTGGAGAGCAGATCTGCGAAGAAGGACCTGGGAATCCTGGTGGACAACAAGTTAACCATGAGCAAGCAGTATGCCCTTGAGGACAAAAAGGCCAGTGCTGTCCTGGGGTGCAGTAAGAAGAGTGTGGCCAGCAGGTCAGGGGAGGTTATCTTCCCCCTCTCCTCTGCCCTAGTGAAGTTCTGGGCTCCCCAGCTCAAGAATGACAAGGAACTATTGGGGAGAGTCCAGCAGAGGGCCACAAAGATGGTGAGGGAATTGGAGCCATCTCTCTTACGAGGAAAGGCTGAGACACCTGAGTCTGTTTAGCTTGGAGAAGAGAAGACTGAGAGGGGATCTTATCAATGCTAATCAATATCTAAAGGGTGGGTGTCAAGAGGATGGGGCCAGACTCCTGTCAGTGGTGCCCAGGGACAGGACACGGAGCAATGGGCGCAACCTGGAACACAGGAAATTCCCGCTGAACAGGAGGAAAAACATCTTTACCCTGAAGGTCATGGAACAGGCTGCCAAGGGAGGTTGTGGAGTCTCCTTCTCTGAAGATATTCAAACCCTGCCTGGATGTGTTCCTGTGCAGCCAGCTGTAGGTGACCCTGCTTTAGCAGTGGGGTTGAACTGGATGATCTCCAGAGCTCCCTTCCACCTCCACCGTTCTGTCATTCTGCAATACATGTGTATAAGATTGGGTGTGTATATTATGCCATTACCTTACACTTATCCTAACAGAATAAAATACTTGAGTAGACTCATCTTGAATGGATATGTGTATTCTTGTGAGTGTTAATTAACTTCATCAAACTCCTGACCGACTAATGTGTCTGGTAGTTGAGTCAAACATGCAATCTTATAAATATCAGTGGTACAATAATCAGAACATGTTTTAGCTTCCAACTCAGAAAACAGTATAATAGTGATAAATTTAAAGATAAATTTGTTCTTTTTATTCTAGAATCAGATTTTTTAAAAAGCTTCATGTCAGATATAAATATTATCTTTTAAAATAAGCATGAAATAGTTTTCAATAAGTTATTTCTCATACTTATCCAGTTAGGAGAAAAATAGTTGTAAAAGCACAGATGTTCTAAACTGTTGACACTGCTTAAATTATTTACTTGCTTGAATATTATATGTAGGTTCAGATTGAACAAACTCTCAGGGGAAAGGTCTATTAAAACATTTCATTGTAATTTCCAGCTTCTTTTTGAATTTGTTTCATACAGGCTGCTGCAGATCCAATGTCCTCCTCTGACGCACCAGAAGATGGCCCAAAGGAAACATCAAGTGTGTCACAGAATATCTGTATGTTTCTGGTTTGACTGGGGAGGGTATATCACGTTGGAAGTATATTAAGTTAAATGTCCGTGCCTTTTGCTTACCTAATAAGGATGTGGATGTTCACACAAAGCAGCAACTTGCCAGAGAAAGAGAGCTGGTTGGAAACAAAACTCTGCTTTCCTAATTGTTGCCTTTTTTTCTTAAGATAATTAATTCAGAGTTACTGTATTTCCCATTGATGCAAAACTGAAGGTTCTCTATCTTTATTGAGGCTTTCAGGCATTTAATAAGCAATTGTGATGAAACTGACAAATCTTCCTATTTTTCATGGCAAGCTTGACATAGATGGATTGAACTCATGTTGTACCATTTTGGTCTTAAATAGTTTATTGTTGAAACTAGGGAAGAATGAATAACCAGAATACCTCTTAAGGTTTAATTTTCAATTGTATATTCGCCCTGGTGTGTTAATCACAGAAATGACCGAGATTGTTACTGTAGGTATTCTGAATGTGGCGATATCTGCAGGTGACTTTACCAGCATACTCACACCATTGTATGTGTGTTGCTATCTTTTGTACAGATAAAATCCCAGAAGGGAACACTTTTGTTCTAGAATGAAAAAAATACCTTTTTTTTTCAATTTAATGTATACCTTTTCTAAGTATTCTTTGCTTCTCTATCCACCTCACCTGCCACACAGCATCTCTCTTTCCCTTACTGAACTGCGTGGACAACCTGTCCCAGTGTCCACAGGGTAGGAAACCTGGACTAAGACCCATGCTTGGAGGCAGCCTCTCCAGTGGTGGCACTCTCAATGATGTAGCCTCAGAATTGAATGTAAGATTACAGTGGTAAATCAATGGCCTTTTAGCTCTGCTCTGCTGTTTATTGATGACATTTTTATTTTCTGTTTTACTTACCTGCACTTTATAGTCACGTGTACTTTTCTATTTTTCTTTGCATTTATAGCTGATGCAGATGCATTTAAAATTCTTTTGGAGATGAAGATGAAGAAGAGGCAGAAAAAACCTAGTTTACCAAGCACTGTGACTGAGCTTGACACTGAGGATGGTTCTAAGGTATATGTGGTTGGAACAGCCCACTTCAGTGACAGCAGCAAAAAGGATGTAGTAAAGGTAAATACTAAGTGGAAGTCCTTCAACAGATTGTTTATGAAGCGGTCAACCAAAGGTTAAGTAGAATGAAGTCCAACTCTCTGGCTTGGTTCTGTGCTGTAACTTCAGACTCTTGTTTTTCTCAGGTTAGCTGTTGGAGAGCTAAAGGTTCTGTGGGAAGTGCTAAGAGGCAGCCATGTTATCTTAGTAATTTTTTAATGCGGTACATTTCTCTTTCATCCCAAATATTTTTATTTGCTCTTCAACAGCAAATGGAGGTACAGTGCCAGTGTTAAAAGTAGAAGTCTCGCTGTTGAAGCTTACCCTGCCCGTCGGTGGTAAAGCATCACACCACACCGGCAGTGCGTACTAAGGTTGTTGCCTGCTCACTGTGATGGGAGTGTGCTGAGAAGATGTGAACCCAGAACAGAAACTGCTGTTTATGGCTTCTTTGTGCCCCGGGGTATTTAACACTGAGCTGTAAAACCATGGTGCACCAAACTTGAGAATGGAATACAAGATACAAATAGGTCCAAAGCTCTAGTGAAAGTAGGAAGTGTTTCATACTATACTTTGTGCAAATCTGCAGTTTACAGTGGCTTTTTTCCTTGGGAGCTGGAGGAATCTTGTGACAGAATTGTCAGCCTTGGTTCTTGAAAGGCTTATTCTAACTCAGATTGCAACTGATCGCCGAGTATGACCAAAGGAGCTTTGTGAATGTGAAAAATTAAACTTCTGGTTTTTCTTTTCCCCCACCCCAGCACAATTTATTCTCCATCTTCTTATCCCAAAGCATTTGGTAGCTAAAGCATTTCACTGTCAACTTCCTTCAGGTTTTTCTCAGCACATAGCTGTCTGGAGAGGTCTTATTTACTCTCTCACTATTCTTTTAATTGAAAGTGATTGCTTTAATGTGCTTTTATTAAGTCCCTTTTCTCATGAAAATGTCAGTATTGGCTGCGTTTCTGTTTAGTCCTTCCTAAAGTGATGTACGTAAATTGATGTTTTTCAGACAATACAAGAAGTGCAGCCTGATATAGTTGTGGTGGAACTATGCCAGTACAGAGTTTCTATGTTAAAGATGGATGAAAAGACATTGCTAAAGGAAGCCAAAGAAATAAATCTGGAAAAACTTCAACAAGCTGTAAAGCAGGTATGATTCCCACAGTGAGAATTAAAGGTTTGTGTTAAGAGTAGTTTGTGAAGTTACAACCAAAACCAGTATTCCCACCAGATGGGAATCTACTACTGTTCACCACTCTCAAGTACCATTCCAGTGGCAAAGTTAGGTTTGGTATTTTGTTTTCAGATGGAGTACTGAGGGATTCTGTTACACAATAGGATTGTTTGGGCTGTTGTTGTCCTAGGCAGGAATCCTCCTGGGTTTAACAGTTGCTCCATTTGCAAGATACAAGTTTAACTTTGTAATTATAATACTCCACTATTAAACTTAAATATGATTATTATTACTGCAATCTGCATCTGTGTCACAGCTATTTAAGGAGCATTTAATGTTGGTATTTTCTGAGATCTGTTTAGTTGCATTCCTTCTTCATCCTACTGTGTTGCTTTTTCTTTTTAATTGCCATCCACTTGTTTTTTGAGTAGTTTCTTATTGACAGTGGGCCTTGAGGGAGGATTTTGAAAAATCTGGGCTGAAAAGTATGACATTCTATTCAAGTTATAACCACTCTAGCTGTTTGCTCTCTGGGATGTGTGTGCAAAGCAAGTGTGGTCCTGGGCTTTTTAAATTTCACCTGGTTAGCTTGTATTTAAGTAATTTTAAGTGGGGCACAATGAAACAGCAAAAAGTTGACTTAAAAATGACAAGGTGTTTGATTTTGAGTGGCAGTATGTGATCAATAATAAAAAGAGTTTCCAGTATCCAGTTGAATGAACATTTTCACAGATTGTTATTTTGGTTGTGTGGTGCAGTAATTATGTATTGGATTTGTCTTATTGCTGTGATTGGGGAATTTCCAGGATTGCACCCAAGTAAGAATGTAATCTGCACCCATGCAAAAGCACTTGCAGTGGCTAGGGGCAAGTTTTTTCTGTGTGCACACATGCACAAAGTGTCTCAGTGCAACCTTTCTGACTCAGGTGATAATAGCAAATCTAAGTGCAACAGTGTTTGCTGTGCTGCTTTGTTAAGAGGAAAAGGACAATGAAAATAAAATGGCAGAGTTTTTTTCTCTGTGATATAAATTCATATTGGTAGCTTTGCAATTCGCACTTTCTACCAGGGCTTGGAGTGATCTTGTGTGTAGACAGTAGGAAACGCAGACTGTGTTGGCTCCAAAGCCAGAGAATAGTAAAAAGATACTTCCTATTTTTACAGCTCAATCATAGTCTCCTTCAACACTAGGGAGAATACAGATAATAATAAAACTTGGACATTGTGCCTTTTAAATAATCTGTCTATAGTCTCAACCACAGAAAACATCCAGCCTTCCCACATTTGATTCAGTAGCAGCATGGGTTATATAGGGAAAACCAGGAAGGACAATCCAGCTGTCTCATGCTAAATTATGGTGTCTTTGTTTTTCTCTAGTAAAATTCAGTCCAGCTGGTAAGTTGTTCAGTCATGCTTCAGTTGTCCTCTCTCATTATCAAAATGCGCATTTGGGCCCAAAAGTTACGCCAAAAGTCAAAACTGCTTGTAACTTTTATCCTTCAGTATCAAATTAGGAAAAGAAAACTGTGGGTTTCACTTGTATAAATCTTAAGCAGTAAAATTTGTTTTCTTGCTCTTAATTGAAGCTGGAAACTGAGCAGCATTAATATGAATGAGTTTTTGAGGGACATGGTTTAGCGGAGGATGGGTGCAGTTGGACTCGATGATCTCAAAGGTATTTTCCAACCAGAAGATTCTGTGAAACAATTACACACTTGCAATGGGTCGGTGGCAATCACAGCTTATCAAGCAACTTTTGTATGTTAAAAACAGCCTTCCTCCAGCCCTCCTTGAATTTCAAAACCCTCACAGTTGTTTGCAGAGAACTACCTCTTTGATTTCCATTAGGCAAATCAACACAGTGTAGGCTGGTATCTGGCTCAAATGCAGATGACCTGAAGATACACAGTTCGCTTAAACCAAATTGATGAGACAGGTTTTGTCTGGAGTTGCCGGTGCAGGAATATACTGTCATGTTTTCGGTAAGGCTTTTGACCAGTGAAAAAGCTCTTGGTTTGTACCATGTAATACAGCCCTCCACGTTTAGGTAACCTACAAGATTGTCCTGTTAAATAAGATGGATATAATGTGAATGAGTACATCAGTGTGGACAGGAGCAGGCTGCTGTCGGATGCTACTTTTATTCTTGCTTTAAAGTCTAACCTCTAAGACTATCCTACAGTAGTAGGAAAATCGTTTCCAGACTTCAGGTCGCAAGTTGGTTTTGCACAGGGCTGCATCCATGGCAATTGAGAGGTTTTATAAGGAGAAATCCAGACAACTAAAACACAAACTGTTTCTTTCTGCCCACAGTTCTGCAGTTAGTTTTGGATCTATGATTTGTTATAAAGTTGAAGAGTATCCACAAGGCCCCCTCCTTAGACTGTGTTCTGTAAGCAATTCTGCGCCAATAGAATGTATCTTCCTCAGTCATCCTTTCCCAAGCATCATAAGTATTCAATATGTTTAATCACTTCTTTGGTATTTCATAGGACCATAGAATTACCTGAGTTGGAAGGGACCCAAAAGGATCATCGAGTTCAACTCCTATCCCTACATAGGACACTCCCAACATTGACACTATGTGACCGAGGGCATTGTCTAAATGCCTCTTGAATGCTGCACATTTTCTAGTTCAAATATCTTGTTTTCAAGACAAGAATCGGCTAAAGATTGTACAGCAGCACATTGATGGTTCTTTTTTTTCCTTTTCTAGTCATCCCTCTCACTCTTCTTTCTTTTTGACTGCAATTAAACATTGGACTGAAAATCGGTATTTTTCATACTCTCTCCTGTGTGCTAATAGCTCTGCAGCCCTCTGCCTATCCAGTTAAGTTTCTTTCTATTTGTGCATTTGCTGTGTGTTTATGGCTGTTGCATCCAATCTGTGAAATTATTGCCAGCCACTCAGATCTTTTGTGGTCAGCTGTCCTTTATCTGACACTGAATAATCTGGTATTAATAATAACCTCTTTTACTGGTTTGCTCCCATCATTTTTTGTCCATTTTGCTCTTTATCCCCCAACTCTTTCAGGATGGCTTGTTGTTGCTGGTTGCTGCTACGTGCAGCTGCTTGTCATCTCCGTGATGCTGAGCAAATATGGCAGGCACTGAGCTTCGTGCAGGTTAAGAGCACAAATGACTTGGTCACACTTCAAAGATGCATCCCTCTGTTAGCCACCAGGATTAATCTTCCTGTCACAGTGTAACAATACAACTTCAAGTACATCAACCCTGAAGGGCAGAGCAGCCAGCAAATAACCTTAGGCTGCGTTATCTTAGTTTTTGTTTCTTTGTGGGTATCTTTTCTGAACTTCTTGAAACCCTTGTCCTCCAGGCTTTTGAACTGGATCTCAAGGTGCTGAAAACCCTTTTTCTCACTAACCTCTTTCTTCCTCCTCTCTCTGGAGGGGCCCAGCACCCTGTCTTTCAGCCATGCTTGCTAGTTTGTAGTATAGTAAAGCAGATACTTAATTGACTTTGAAGAGTGCCCCTCTCTTTTGCCAGTTCTGGTCCTCTGACTCTTGAGTCCACTTAACTGCAGAAACTGCCTGCAGCATTTGGAGAGGTCACACAAGCATCAGATCTGGCATAGGGTTCGTCATCTGAGCATTTTAAAGAGTCTTGATTTGAGGTCTCTAGTCAAAAAGAGTGTAGGAGGAGAGGCCTTCAGTCTGCTTGTGGGATTGAGTCGTACTTGGGACTGTGAGGGCTTTTTCAAGGTCTTATATGCTGAAGTCATGCACTGCAATTTCTTGCACAATGCTGGATTCTCTGTGTTACTATGTCTGTGTTAACCTAAACAGTCCTCAGCTAGTGTTTTCCAGGGTTGTGGAAATGTTTATGATTAGACTAGTAGCTATTTCCCTTTCAGTATCTCTGTAACGTGGTGTTTGCTGTACATTGAATGGAATATAGTCTTGTGGTCCCTTTTTTTTATTTTGTGACCAGCTAGATCAAGAAAAACTAAATGCACAGTATGAGCTTTTTTACCATTCAGTTATTTGGATGCTTTCTTCAAGCAGGTGGGATAAATATAGACTGAAGTAAGTCTGGCTGCCCTCCATTTTTTCTGTTAAGCCCGACGTACATCTTTATTGAAAGGGAGAATACTTTGGCCACACATTGAAGTGAAAAGCTACTTCACAACTGATACAAACTGAAATAAGAAAGCTGCATTGATCTGTAAATTGGATTCAAAAGGTAGACTCAGTGCTGCTGCTTCATTAAGATAATTCATGTTTTTTTCATGACTGTGATCAGTGCGTTATTCTTCTGAGAGATCCACGCAGCTTGTTCATTGACTTTTTTTCCCCCTCCACCTCCCTCTTCCACCAGAATGGAGTCATGTCTGGATTGATGCAAATGCTGCTTCTGAAGGTTTCTGCTCACATCACAGAACAGCTGGGAATGGCCCCAGGAGGAGAATTCAGGGAGGCTTTCAAAGAGGTGCGAACTTGAAATGTTTTTTCTGAAATCAAATTTACTGGCTTTCTGCTCCCAGAGTTGAATTAAATGAAACCATTTGTTAGTGACTAGAAAAGAGCACATATTTGTGCTGAAGCCTGTGAAGCAGTAAGAATCATCTTTGGCTTCAAAGTGTACTGGAAGGTACAGAGGTTTGTAGCCCTAAATGGCATGAAAGCAACTCCAAAAAGGCTTCAGATAGTAAAGGTTTTTCCTGATGGTCTTTCTGATGGCATTTGTTTTTCATTTCAATAATTATTTATTTATTTTATTTCTGTTAAGTAATTGTTTTTGAATTATGGATACGGATCCTAGTCCCACTGTTGGTGGTGTCAGGGTTTCAGGCTGTGAAAACCAACACTAAAGCATTTATGAGATGTGACACATTAATCTAGAAAGATTGTTTGAGGGAGTGAAATGTCTGACTGCTCTGTTAGTCCTGTCTAGTCTTTTCATATTCCCTTTTGTACTACTGCCAGCTGTGATACTGGGAACTAAATAGTAGCTGGACTTCTACAGTATATCACAGCTACTCCTTTTTTCTTTGTCTGAGAATACTGAGACATTGTTTTCATTGTATGTATCCACCTTGCAGAATGTATCTTCCTATTTTTATGTGAATTAGGTACTAGTAAGGAAGTCTGAGATGACATAGCTGTAAAAAATTTGGAATAATTTGGTGTATTTATCCTAAACGATAACAAAACTGTTCTAAGGCTTATTTTCCTGGGCATCCTAGACCACAGTGAAACATTTTAAGTGTTTCCCATTTTAAGTGGCAAAGAAAAAGGTGTGTATTATCTTTGTCCTGTTCTAAAGTAGCTGTTTGAAGTTTTTAAGCAGGTATGCATAGGAAATAGTGATGGAGAAATTCTGCACTTGTGCTAAAATTTGCCAGTCTAAGCTAAGCAAAGTCTCGCCTTGCATTGTCATGTGGTATCTGACATCAGTTCTTGTTTCATAAGCTCTGTCTTGGAATATATTTTTCCCTGACAAATTGATAGCTTAGTGATCCTGACAAATCCTAGGTGAAAGCAGTATGCCTATAGTTTTTTCTCCTTAGACTTCAGTGAGACTCAGATAGCTATTGAGTCCCATCTGTTCACCTTAAGTAGTTATAAGCAGGAGGTAAAAGTAACCTAAAGAGAGTAGCATTACTGCTTCATGTTTTGACTGTAATACCTACTGCGTCTCCTAGCTGATGCATTACTTTATGAAGTTTATCAGGAAGTTATTAGATTTTGGAAATCTAATTTACTGCAAAGCCAAAATATTTTTTGATGCTGAAGTAGGACACTGTTTGCTCTTTTTTAAGATATCTTGTATAACACAATAAAACAGATGTTCTCTTAATAAGTATGTGCTGTTCAGCAGTATAAAATGTGACCTAGTGATTTGTATCTTCTCTTTCAGGCCAGTAAAGTACCTTTCTGTAAATTCCATCTTGGAGACCGACCCATCCCTGTTACATTTAAGAGAGCAATTGCTGCACTTTCTTTCTGGCAAAAAGTCAAGCTTGCCTGGGGCCTTTGCTTCTTATCCGACCCAATCAGGTATGAATAAGCATCCCGTATGTTTATCAGGGTGAATTGTTCAATTCTTCAGTGCGACTTCCATACAGGCTGGAAGTCCTTGGTACTCAGCCTAGTGTAGAGAAACCTGAAGTTAGTGAGAAGAATAAATATACAAACTACCCTCCAATAATCCATATTTTATAAAAGAAAGCTGACTTTCTGATCTTGTTCCAGCTCTTTCTTGGTCCTTTGATACATTACTTCCAGATGAAGTGAAAGCTTTGGTCCTGGGAAATTCCTAGTGTACTTAAGGAAAAAAAAAAATTTTAGGTTGAAAAGAAAATCTTTCCCACTGCTGTGTGTGGATGTGGTAAATAGAAGAGAATAGGGCCTCAGTGTGCTAATTGTACTTCCTTAAGATTTCCAGAGGACTTGGACCTGCTGTGCTAAGTCACATCTGGATCAGGGCAGCTTTAGAACTGAATCTGCTGTCTGAGCACATTCTTGGAACAAGAGAAAATGATTAAAGTCTGTGGACAACACAACTTTTAATGATGATTGCATTTATAAAAGGGACATAGTTAGGAAATTTTGCCTTATGGTAATACTCCTTGGACAGCTATCCTGTAGCTCACTGCGATTTCCCCTGCCCTTCAGAGACATCTCTGTGCTAAGTTTGCTTCACTTTTCACAAGTAGATGTGTGATAATTGAACTGGGTGAGAACATATGCACAGCCACCCTTCTAAGTTCACTGTGCTTCAGCCAGGCTTGCAGTAGTGGGAGAAATGGGTTTCCTGTGCTTGTGGGCCCTGAATATCTGTGCCACTCTCATACCCTACGACCGAAGCTCTGCTGAGCTCATGCAGTGGCATTTTTTTCCAGGCTTTTAAAATTGGGCCAGGGCTTAAACTGTAGTCAGGTCAATCAAACCTTCCGTTTTCCCATTTTAGCATTTACTTAATTGTTGTTTCCTGTACATACTTGCGGTTACATTAATGATCTGTAAAATGAGTTTGACCCTTTTTCAATCCTTAACTACAGTTCTTGTGCAAAGTAATTTTTCTTACCAATCTGTTGACAGCATGAAACTGTTTTCAGGGTTTGAGGGCCTTGGAGAATATTTTTCTCTACAGTTTCTCCCATTGCTTTATCCATCCTAAGAACACTTTGGTTTTCAACTTCAATATTAATTACGATACAGTATATACACATTAGCTTCCAACCAAAACTTGAATGTAACACCTTTGTTGTTGTACAATTGATTGATCTGCTATGTTTATTTTTAAAAAGAAAGTGGGTAGGAGTTGAAAAGGGAAGTATTTATAATTGGGAAGTTGTTGGAAGGGGCTTGTTGTGCACCCAACCATGAACATTAGATTCCATGGAAAATGGAATAATAATTCAACATCATTTTTTTTGGTATGTCTGATGGCGTTTCTGTGATCTACCGAAAGCTAGCAATGCATTTCTCCTGTTGGTTGCCGTGTTGGCATTTGTAGCGTCTTTTTGATGTTGGAAACTAAAGAAAGCATTGATTCTGTTGTGAGAAACTGTGACTGTACCACAGCTGTGGGTGCAGACAGAGGACTAACAGCACCTATAAAAAATATAAAAACTCATTACGTTTGCTCCTGTAGTTTTTGTTTGTTTACTCCTGCCCATTTCCTATACTTCTGTTCTGGGAATTGATTTATAACTTTGACTTCCCTGCTGAAAACCTGTGATTGACATTAGGAACCTGCAGAACTTAGTCTCTGTCCCCTCAGAGTGTACCTTATGGTGTGCTTTTTTTTTCCTTAAATAGAGCCTCCGTGTGTGTGATGATCACATTTGCTTCCTCAGGAGTGCTCTGTGTTGTTTCTTCTAAGCTTATTAATATACACTGGAAGTGAGGCACCATGATGACTATTTTCTTTGAAGCCTTAGTGCTTCTGCTCAGTTGAGTTGTCAGCTTTCAAACTGGGAAGGGTGAAAATCCAGTTGAACTGCCTAAAGGCAAGTCACCTCTCTTCTTTCCCTTTCCCTCACTGTGGAAGCATTGTTAGGTATCCAGTTTTGCAGGTTTAGGAAGATTGGTTTACTTTGGGAAAGAACTGGGGGAGAACTGTAGAGCGTGGGTTTAGGTGAATGATCTGTATAATACCCAATTGTTTTTATTCAGTGGTTTGTCTGTACTGGGCTTTAAAAGCATAACAGATACTGATAAAACTTAACCTTTCTTTCAGTAAAGATGACGTGGAGAAATGTAAACAGAAGGATTTACTGGAGCAGATGATGGCAGAAATGATTGGAGAATTCCCTGATCTTCATCGAACGATTGTCTCGGAACGAGATATTTACTTGACCTACATGCTGAAGCAAGCAGCAAAGCAGATAGAACTACCTCGAGCTTCAGAAAGTAATTGTTTCAAAGCAGATATCATAACCAGCAAGGTGTTCTTTGTGTACCAGTCCCAAGTTCAGCTCTTCTCAGGAGATCTGGGGTGTTTGTTCATGAGCACCAAGTGTCACATAAGATTACAGTGCTCAGAAAATTAAAAGGGAATATTACTCCTCTGTTGCAGCCATCTAGAGAGCAGCAGACTCCAATTCGGGATTCCTTTCTTGCTGTGCTGTTTAAAACTGGAAAATAGTCATTATGCTGACAACTTTTTCAAAAGGCAGGCATCTGGTATCACACCATAGCATGGGACAGGCTAGGCCTGTATCGTGTGTTTTGCTCACTCCCTGTTATCTCGCCAAATTCATTGTTGTCACTAGAGCTGCTCAGGAACCAATTTCTTGCTAAATTAATTACCTCTGATTTCAGTGTTCTTCATACTTTGCTTTTTATAAATAGGACTGGTAGGAGCTCTGATGATGTGGCAATGATGATGAAATGTGTGACTCTGCATGTTTCAGCAAGGTATAGGCATGCAGAATAATTGCATTCTCTAGGTTTTGAAAGTACTTTACTGCCATCTGTGATCTGTGCGCCCTTCCTATGCAAAGGCATGCTGAGGTTTGGCTTGCTTCTTATTTCGTGCCTTAGGAAGATACTTTTTGTAATCACTTCAGTGCAGACTTCTGGCGCTGTCTTGCAATGAGAAGAAATAATTAGGGGATTGCCCTTGTGTTCTTGCATGTCCCTCACCTTATGTTACCTCAATGCTGCCTTTGTAAAGTGTGTCCAAACACACAGTATTTCTGGTTAGCTCTGTTGATAAGGCTGAAAGAAGCACAGATGCATTCAGTTTCTTGGTCCAAAGAGCAGGCTGAAAATTTATTATTGTTGGTCCTGGCTGGGTCATGAGTCACAAGAGGAATTGCTTAGCAATTCTCCTGTTCTTTCTCCCCCCTCCTTTAAATCTACCTTCTTTAATGCTCAGTCTCTGGATCACTTTGAATCCTGACCAGTAGCAGATACGCTCATATGAATGGAGGTTGGAGCAGTTGAGGTGTGGTGAGGACAGCCCATTCTGCTGAGGTGCTGTGCTCTGCCTCTGTTGTAATTGCAGTTCTGATTTAGAGCAACCTTAGAACAGGCTAAGAAAAGGCAAATCCAAAAAAAAATATTTTTTTAAAACGTGTATTATCTTGTCAATACAGTTTTCTTTCATTTCAGGGGGTGCCTCTTTTCATAAATTTTTACTTACCCCTGGAAAAATGAAGGGTGGATATTTGAAGACAATGGAACTTACTCACATTTTCTATTTATGTATCATTTTCCCCCTAGGAAAGGAGCCTGTTTACTGTTACTTAGAGAGTTTTCTGTGAGTTATTTTTATCATGATATGGTGCTATTTTTTCATTGAGGGAGAGAGCTAATCTGGAAACTTTAAGGAACAGCATTTTACCTTCCACTAGGTGTTTTGGAACTTGGATGGTAGATGAGAGGTGATGGTGAGAGCTGGCATGTATTGCAGTGGTCTAATGGTGCCTGGCTAGCTGTGGCACACAAGGGTTTTGCAGTTACTTGTTGAGGCCAGGTCTGTAACAGTGTTTGCTGTAACAGTCTGCTTGTTAGCCCAGGTCTTGTCACAGTTTGGGTGTGTGCCAGCTGCCACTGTCTAAAGTGGTAGAGACCGTCCTCTGTTCAGAAGACAGCAAAGACCAGGGCTGCTCCTGATAAGCAAGGCGGAAACATGGCAGGCATGGGGAAGGAAAGAAATCAGTTTAGGTTGCATCTGCTGACCCTCTCGCCCTGAGGCTGGAGTATGAGCCCTGGCCAGGTCTGTTTGCTGAAACAAATGTTTCCTGTCAAATCCAGAAAGAGTGCTGATTTTTTTTCAGACTTTCAGACATAGGAGGCAGTAGGTGAGACAAGTATTAACTTTTAGTATGTAACAGAGGTTTAATAGCTAGTAGTAAGAGTCACTACCTCTTGGAAAACTCTATTTTGCAATCTTGCGCGTTACCTATTTATTTATAGCTTGAAATTAGTTCTTTTACTGATGTGTTCCTTTCTTTCCATCTCTTTCTCAGCTGAACCTAGAAAATACATCCCAGCTGTTGTAGTTGGTGTTGTTGGAATGGGTCATGTACCTGGAATTGAAAAGAACTGGAATTCTGACCTAAACATCCAGGAAATAATGAGGTAACAGTCATCCTTTCCTACGTGTTGATGTAACGGCTTCTTTTGCTAAAAGACAGCAATAATTGGTTGGTTTGGGGTTTTTTTTGGCTGGTTGTCCCAGCTTGAAAAAACATCACTGTCATCCCTGCCCTGTCAGCTCACTGACTTGCTGTGCAGTGTTTGCAGCTTGTGCTTACAGCAAAAGAAAAGAAAATATCAAAGGAGAAAAAATAAGTAGTTGGATATCAAGGGAAGTAGAGATTAGAAGGTGCCCTTGTCTAGAAACAAAGTTTATTGATCCATACTTACGGCTTTTAAAATGAGAATTTGAATGAGGGCTGTAGAAAGTGGTGAAAACAAAACGAGGCTTCTAGTCAACCTTAGATAAATATGAACTATTTGATTCAAAGCTTTTGTTGTGTTGGGGCACTGCTCGCTCTAGCAAGCTTACTATTGCAGTTGCTCATAGCCTGTTTTTAACTGTGTATATAACTAATAACATGTTTTAATGTGTAGATCTAAATATAGGCAGATACAAGCCATGTATCTGGTGAACTCTTGCTCCAAAGTACCTATTAAAGTAGATGTACGTGCTTTCTAAAAGAAGGAATTGAAGAACCAAAATGTTCAACCATGTGTATCCTATAAAGCCACAAAGGTCAGGACTTCAGAAATGTAGGAGGGATTGTGGTATGATCTGGTGTAGTGCAGTGGTTTAGGATAATCAAGCCTTTCAAATTTTGGCCCTTCATCTTATCACATCGGTTTTCTGTGTTTATGGAAGCATCTCACCAATCTCTTCAGAGGCTATGAAAAACAGAAGAGGCTCTGCACCACTTAAATGGTGTATTTGGGCATCTAAAATATAATTTAAAGAGACTTTTGGTGTCTGGATCAAAGAATGCAAGGTACAGAAGCCTTGCCTAGCCATTTCTAAGTCTTTTTCAAGGCTAAGCCTTGCCTGGCGTCTCGAACTATATGTCCGTGTTCCTCTGCACCCTTGCAAGTAACCTGTAAAATGAGGTTGCCCAAATCCATATGATTGTATAGTTAACGTTTTTTACATCATTGGCATTACAGAACTGAACGGCCCAAAGCCTGACCATGTGTCTCCAAGTTTACATAGAGGGTCTTTTTCATCAAAGTTTAGACTCCTTGACTTGATTGTCTTTACTGTGCCAGTGCCATAACTAAGTAGAAGTGTTACCAGTATCTTTCTTGAGACATGAATATTGCATTAACTTGACTTTCTAAAATAATAATGAAGCAAGCAACATTCATAAGATTGTTGTAGTTGAGACTAATTTCTGGTTAAAATATTTTACCCCTCATGCAGTTGCACTGCTGTTGCAGAGCAGAGTTACAGGGCTATTTTCTGTGTTAGTGGTTGTCACCTCTCTAAAGTGAAAAGTTTTTAAGACTTTTACAGGTATATTGTTTTTACAAGTTGCAAAGTGTTCTTGGAAATCATCTCGATAGAAACATACACATTTCTTAGGCTTCCAGTTTTTAAGTTCACGTATTGAACTTGACTCTGAGCAGACCCTACCATTTGCTTCAGATTGTTATGATTTTTTTTTAATTGCACTGAGGGACTGAAATTAAGAAAGAATAGACAGAGAAGAATGTAGAGGGATGCCTTTACCCCTTCCTTTGTTCAATGTGTATGATTTTTTTAAAACTTCCTATATGTTCCTTTAGTGTGCAAACTCACCAGTAATAACTTTGTCCTAGTTTGAGCACACAGATCTAAACTCAGTTGAGTTGTATCCTAATCTCAGCGCGTCTAGGCTGGTTTAAGTGTGCCCATGTTTTGCACTACTGTAACTGATTGCTTCTGAATACATTAGAAACATGCTCTCGATATAAATAAATGAGAACAACTGGCTTTTCTGAAATGGCACGCAGAGCCTCCGAGTCCCCTGCGAAAGAATTCTCTGAGCTGCAGTGTGGGCATGCATTTGGTGCAGGGCCAGCTGAGCTACTGCAGAGCCTGTTAGTGAAGGTGCAGAGCTACAGGTGTATGTGGCTATACTTTCAAAGACAGCTTTATTTTGAATATAATATTAACTGCTTGCTTCGTACACTTAATAAGACTGAAGGCAGGGACAGACCTGGTGTGCCTGTTGTCCTCTGCTCTCCTGGTTCCTGGTGGCCTTACAAGTGGCTCTGGGAAGATCTCAAATCCAGCAACACCTGCAGACCAGAGACAGCTTCCTGCAAAGCCTCTGATATGTCTGCACTGACCTCTGTGGAGCTTTGGAGGCCAAGAGTGCTGCAGGGGCTTGGCCTCCAACATGCTCACGGTGGGAGCTGCCGTTATGCTGGTGAGCCTGCATCCAGGGGTGTGCTGTGCTGAAACATCACCCCAAATCTGTGCAGCGGCCAGCCTCACTCCAGACTTATCCCTTCTGGCCACACAAACCTGAGCAGGTCCTGACTCACATTGTCCGGACTATCCAAGCTCTGTTTTCCTCTATTACCCTTAATGACAGTGGGTGACTGTTGGACTTAGGCGGAGTCCTGTTTCTCCCGACTTTTATCTCTGTGCAGACATATGCATAGTAATAGTATAAACAGTTTGACACAAGATACTAACCTCTAGTGTTCTTCAAGAAGTTTTGATGTTGTGTTAGTTACTTTGATAGGGTGATGAGCAAGGTCCATAGCCATTAATGTGGCATCATACATAAGTGGAAAAAGCTTTGTTATTTTTTATTATTGTTGTTCTTACTATTTAATTTGGATGTAGCTCTTAAATATGAAAGAACACAATAGTTCATTCTTGACACATCTGTCACCTGAAAGTCTCCTACACTGTCAGGGGAAGGGGAGAAAAGATCCTTGCTTTGATGGGAAAATGCCTGTTCTTTGCAGCTGTGGAAATGTTAACATTGTTTTACCTTTTGCTTCAGCGTGCCTCTTCCATCAACTTCAAGTAAGATTTTCAAATTTGTCATAAAAGCAACCATTTTTGGACTGATGGGATATGGCTGCTACCGAATAGGTCAAAGGACAGTTCAGTTTATTCTCTCAATGCCTGCAGCACAGAGTTATCTTCAGAAGCTGACAGAAATAAGGTCTCCACATTGAACACCGAGTGGAGGCACTGTGTGAAGAAGGTGGCTGAAAAAGGGTAATAGAGGCAACAACCACGAGAAGAGCAAGATGATTGATGCTGAGCAACACTGAATTGCTGTATAATAAAAGAATTGGTACTAAAGTTACACCAGCTATGATCTATTGAATAGGTTTGATTCCTGGTTAAGTGTGTTGCATGAAACCACATGATTCCAAATTAAGGTGAAAGAAATATGTATGTAAATATATATTATATATATGCATATATATATAATATATATTACTGATGATGTAGTACAGACTGCTTAAAGAGTGTCTGTTCATGACTTCTTTTCCAGAGGAACAGAACAACACAAGTAACCTAATTGGCTGCATCTGCTCTGAAGTTCAGGGACACTTGTTGAATGACTCTTCGCTTTTTTAGCTTAGGTATAATAATACCTAGCGGTCATTTCTGGTGCCAGACACTTTTACACATAATTTAGAAGGACATCTTCTCAATGTGTGTTTTATACTTAAAATATTTAGGCTTTTTTTAAACTTAAGAGCTTTCCAGAAATTTCAGAATTGTACAGGCTGTCATACGTACACTGCTCGAATTTTTTACAAGCCTTACTGAAGAACAGGAATGTTGCCTTTAGATTGCATCCCTTGCTACCACCACCAGCTGAATCGTCTTTCTCCTGCATAGAGAAGGTATAGCCACACCATCAGAATGCAATGTGGTTTGTGTCAGATGTTTACAGGACACTGTTCCCTTAGATTAGCTTATTTAAACTGTATTATGTAGCCAAGTCCTGCTGGATTCAGTATTGTAAATTTAAGAAACTAGAACAACTGTTCCATTTACTTTTGTTTCTCGGACCTTTCATTACTGAGACAAGAAGTCTGGAATTAAGAGCACCTGCCCTTCATTTTTGATACATAAAAATATTTTATTTATCAGTGTGATTTCTCAGTGGGTGAATATTTTAATCTATTTAATAGACAAGCAGTGTTCAATTTAGTTTTTCCAACTAGCTGTAGCATTTTATTTGGATTACCTGCTATTTATGCATAGAATTATGGGTACTTCAGACTGCTGTGATTTTCTTTCTTAATTATCCTGGACAGCCATCTGTCATCCATATATTTATTTCCTAATCTTGGTTTCATATTTCATAGGAATTTTTGCATTTTACCCTTCATACAGCATTGTCAATGATTATAAAGTGCCCTCTGCAATCAGCTAGTCCCAGTTCAACAATACAAATAACTGTAATTGTCATATCAAAGTTTTAACCTGATACATTTGGATGCATTTGGATGAAAGAGGCCCATTTGCTCCTCAGTTGCTCATTGCTTAAAGTGAAGTTTTTATCTGTATTAATTTCTTTTGGAAATGAAAGATGGGAACCAGTACATGAGGCAGGAGGAGGAACAGGTGAGGTTTTGTATTGAACCAACCAAAACCACAAAAAAAAATCAAGAAACCACTTTTAGTAGGATCTATTCCAAAGCTTCATGTTGGAAGTCCTCCCGTAGAGTCTACTGTTTGCTGAAAGTACATACGTGTATCTTCTGTGCAATGTTGTCTTTTTCAAGTTTTTTAAATCAAGTTAAGGGTCTAATGCTCCTCTCTGTGATGGCATTGACTTTGCTGGGAGCTGGTCTGTCCATACAACCTGATGTGTTTCTGCCTTGCACTTTGAAAGTTTTATGAGTCCCAGTGCAGCAAATATTTTGAGTGCATGTTTATCTTTAAACCTAGTAAATTTCACCCAGTCCTGCAGAGCTCTTAAGATGATGCTGGGTGCTTTTGTGGATCTGGGCCTTACAGCTGTGCAGGGAATAAACCTTAGCAAATGAGAATGGCGGCAACTGGCACTTCTTGGAGACAAAGTGTACATGATAATAAGGAATAGAGGGGGGGCGGGTCCTTTTATTTTTCATTTCTCAGTGCTTAGGAAACCACCAGCCATCTCTAGCAAGAGGAAGAACAGCATTTGTAAACAATTTATAAAAGACTAAAGTGACTGCCAGAGTTTTAATTCCTGATTTTTTTTTTGTAAAGGTGTAATGTATTGTTTACAATTAAGCAGTCCTGTTTGAAAAATTCTCTTACATTTTATGTACATTTTTTAAGGGTGAAAGCAAAAGCTTAAGCTTATTCTTCTGGCTTTACTGACATACCAAAATACTTTTTTGTTGGTTGTTTTTCTGAGAATTTTTAGCTGGTAGAATTCAATATATTGATGTTTTGCTTTAAGTTATCTACAGATTTTTAAGCTATCTTCAGATATTTTAAAAGCTCTGTAGATCTTTGATATCTGTGCTCAGGTAATTTTACACAAAGGAAAACAAATCTAAGGAAAATTTTAGATATGAGCCTTAAACTTGGGTGGGACTAATGCTAAATGATTGTCTTGGAGCATTCTTGCAGACTTAATGTTTTATGCTTTTAAGCCAGAAGTGCTTACCATGTAAGTTGTCCGTTCATTATCCAGTTATTCTCTCCAGTTAATACTGTAAGTCTATTGTTTTACTCTTTTTTTACAAAGCATATCAGCAGATTCCTCAAGGAGCCTTTTTGTGGATGGAGAATTTGCAATTTATCTTCCCACCATTGCAAACTGGCAGACCGTACACATGCACTGTTTACTCAGTGGCACTGGAAAGCCTGATGAATTTGCAGAACTAGCAGTCCTAGGAATCCCTACACGAATGCTTAATGTTGTATATTCAATTATACTTTTGTACTGTTCATGTAACACAATCAGTGTTTTAGGTCCATTCTTTTCTGTTCTAGTCAGGCCTTTCAGTGTTAACAGCATTCTGTAAAATTTAAATATATGTTGAATTGTCCCAGCCTGCCTCAACCTAATGAAGCCATATTGTATTTTTTTTTTGGTGACATGTACATCTGTTTTATGCATTTGTACATGTGATGTAAATTTGAAGTATTTTTAAAAATGTGTGCCTTTACTCTGAAGTGATCTAAAGGAAACATCAGTATGTTCTATGATATAAAAATAAAATATTTTAACCACCATTTCTGTTGAATACACTTATTTTTCTTATTAGTATTTTTATTGAGAACAAACACTGGTTAGCTAGATCTAGTACATGATAATTTCACCATCTAGCACATTTCTCTGGACAAGAAGGTCAGTTGGAGTAAATGCCTCCTATGGAGGAGCATCTGAGTGTAGTGCTGAAGTAGGGAAACTAGTTTCTCTCTCTATAGTGTGTAATTGAAGAAATGATGAGTTTCCCTGCCCTACTGAACATGCAGGGAGAATGACTTCTCAGTGTGAGTACCTGAATTCAGAGTTAGGCATGAGTGGAGTTGTTTTTTTTTTTCTTTTCTTTTAACGTCTTTCCAGTGCTCAGCCTTGCAAGGAGCTGATGGCCTTAGTCCCAGTCCAGCAAAGCGCTCAAACACTCGCCTGACTTCAGGCACAGTCACTTGTGCTTACAGTGCTGCCCTCTGTGTGGGAATTAAAGACTCTTTAAGTGGAAAAGGTGTTGAATTAGTGGCAAAAGGAGTGTAATATTTCAAATTGAATCAGGCAAATCAATATGACCATTACTTTTTTTTTAAAAAAAGAAAGCTATTACCATTCATACCTGTATTCATACTGCAAGTAAGTACATATGATAAGCTGCATTCCATACAGATAATATGCTAGCTGAGTAGTCTGCTGATTTTCTATCAACAAGTAGTCCATACTCTTTGACTGTATGTGTGTGAAGCAAAGTACAGTCCTGTTTTCACTGATCAGGCAAAGTTCTCTTTGGTTGCACTCGGAGCTGCGTCTGCAAAGAAATGGTGGGTAAGCGATTTACACGGAAGAAAAAAATTAAATGGTGTAGTCAAGTACTGTCCTTGGGACTGGTAGAGGCAGAGACATTCTGCACAGCACGTGAGCTGCCACAGGTTCACAGAATGGTGGGGTTGGAGGGGACCTCTAGCGATCATCCACTCTGACCCTCCTGCTAAAGCAGGTTCACCCTACAGCAGGTTGCACAGGAACACATCCAGGTGTTTGAGTACGACCAGAGTAGAGGTCTCCACAGCCTCCCTGAGCAGCCTGTTCCAGTGCTGTCAAGCATTGCTCAGTCAGGCAGCCTCGGTTTGTACTCTAGCACACACACATGGAAGGTAACTGCCTGGTTTCAGAGCCTATCGTTCACCAGTATAACGTGCATACTGCTGCCCTAGGTTGTGTTTATGATGTATCTTTTCTATACTGAATACTGAACCAAATTAAAATAATTGATTTTTTTTGAGGTGAATTAATATTGTCCAGATTTCTACTGGAAGCTGTTTTTCTCTGTGTATATTGTAAAATATCTAAAAGGCACTCAAATATATCAAATTATCTCAAAGTGCTAGGCAGTAGCGGGAACTACACTTGGAAAAGAAACAAGTCACTTGTGTAGCTCTAAGATACTCATGTACATAATTTCCTGTTTCTAAAACTGAAATAAACTTGAATTTTAGACTTGAGTGGTTTGAGACTGACTTTATTTGAAAGATTTGGCGTTTTTTAAGTATTTGCTGAAGGGTCGCTTTTCTGACTCTGACTGATGGACAGACTTCAGTGTGGTGCTGAGCCCTTTCAGTTGGCTGTGGAAAAGTGCATGGAAGACCTCAAACACAGGACACAAGCAGCTTTAAAGACACTAAGCTGAAACTGGTCTGCTGACCATTCAGATGAAAAAGTACAGCCACTGTGCACATCCCCACAGCAGCAGATCTTGCATGTCCATTTGTATGTGAAGGAGGATGGGGAACAGCTGAAGTGCAAGTCCTGTTCAGCAGGTCCTAGCTGAAGAAGCTGGCAGGGGGTGTCTAATTATCCCCTCCCTTGTCTCTTGCCTTCTGCCTGCTGCAGTGTTACCTATGGGAAGCCAATGAAGCTTTCTGTACTTCAGGGAGGCAACAGCAGCAAAGAAACGGGCTAGGCTTATCCTCACTCCCAGTACAGAAAAGGGTGGCAACTGGGGGCATTGCATGACCTTGCCCTTGGGTCCTACTAGCTGGCTCTGGCTCCTTCCTGGGCAGCTCCATGCTGGGGGTGGCTGTGCTGCCGCATGAGGAAACACTCACTTTTGCTTGATGTTCTGTCTTTTGGTTCATTTAGTACTGTACAGGGAGGCTCTAGCATCATCCAAGATACTTGGTGCTGATGCATCAAAACTGATGCATGAGGGAAAGTGGAAAGAATCAGACTTTAAAGAAAAAAAATAAATTAAAACCCTAAACACCTCTATTACACACTTCTTCCAGTTTCAGTAGGTTGTCAGTTAACTGACATTCTTTCAGTGGTAAAATGTCCTCGCTTTTGGCTACAGAGATGATTCGCAAACCAGGCAAAGAAATTGAGTGACATTTTAATTACAGTGTGGCAATTAAGGCACTGTGTCTCCACAGCGACTGAACTTCATGCCTGGCATCTTCAGGGCCTGCAGGAGTACGCATACAGTCCCTGGTGTTATGTGCAGCAGAGGTTCGCAAGGCTACTCAGCGCTTGACCTTTGAGCGAGTGCAGCAGGTTTCTACATATGCACCACCTGCCAGTGAGCACTTTCCCTCCACCTCCCCACATGCCACTCCCCACTTACGTTCCCATCTTGTCTCTCACCTCGTGATTACAGGCCCGAGTTTTTTGGACTGAGATCCAATGCTGCAGTTGTATTTTGCCTTCTGATTTAGCTGGAAAATAACGGGTAATAGTAATAATGTAGTGCCATCTACTGACTGCAAATGGTTTAGGTGCTACTGGTTTGTAGTATACACCCATTTCTCTTCTTATTGTGATTGTACTGATGCCTGAGAGGCAGATTTTTGATGAATCTGCAATAACATAATAACCTTCACTTAAAAAACTAAATATCTCCCAAAGAGCACGATTATATTGCTTCTAGGGTACTTTATGGAAAAGAAAGTACTTATTACACCTTAATTTTACTCTTCCGTAAGAATCGTGGATTTAAAACAATGGAAATCAGCACGGATTGCTTAAACTGTAACATTTCAAGGGTAGACTTAATTTGCCCATCATCTAAGACCCAACCTCAGCAGACCTTTACTCTCATTCTTCTGAGAGTTTAATATATTTTTGTTTTGTTGTATTGGGGGAACGTTGGTCTTCTAAGGCAGCTGGAGGCTCTGTGGGCTTCTCACCCAAAACCACATTTACAGCAATCACCCTGGCAGGCTCTTGGTGCCACTCTTTAACACGGGGCAGAGCAGGAGGACCTGGGGAAGCTGCAGTAGCCTTGATTGTTCACTGCTGTTACCAGCAATTTCTGCCTGGCCTCTACATACATGGATTTCTACCTCTGTGTACAGGCAGGGCAATAATGGCATTCCTGAGCATGTGGTGGTCAGATCTTGTCTTGCACGTGCTCTTGGGGATGCCCAGGCCTGTTAGAGGAAGGCTTGTGGCATGCAACACTCCCCTGGCATGGACCACAGCTCTGGCTGTGCTGAGGTGTGGCTCTCCTCTCCAGACCAGTTAGCAGAAACATAACTGTTTATTGACCAGTGAACAGCTATGAGGAAATGAACAAAACAGAAAAATAATCAATAACCTAAGTACCATACCACCCATCAAATTACATAATTATGCTAACTGTAAGGCACAGCTATGAAGTTATGAGTGCTCAGTCTCAGATTAATGAGTCTTATACAAAGTGTCATTGAAGGCTGGCTGTGCAAGTCCCATGGTGCAGCTCTGTCCCCTCTGGAGACCTGAGGGTACGAGTCTAGCACATTATCCCAAGCAACGCATTCCAACTTCCCAGGGCTTGACTCTGCAGGTCAATATTGCTACAACCCTTAGATGTCCACACTCCTACCATCAGCAGGAGCCCTCTGCTTATCTTTGGTGGGCTTCATACCTTACCCTTCATTCTTCAGCATCACAGTATCACAAGGTTGGAAAGGACCTCTGAGATCATCAAGTCCAACCTATAACCCAACACTAACACCAACCATCATCTAAACCATGGCACTCAGTGCCACATCCAATCTCCCCTTAAACACCTCCAGGGTCGGCGACTCCACCACCTCCCTAGGCAACGCATTCCAATGGCCGATCACCCTTTCAGTGAAGAACTTCTTCCTCACATCAAGCCTAAACTTTCCCTGACGAAGCTTGAGTCCATGCCCTCTAGTTCTGTCACTGGTCACCTGAGAGAAGAGACCAACCCCTGCCCGACTACAACCTCCTTTTAGGTAGTTGTAGAGAGCAATGAGGTCTCCCCTGAGCCTCCTCTTCTTTAGACTAAACAGCCCCAACTCCCTCAGTCGCTCCTCGTAGGGCTTATGCTCCAGCCCCTTTACCTTTACATTCCAGTATCCTAACATCTTTCCCAAACTGGGGGGCCCAGAACTGTACACAGTATTCCACGCCCACCTTTTTGTTATCTTCACCCAAATCCCTCCCAAATAAACAACCTGCCCCTGATTACTTCCTCCCCATTTGTCCTGGTTTTGCTATGGCCATACCTAAGTGGGGTTCTTCTGATGACATTACCTAGACAGTCGCAGCCTTGTGCGGTGTTACTGGTAGGGATACACACTGCAGGCAGCCTGGCTCCCCACAGCTCCTCCATGGTTGTTGTGTTGGGTTTATTTTCCCTCCTGCAGTTACCAGACACAACTATTCCACATTAGCCTTGATCCCCATGCAAGCTGATCAAACACCAGCAGGACTTTATCTGGCAGTTTACATACCAGAGAGCAGCAGCAGAGCCACTTGTTTGTTACCTTTCTTGCCAGCACTGCTGGGGACTCAGGTCTGTGGACCTGCATGCTCCAGCAGTACCTTCTGTTCACAAGCTACCCCCTGGTCTGCCTGACCTCCTCCAAGGACATTCAGAACACTCTGGGTGCTTGTAAACTCAATCCCTTCTGGCTGGAAGCCACCAAAACTGTTCGGCTAGCAAGGCACATTAAGATATTCAACTGGGCACGTGAGCATGCTCTTTCCTTTCCAAACAAGCAAAGCATATATAGAAGAATAAAAACCAACATGATTTCTATCATAACTATTAACAAGTACAGGATAAGTTCATTACGTGCTGAACAGCAGCAGCTTTTGGAAAACAATCCATGGATATGTCATACCAATAATGTACAGTTCACAATTTCAGTCCCCAGTTCCGACAGTTCCTTACATGCCGAGATGGTCCTCAGACTTGCAATTTGCTGTTTGCTCTCCGGTTTCTTGGCTCCCTTCTGTATGCTGTCAGTTGTCTGAATACCTCATCCCAATGAAGCCTCTCAGTTCCCAGACATTAGTCCCTTGGTCTGGAGCAAACCCCTGCTTTTGAGAACAGACAAATGAATGTACACCGCTAGCAGATGTAATGCCACATCTTCGGTCTTCTCCTGGAACCACAGAGGTCATGTTATCCTCCCACTCCCCCACTACTGGCGAAGCGACCGCAGACACAGCCTGCACTGTTACCAAACACCACTGGAGTTCCCACGCTGACTTGCTCCACTGATATGTGGCAATATTCTTGTGAGGTCCACAAACAACTGTACAGAATGAGTACATCAGTTTCATTTAGTTGTCCATTTGCAACAGCGGTTGGTGGAACTTTCCTTGTAATACGTCATCTCTTTGTTGTACTTTGTTGGACTAGCTCTGTTCTCAGGCACACAATTTAAAAAGCTGTTTTAAGAGCTAACAATTGAGCTTGAGTACAAGAGATATTATTTCATTTAATCCCTTATAGTTAGTTGTTTTGGGCTTTTATCTTGGCAGTTACTTTTCCAATGTGCTGCATTTGATTATCCCAAGTAGTTATCACTGCTGTTGCACCAAACAAAGGCCTGAAGTTTGTTACCCATTTACCTTGTATACAATTCAAAATTGCTGCCATTTTCATAGAACGAATCACAGGATGGTTAAGGTTGGAAGAGTCCTTTTGAGATCATCTGGTCCAAACCCTTGTTCAAGCTGGGTCACCTAAAGCCAGTTGCTTAGGACTGTCTTCAGATAGCTTTTGAGTATCTACCACTGTTACACCTGAAAGTCAGCAGAACACACTGAACAGAACCACCAATGCTTTCACAATATTACTGATGCTGTCTTAACACAATGATGAGCACCTCAAAGAGGATGGTTCTCATTGAAGCTCTCTGTGATCCACATTACCAGAGCTACATTTGATCTTCAAAACCAATCTTACACGTTAGTTAGAAACATTCTCTTTGATTTCCTTGCAACAGGCCCCATCTACCCATAGACAACGCACCTCCACCCCCTCCTTAGTTTCAAATTAGTTCTGTGTTTCCCAACCCATGAGCCACACTCACCCCTAAATTTTCTCTAGGCTGTCCCCTTCATACCCGAGCTGTGAATAGGACCACACTTCCCAGAAGGTGTTGATTTTCATGTTGCTTTTTATTGCGTGCTGTTCCTGAGCTGTACAACTCCAGAGCTCAGCACAGGCCCATGCTCTCTGCTGACTGAACCCTGCATCAGGATCAAAACAGTACCAGAGGCACACAGCTGTTTACTGTACGTCTGTCTGTGGGGTAGCGCCACAGAGCAGCTCCTAAGAGCTCTTTAGTCCCCTGGTTCAGCACACAAATAGAAATGCTCCATCCCAGTCCCCTGTCTTTGACAAATTAACTTCTGTCTCACCTTGATGGACCTATTAGCTCTCTCCACTACCCTCGAGGACTGTGGATGGTAGGAAATGCAAGTTAACTGATGTACCTCCTACCCCTCCCAGGAACTTCTGAACTGGTACATCTGTCAAAAGGTCTCCTTTATCTGAATCAGTTAAGGTTAGAGAGCCACATCTGTCCAATACTGCACATAGTCACCAAACAGTTGTGTTAACAGTAGCCTCATGCGCGCTGCCATTGCCTCTACCCATCTTGTTGTGTCAATGGCAACACACACAAGTAGATACAAAGCCTCATTTGATCTCTTGAAGGGGCCCACTTAACCAATTTGCCACTGCTTAAGTGATGCCCATTCCCAGGGGTCAAAGACTTAACCCAATGCAGATTTAAAATTCATTCCAAGGGTTTCCACCATCCATATATGCCACACCCCTAGATTTCCACAGAAATCATAAAAACAGGGATTTTCAATCGCAATCTACAAGGCTTTTGTTGCACACCCTTAGTTGTCTTGCCACTTTTCACTGCGTATACCATACGGGTACTGGGACAGGAAGAGAGGTCTCCAGCTAGAACTACCTCATACTCTTCACTTCCTACCCCTGCTCTGTTTTACTTTTAGACTGGCACTTCACCGACTTGGGGACAACTCCCGTGACCGCTACATTATTTGAGGCAGCAGTGCAATACAATTCTCCCTTGGAAAGATCTACTTTGAACTGAGACAGAAAACTCATTCCTAAAATGTTTGCCCCCACTTTTACCAGAACTATCTACCCTTCCAGTTTATCTTTCCCTACCTACAACTGCGCTTAGACATTTTTTCCCATCCTTTTTCATCTTCCCACTCCCAATATCTCCGCAGATGTAGCTGGGAGTGGACTCTGATAAACTAATAATGTTGTCTCTTATCCCATAACAACTAAATTCCCACTTCCTGTTCAACACATATCATAATTCCACGCAGTCCCTTCCCCCTGCACATCAGGTTAGTGTGGTGGAGGTTAATCCCACTGACACCAGGAGCTGGGACTTCTAATCTTCAGAGTCACCCAAGGCTGGGCGCAGCTTTCTCTTTTGGACAGGGGGAGGAGCTGATAGATTCATCTGTTTCAGTTTTTCCCAAATCTCCTCTTGCTTCATCCCCTTTTCCTGAAAGATTTTCTTCATTTTGGCAAGTAAAACCCCTGTGGGCTGACTATCAAGCTCTCCTTCATTCACCCCCTGGTTTATTAAATATCTCCAAATTGTCCCTCTAGGAATGTATTTTCTCCTCTTTGCTCCCATCCCATCCTTCTTTGCAGTCCCTTTCCCCTTGGTTTCCACCAGGGTTCCCACGTTCTCCAAGGTAGCCATGCATTCACCAAGGGGACGGCCGATTAAAGTAGACCCCAGGCTGATGAAGAACCCCTTGTGCAACTCGGGAGCACGGCAGGCCAGCGCCCCCACATCCCCCGGCTCCACGTTCACCCCATAGATGTCAAAGTCGCGGGTCACCGTTTTCTCCCTTTGCTTTAACACCCGGAGTAAGACATTCCCACACACATAGGCTGACGCCTCCCGGACATCTCTCCAAGGTGCTCCCTCCATGTTATCTTTGAGAGGCTCGTACTCCCCCAAATTCCTGATCACCAGCCTCAAGATCTCCCCTCCCAGCACCTCTTGGGCGGGTAGGGCCCTGACAACCGCGCCCACCTTGGGCCAGGGCAGCCCGATAGCAGTCACCACCTGCTTTGCCGCCTCATGCGTGAAGGGAGCGCACTGCTCCAGCGTCCAAACTCGGTTAACCCACACGGGCCATCCCTCCTTGTGTTTCCTCCAAACCCTCTCTTTCCTGGACGCATCCTCACCTCTTTTTCCCTCCGTTCGCTTCACCTTCCCAGACTCCGCAGCACCCACCGCCGGCACCGACGCCTCTTCTTGCGCCTCCAAGCTCCATCCATCCCCATCCCACACCTCCGGGTCCCAATCTGCTTTACTGAGAGCTGCCAGCTTCCTGCGATCCCAGCCCTTGCCCAGGGACAGCAGGGTGCCCAAGCACTGCACCCTTCTCCTCAGCCGCCTGTTCTCGGCCACCCCGGCGCTCAGCTGCTCCCGGAGCTGCCGGAGTTGCTCGGCCTGCTCGCCCAGCACCTCGCTGCGAACCACCTGCAGGCTGTTCTGCAGGTCCTGGATGCACCGTTCCTTCTCCTCCACCGCCGCCTGCAGGACCCGGGCCAGGTCGAATAGCAGCCACTGCAAGGCCGAGCACTTCTTGTCCCCTTTGGGGTGGCAGGCGGATACGTAGTTCAGCCACAGCGTCTCCGCAGCCTTCAGGGTGGGCTCCTGCCCCAACACCTTGCTGTCCCACGGGTCCCCCCCGTGCTCCAGCATGACCTGCACCAGCACCCCCCCCTCCTCCTGGCTCGGGGAGCTCTCCGGCTCCTCTTTCTCCTTTGACTTCCCACCCCTCGTCAGCCACATCTTAACGCCAGCCAGCGCTGAGCCGGGGACGCCTCGGGCAGCCCCGCGCCTGCCACCTCTCCCTACCCCTGCAAGAGGCGCTCCCTCTGTAGGGCCGGTGCCCGGCTGGGGCGAGCGGAGCGTCTGCTGGAGAACGGGCAGCGGGAAAGCTTCCCCCGCACCCCTCCCGTACCGCGCGACCTGCTGGCGGCTCCAACTGGCTACCCCTCCCGATGCCTCCAGGTGGTCGGATCCCGCCCCGCCGCGGCGCCGGCTGTTATAGCCCTGTTCCTCCCACCCGGCTCCCGGAGCAGCCTCTCCCTCCCCCCTCCCTCCCACCTGCTGCACACCGCCCGGCCCCGCCCCCAGTCGCACCACCCAGCCTACAGCCGCCCACAGCCCCGCTGGCTGCAGCTCCGCCCCATCCCGCCGCTCACGGGGCGGTGGGCGAGGCTTTCCCCCTGGGCGAAGCTCTCCGGGCGCCTCGCCCCGCGGGCAGGCGGTGGGCGGGGCTCTGCCATCGGGCGGGGTTCCCCGGCGCCGCGCCCCTCGCCGGGCGGTGGGCGGAGTTCCCCTGCGCCTCATCCTGCAGGAGGCCGATGGGCGGTGCTCCTTGCGGACAAGGCTTTCAGGTTGCCTCTCCTCGCAGGCGGGCGGTGGGCGGGGTCCTCTGGGGCCCCGTCCCTCTCCGGGCGCCGGGCGGGGTCCTGAGTGTCCATGGCCGCGGGGCTGCGGAGAGCCAGCTGCTTCCGCCCTCTGCTGCTGCCGCGGGGCGCGGGCTGCCCGTGCCGGCCGGGTTCGGCGCACGCCGCCATGGAGCAGCCCGGCGCTCCCCCCGCGCAGCCGGGCAGCCCCGCGGGTTGGCTGGGCGCGCTGCGCTTCGACAACCTGGCGCTGCGCTCGCTGCCCGTGGACGCCTCGGGGGACGGCGCCCCGCGGGCCGTGCCCGGCGCCTGCTTCTGCCGCGTGCGGCCCAGCCCCGTGCAGAACCCCCGGCTCGTGGCGATGTCCCTGCCGGCGCTGGCGCTTCTGGGGCTGGAGGCGCCCGCGGGCGATCAGGAGGCGGCGGAGGCCGAGGCGGCGCTGTATTTCAGCGGGAACCGGCTACTGCCGGGCGCTGAGCCCGCCGCCCACTGCTACTGCGGGCACCAGTTCGGCAGCTTCGCGGGGCAGCTGGGCGACGGCGCCGCCGTGTACCTGGGCGAGGTGCTGAGCCCGCGCGGCGAACGCTGGGAGCTGCAGCTCAAGGGCGCCGGCATCACCCCCTTCTCCCGGTAAGGCCCTGGGGGGTGGGGGGAGCCGCGTCCTGGGGTCACGCGGGGAGGAGAGGAGGCTGAGGGGGGCAGCTCAGCGCAGTTTGCTGCTTCCTCAAAAGGGAGGAGGAGGAGCAGGCGCTGATCTTTCTGGCGAGCGGTGACAGGACCCGAGGGAATGGCAGGAAGATGTGCTAGGGAGGGTTAGGTGGGGTATCAGGAAAAGGTTCTTCACTCGGAGGGTGAGGGAGCACTGGAACGGGCTCCGCAGCGAAGCAGTCACGGTGCCAAGCCGGACACTATCCAAGAAGCACTTGGGCAATGCTCTCGGACAGACGGTGTGAATGTTGGGGTTGTCTTATACAGGGACAGGAGTTGGACTCGATGATCCTTGTGGGTCCTTTCCAGCTCAGGACGTGCCATGATTCTAAGCGCCCGTGCATGGAGAGCCTGCTGCCCCGGGGAGGCTGGGAACAGGGACGGGCTGCCCTTCCTGCTGACGGCATTAGCGAGGTGCTTCTCCAGCTGGATTTGTTCTGAGGATCCTTCCCGGAGGCAGAGGTCATCTCTTAAACCCTCGGGTTTTTCCCTAACCTTACTGCAGCAAGTGCAATACTTAAATGCTGAACCAGAAGGTGGCAAAGCTTTCATCTGGAAAATAAGGCTGTAATTGCATCTCCTTCAGCTGACACAGTGCTTCTGTTCCTACTTACTCTCCTCTGAGGTTTCCCCCCCTCAGGAGGACACAGACTGTGATGAAAGTGGAGACAGCAGTGTGCGATAGCCACCCGACTGCTTGCTGCTGTTATTATCCTATGGCCCACACACACTGTGTTTAAAAATGCAGGTGTTTGGTTTGTGCTGCCGGTCTCTTTGCTGACAACATTGCCTTTCCTCTGTCCTTCCTGGCTGTGGAAAGGAATGGTGGAAAAGCCCCCCGAAATGGCATACTGGAAAAAAATCCCTGCAAGGGATGGATACCTTGCTGCCTTTTCATGGTTTTTTTTAAATGTAATTGCCATGTGTTCCCATATTTAAAATCCACATTTCTAAATAACTTACCCAGAAAGATCCAAAGTAATATTATTTTTCAAGAGGCATAAGAGTAGCTATTTTAGTAAGAGGAAATCAATGACTTATTAAATGATAAAACAACTATACTTGTCCAAAGTTATTTAGTTTTTGGAAGACACTATTGTGTCAATAAAAACAATAGAGTTAATGATGAGAAGGCATATGTGTAACAGGAAGGTTTATTTTCTTCTGCTAGATGCGGTCTTTATTGCAAGCGTGTTGTGTCCATCTAACTGAGCCTTAACAGAAGTTTGAAGGTTGGGCTGTCATTCTTAGATCTGCCACTACTTTTTTGTGTGACTGTGGACAGAGTGTGTCACTCCTAGGCTTTTGTTTCTCCACTGTTGAGGGGAGGCAGGAGTTCCTGCTTTTATAGCCTGAAAACTTAGTGTGTGTCCATATCTTCTTGTTGCAGACAAGCTGATGGTCGGAAAGTCTTGCGGTCGAGCATACGGGAGTTCCTATGCAGTGAGGCTATGTTTCACCTAGGAATACCAACAACGAGGGCTGGAACGTGTGTGACATCCGACTCGAAAGTTGTCCGTGATATATTTTATGATGGGAATCCAAAAAGTGAAAGGTGTACAGTTGTTCTGAGAATTGCTTCCACATTTCTAAGGTAGAAGCCAATTTTGTTGGTGTTTTGTGTTCTTTTAGAACCAAGCACAGCGGTCTTTTACATACCATTTTAAATGTATTTCCATAACAATACTATTTGCATGTTTCTTGTTCTGGAGGCTTGCAGCTCTTTACTAGGCTGTAGGAAGCTGCCCTTCTTGTTCAGCAGATGGAATGAGCTCATATCTTTGCACGCAGACAGATAAATGCTAAGGATATGTGCCTAGGAAAACCTAAATTCTGCAGACACCAGAAGAGATTATTTGTGTTTATGTTGGCACAGAATATACATGCTTTTTTTCATGCTGATAGTAGTGGTGGATTTTAGCTCGACTCTTAATTCTAAAGCTATTCTAATGTAGTCAAAGTCTGGGTGTACTTCCCCTGCCTGAGAAGTGTACGAAGTTCTTGCTCTGACACAGAACATTAAATGTTTCAGGAAGTTGTATTGCTTATTGTAAAGTAACACAGTATTAGAGGAACATGAGGCATAAGGAGTATGTGCCTCATATGTGTATATGTATATGGGGAAAAATCTGTTTTACATTCATGATGTATGACCTAGTACAAGGGGTAGTAGCTTTAAACTGGAAGAGGGTGGACTTAGATTAGATGTAAGAAAGAAATTCTTCACCTCTTCCAGCAGTGAAGCACTGGAACAGGTTGCCCAGAGGAGTTGTGGATGCCCCATCCTTGGAAGTGTTCAAGGCCATGTTGGATGGGTCTTTGAGCAACATGGTCTAGTGGCAGGTGTCCCTGCCTGTGGCAGGTGGGGTTGGACCTGTACTTGATGATCTTAGTGGTCTTTTCCAGCCTCAATGATTCTGTGATCCAGCCCAAACCGTTCTATGATGCTAGTATTTTAAATAAGTCCCGTTTCCTGTATATTTACTCAGGATAAGGATTTTTCTGTATAATTGGTTGTAAGAAATTTTAATAAGCTGGTCATTGAGTCACTGAGCCTTACTAGGTTCAGTGTAGCAATTTTGGGGGTCTTTTCTCTTGGGATAGTTGACGGACTGGTGTTAAACTCAGGAGATGGTGTGGTGTTATTGCAACAACAGTAAATGTTTTTACTACATATAATATCAAATCAAGTTAATAGTATCACATATTACTAAAAGTCATTTTTATTATTTTAAAACAGATTTGGTTCTTTTGAGATTTTTAAACCTCCTGATGAATACACAGGACGCAAGGGTCCCAGTGTTAACCGAAATGATATTCGAATACAGATGCTTGATTATGTGATTAGCACTTTCTATCCTGAAATCCAAGAGGCTTATTCAGACAACAGTATTCAGAGGAATGCTGCTTTCTTCAAAGAGGTAAGATCAGATTCTCTTCATAAATCCAAAGCAGTCATCTTTAGGAACTTCATCTGCAAGTAGGAATGACTGGATTCAGTTAAAATGTTGTCATCTGATTGCCTGAACTATTCTTTTCTTTGGAGAAAACACTCTTAATAGAACTGCTTATTGATGAAAGCAATGTTGGTATTGTTCAAACCAGTAAAAGCTATTTAACCTTTTTTAATAGTAAATCATGATTTCTCTGCTCTGGGAGAGCTTCCCAAGACTTGTCTCCATTTGCTGAGAGTGTCTTAGGCTTCGTGGGGCAATTATGGCCCAGACTGTCAGATGATGAGTTGACAATACTGAGACATCACTCACAAGGTATCATCTTTTAAAATACTGATAATATTGAGTCCCTTCCCGTCTCTCCTCTTCCAAATTACAAATGGGACTGTTGACTGAAATCACTTCATTGCCAGGCTTTAGCACTGGAATGCTTAAAGGCAGTCCAGCACTGCAAGGGCTTGCCTGAGAAAGTTGCAAAACCTTCAAGTTGTGCGTTGCCTTACTGCTGCTGTGCTTTCGTCCCAACCCTGGTGGCCTGTTTTTTTTTTTTTTTTTGAGTTTTACCATCATCCTGGCACAGAGCCATCGTGCAGGACGTGCCTCCTGTACTGGTTTATGGCCTGCCAATTATCAGTTTTGGACATATGTTGCTACTTGGAGTGCCTTCTCCTCTGTTAACTAACTTGGTTTTTAAACTATGATGAAATGCACTTAAGCTTTGCATGTGCAGAGAATAGTTGCTTTTAATTTCAGTACATTGAGAGCAATTTGAGAAGATGAGTCATTTTAGCTATGAAAATAGCTTAATTTAAAACTTTTAGCTAATGACTACATAAAATTTTTGTTTACAGGAATTCAGTATTTAGAAATACTCTGGCTTATTTAAAAGCCAGGTTAACTTCCTGAATATTAAATTTTGTAGGACATATCTGTTGTGGTGGACAGGTGTGCTACTTTAATTAAATAACTAAAACTATGTTAAATTATTACTATTTATTTGAAGAATCAGGCACATGCAGTGATTATAGTCAAGGATTCCCAACTAACTCTCAGCTAAGCAATGGATAAACTCTGGTGTAGCATGCATTCAGTGAAGAATTATATTAAAATAAAATTATCATTCTTGGAATATTTTTAGTTAACCTTGTAGCTTTTTTTCCACTCTCAGCAAATTAAGAGAAGTGCTTATCAGTGCTAAAACTTCTTATCAGGGTATATTTTTTTTGTATAAACTTCTTACCTTCCTGTAAATCACTCTTACATACCAGGTAAATGGAAGGACTAACTTTACACTGGGCTTTGTTGCATATAGTTATTTTTTTCTTAGAATTTGCTTATGTTTTCTCCTGCCTGTAGTTTAAGGGTCTTGAAAATTAATAGTAAGCAACAGAATTTATTTGTATAATGTCTAGAATAGTGGGCAAGTCTGATGTCAAACAGTTTACCTAATTTCAGTGTTCTGTCTCCAGTACGTATTGAAGCTGTGAAGTTGATCTGCAAGTCAAGTAGGGAAGGAAAGAAGAGGAAGCAAACAAAAATGGGAGTGGGAATCAGGGTAGCTACTAAAAGGAGGAGAGAGGCAAACTAGCTTTCAGTGATGTGTGTGTCTGGCATACTGCCAGAATCTATCTCCATCAGAGCTGTAGAAAAATCAGTTCGGACCAGGAAATACTTAAATGCATTGTGTTGAAAAAGAAAAAAAAAAAACATCTCTTCCAGATAACAAAGCGGACAGCGAGACTGGTTGCTGAATGGCAGTGCGTTGGGTTTTGCCACGGTGTGCTGAATACGGATAACATGAGCATAGTTGGACTCACCATTGACTACGGCCCTTTTGGATTTATGGACCGGTCAGTGTGGTGTCATTATTTAAAATGTGCATGTGCTATGTAGAGCAGTCCTGATGTTAACATTGCTTTAATATTTTAACTCTAAAGTACATTTATGAACCCTGTTTACGGCAAAGTAGGCTAACTTAGTTCTAGTTGTCCTGTAATTCTTTTCAACTTCTTTTTAACTGCATTCACAACACCTCTAACTGTTAGACTGTTGTGTCCTGGAGGGTTTGAGAGGGCAGGAAAATTATCTAATGACATGACTGGGAAAAGAATTATAGAGCATTCCCTTTCAAAGTTTTTAGTTTTCTAGAGCAGACCAAAGTAATAACAGTAATACTTCTCATGGTACTAGTGTCCAGATAACTAGAAGAGTGCTAACTATTTCTTCATTTGTAGATATGACCCTGAGCACATTTGCAATGGTTCTGATAACACAGGGCGCTATGCTTACAACAAGCAGCCAGAGATTTGCAAGTGGAACCTGGGGAAGCTTGCTGAAGCTCTAGTTCCAGAGCTGCCCTTGGAAATAAGTGAATTCATCTTGGAAGAAGAATATGATGCAGAATTTGAGAAACATTATTTGCAGAAGATGAGGAAGAAACTAGGCCTAATCCAGCTGGAATTAGAAGAAGATAGTAAGCTGGTGTCTGAACTTCTTGAAACCATGCATCTCACAGGTTGGTGAGGAACACAGTGGATTATTATTTAAGAGCCCATCAATATCTTACAGTCAACCCAAAATGTAGTTTTTGTCTTGACCTTAAAGAAAGCAGCCTTGTGCAAGTACATTTTCTTGTGAGAGAAGAACAAAGGGATGAAAAATAATTACCTTCTTGTGGACTGTGAGGCAGTTGTTGCCTTGACAGAGGGCTCCCCTGTCTCACATTTGCACCCTCACTGAGGAAGCAGTTTATTTACGTGTTCAGAGAGGCGACCTGTACTGCTGCGAGGGCTGGGGATAGGTGGAAAATATGGGACCCGTTTTTCTGCTGATTTATTAGATGCATTACTCAGAGTTTACTTTTTCAGGTGGAGATTTTACAAATATTTTCTACTTGCTGAGTTCATTCTTAGTAGACTGTGATCCTTCAAAACTGGAAGACTTCTTAGAAAAGCTTACAAGTCAGTGTGCTTCTATGGAAGAACTGAAAGTTGCTTTCAAACCGCAGATGGATCCAAGGTAATAGCTTCTTAAAAGCTTTTGGCTCGTGCTTTTAGTTTCTTCATAACCATAATGAACTCTGCATACTGTTTAATATTTGACTAAGTCTGGAAATTTCCCATTTAGCAGACGCATTGTGATCTACAGCAGCGCAGACTCATGTATTTTGTGACTGGTCAATGCTTAGCAGTGGATTGTGGTACTTGACTCGTGAGATAAAGTTGTCTGACCTTTTGTTTGGCCCTTTTTTTTTTTTCCTCCACTGTCTCTGCTGAATAAGGCAATGAGACTGCCAGATAATGAGATGGTACAGAAATATTTATGGAAGAAATGGATTTTCTGTGTTCTGCCAGTGTACTGTCAGCAGATAATCACAGTGGTCTAGACTAAGTGTAACATAAAGGCATGCTTCAGGCTCTGAAAACTGTGTGGTGCTGTCCATGTCCCATTTGATAGGTTATGTTCTACAACCCAGCTGCTCTGGGTGTGGAAAAATGATAAGTTTTGTTCAATGATTACTTATAACAGGGATGGCAGCAGTTTTTCACTTTTTGGAGCAGTGGAAGATGGGGAATGAGTGTGACCCATGAATGTATGATTTCGTTTTCTAGCATCTTCCTAGATGGAGAAAGAAATTAAAGTGGGGATATTTTAGGCAGGGTGTTGTGTGTCTGCCTCTCCCTTCTCCCCCAGTTAATGTGTTCATGAAGGCAACGAACCTACCAAATTCTTCAGATTTTTCTGTGTGTTGATATCACAGTTAACTTGCAGAAAGCAGGGGGTTAGGAAGATGGGCTGGTGTGAAACTTGTATGAACAAGTTTGGTGTTATGCCAAGGTTGTAGTCATCTATCATTTTGGAGATAGTACTGACTATATAAATTTTAGTGATGATACACTAAAATGAAAGGGAACTAAATTAAGGTGGTGGATACTACTTACTTAATTGTTCCAGGTTTCAGCTACTTTGAAATAGTAAGCAGATATCATGCAATATGAAGATACTTTGTGTGACAGATGAGACAGTATTTATGAAAAAATATTACTTTCAGGCTTACAGGAATGTGAAAAGTAGCTCTAAGTCATCATTCTATGGATGTAAAGCTTTGGAAGGGCATAGTACTCTGTTAAAGTGAGCAAGTGTTATCACAGTGCTTGAATATCATAGAGCTGGGCACGTCAGATGGGTAAATCAGATTTGGATAGTACTGTTGAGTTTATATAAACTCAAAAATCAAAGCAATTAGCTTATCTCTGCTTATTAAAAGTAGGAAAATATAATCTGATATAATGAGTTGTCTGTTTTGAGGCCAAGGAATAATGTTTCTTTTCTCATTCGTTTATAAATGCATTCACAAAAGGAAATAAAAATATTTACTGTGTTTTGATATGCTGCAACTTAATCCTCTTTCTAGGTTTGTTTTACTTTTTGTTCTAGTACAGTTTTTCATCACGGAAAAATAAAAGTTGTCTGGCACTGTATGAAATGTAACGTGAAGCTGTTGTACAGTACCAGACAATCCTAGTCAAACTTGCAGCAAAATAGCCTGGATATTGTTAGGAATTCAGTATCATAAAGCAGTTCTCATTCTGTGATTTAGACTGGTTAAATATAAAGAATTAAAAAACCCCAAACAAACAACCTGTTGCCTCATGTGACTTAAATGAGGTATCTTTCCCTAGTCAGTTTGTGTTTTTCTTGGCACTCGTAAGAGACCGTAGAGAAGCTATTTGATGTGTGTTTCTCAATACTACCCATTAACAAAAAAATTGTTGACAAGATCAAATACTGTACAGATGCTTGAAAGATGGTTTCAGATAAATGCACAAATACGATTTTTAAAAACCTATACATTTCCAGGTATGAAAGGATATTAAAGCTAGAGCAATGAAATCACTGCTTAGGAAATAATGTAAGGCAAAGAAATGCTAAACATATTTTAGTGGCCAGTTCAAATATAAGCGTAAAAGGAGTCTAACAGTGCAAAGCAGTAGGCAGGTACAAAGTCCGCTATTGAAGATAAAAGGACTCCTACACTTAAGGCTAATTAGATCTTTTAATTTCAGCTGTCATTAGCAGGTGAAAAGAAGTGAACCTGACCTTGAACTTCATGTGCAGGGAGATGAACGAGTGGTTGAAATGCCAAGTGAACTTGCCCACTGAAACACTGTCCCTACAGTCAGGATGCCACTCTGTCCAGACTCTCACCACCAACACTGAATAGCATGATTAGAAGCCAATTTATAGGAAAACAGCAGTAAGAGTCAATAATTAAAAAATATCATGGTATTCCTTTAGTACTAAGACTAATCTATGATTCTAAGATTAGTAGGTGTTGGATCCTTATTCTGCTGCTGCAGTATTAATGTGAGGAAAAGAAATTTTAAAAAGCCCAACCCTATGGATTGTGCATTGTCTTGGTACCCAAGTAAGATAAAATTCCTTATTCCAAATTCCTTTTAAAGCTCCAAGTGTTTTGATGAGAATTGCACATCTAAACCCAACTGGTAATTTTGAAAATCTACTGTCTGTATTTCATGTACCATAGAAATGTGAATTAAACACACTGAAGAAGGGGAAAGAAACAGTCAAATTGGTATAATTTATTATACATGTGTTCTGTTAATTATAAAGTGCTGTTATTTAACCTCTCTAGTGAAATCATAGGATATTATGAAAGCATTCACATCTATTTTATGGTTGCAAAATGATGGTACTTGACAGCCAGCTCAACTTCAATATCTAATGTGTTTGTTTCTCTTGTTCCCAGGCAACTGTCGATGATGCTGATGTTGGCTCAGTCTAATCCTCAGCTGTTTGCATTAATTGGAACAAAAGCTAATATAAATAAAGAATTAGAACGCATTGAACAGTTCTCTAAACTGCAGCAGTTCACAGCAGCTGATTTACTGAGCAGAAATAAAAGACACTGGAAAGAATGGCTGGAGAAATACAGGTAAGGCTTCTCGGTATTCAGAGCAGTGTATTTGTTCTGTGTTTTATGTGAGAACAGTGTGCCTGTCTTGAAGTGTACAGGTTGGGAGGGATGTGAGGAGCATGCGATATTAACTACTCCAAGGTCAGTATCTGTGTTACTGTGAAAGTTGAGGGGCATCTGTGGGGTTTGTTTACTAGATTCTGGGGAAGGGGTGGGGCTGTAGAAATCATCTCACATCAAATCTAGTATTAAAAGTGCTTCAAGAACGTCAAGGTTGATTCTAGCAGAGGCTGGTTTCAGTTGTGGGCTATTAAGTGCTCAGTCACTACAGTTGAATGATCTCTAAGTATTTTAGCCTTTTAATTTTCTTTTTTACACAGAAAAATCTATATATTAATATAGAAGGCAAGTAGAAGTATTGGTCAAAGAATGACTAATAACTTTAAAGTCCTAAAAACTCAAGGTAGCAAGCTGGCCAAAGACTTAAAGATCTTGGAGTCCAACTGCAAACCTAACACTGCCAAATCTAGCACTAAACCACATTTATAAGTACCACATCTACACATCTTTTAAATAGCTCCAGGGATGGTTACTCAACCCCTTCCCTGGGCAGTCTGTTCCAGTGTTTGACAGCTCCTTCAGTGAAGTAGTATTTCCTAATATCCAATCTAAACCTTGCCTGGTGCAGCTTGAGGCAATTTCCTCTTTCCCATCACTTGCGATTTGGAGGAAGAGACCAACACCCACCTCGCTACAGCCTCCTTTCAGGTAGCTGTAGAGAGCAATAAGGTCTCCCCTCAGCCTCCTGTTTTCCAGATTTAAACAGCCCCAGTTCCCTCAGCCACTCCTCATAATACCTGTGCTTCAAACCCTTCACCAGCTCTGTTGCCCTTCTCTGGAGACACTCCAGTAACTCAACATCCTTTTTGTACTGAGGGGCCCAAAACCAAACACAGTATTTGAGGTATGGTCTCACCAGCACTGAATGCATGGGAACGATCACATCCCTAGTCCACATCATTCCTGATAAAAGCCAGAATGCTCTTGGCCTTCTTGGCCACCTGGGCACCCTGCTGGCTCATATTCAGCTGGCTGTTGACCAACACCCCAAGGTCCTTTTCTGCCAGGCAGCTTTCCAGCCACTTGTCCCCAAATTATAGATGATGTCATGCTTATTAAGAACTGCAAACTAAGATAGACCTTAGTTTTGAAACAGATAAACTTCTACGTGTGGATCTTGAACCAAGCCAATTGCTTTCACTTGCTTAATTTCAGAGTCCGTTTGCAAAAAGAAGTAGAAAGTGTTGGTGATGCTGATACCTGGAACACCAATCGTGTGAAGGTCATGAATTCAAACAATCCAAAATATATCTTGAGAAATTATATTGCCCAGAATGCCATAGAAGCAGCTGAAAATGGGGATTTCTCAGAGGTATGCTTGTAGTACTTAACATCTGTGTTAGTTTCTGTGGATGTGTAGTGGTGCTGTTGTTGACTGTCATTATGTTATGTGAGGTTCGTTCTGGCATCTCAGGCAGTTATGGGATTGGGAATTTGCTGTTCAGAAGGTCAGTATTATTTTTGAGACAACTGTGGTTTTAATGACTGCAGAAAAAAGGAAGGAATTGAAAATATGCATCTGACCTTCACTTCCTTTTGTAGGCTGATCCCAGGACAAGATGCTTACCCCTGTTTTTATTGTCTTCTGAATGGTGTTCACTGTGGGAGGCAGTTGGGGATGAATTTATACCTGCTTCTTGCTGTGCTGTTACTTTTCAGAAGTCCTGGCTTTCACCTGTGGGGTTCAGTTTGTGGATCGTTAGATGCAGAATATGGGAAATTTAACTTATTTTGAGAAATGGTATAAGAACTTATGTTCAAGACTTGTATTTCAAGATGCCTGTATTTCAAGTTCGATACAGATACAACCTCAGCCAGTTAAGATTTTACAGTTTTTTAGTCTATTTGATACACATTATTCATGCATTTAATATTTGGCTTGTCCAGACTTTGTGTATTAGAGCATGCTCAACATTTATTTGGTGAGGTTCTCTACATCATTTTGCCTTTACTTTCTAAATTCTCATAACCATGTTATGTTTTCTTTGTAGGTAAGAAATGTACTGAAAGTCTTGGAGAACCCATTCCAAGCAGCAGAAGACTTCAGGGAGGTAAAGGAAGATGCAGAAGAGGAAGGAGCAACTGCTACGGCAGCCGCCTGCGCTCAAGAGACCGGAAGCAAACTGCCGTATTGCAGTAAACCTCCGCTGTGGGCTTCAGAGCTCTGTGTTACATGATCATCGTAACTGCCTTGTTTTATTTTTTGCTGTAAACTGAAGACTGATCTCCTTCAGCAGTGAAGAATTCAGCAAGGCAAACATCAAAGTGCTATGAAGTTATTGAAGCAACCTACGTTTGGATGTCTGCAACAGCCTTCAGCTGTTGCTTAATTTGAAACATCATGGATCACTGGAACATATCAGTGACAATCAACAGTCCGTACACATCAGTAATTTAAGTGTTTTGAGACTGAAAGCCTTTCTTTTATTCATACAGCTTTACAAGTAGAAAGCAATATTTTACATTGAGGTGGGCTGAATTTTGAACATCCAAATGGAGTTGTTATGTGAAGACAAAAATAGCAAGTCAGGATTCTGATCTGTTTTTGTCCGATGTCTTAACTAATAGTACTTCCAACATTTATTTACTGCTTTATCTGTGCAGGGACTTTTAGTCCTCTAATGGAGGAATATATTGTGTTGCTTGGTTTAAGCTGTGTTTCATTTAATTAAGTTCATTTCTTGTGAACCTTCAGATTTGTATTTATTTTTAGAGAATTTTTTTGATGGCTGGGCTGGAGTTCGGGAGGAATAAATAAATGTGCTTTTGCTTTTGGGTTTTTTAATACAATAAGAGCAGAATTAAGGGAGAGAGATATATCTTTGCACTTGGAAATCAGGATGGAAAAGTTTATTCGGGTTCAGTATGTTTTCATACAATGTGTAAATATTTACTAAAAGCACGGGTACATTTGTAAGCCAACTGACTGGGGCAAGGTCAGTTAGACGAAGTGGCATGAACTTTAAACTACCCCAAAACTGAAGTCCGGGTTCCTTGTCTATTTGTTTGTGTACTCTTAACAGATTCTCCTTGTATGAGAAGCGTGGAGTACCTGTCTGTGCACACTGGTCAGTGGGATCCTTCCACTCCTATTCTGGCCTTCCACCATTTAGTTTGCTTCCATGGTCTTTGAAAATCTTTCCGCTGACAGTTGCTGTTCAGGAAAATAGTCTCTGAGCTTGTGTAAAAATTATAGAGGCTATGGGAGGAGGATGGGAGCTGATTTGCTTACAAGTTACTTATTGATAGTGTTTGTTGTGGTTTTAGGGGAACGTTGGCTGCCATTATTGCCATGTCAGCAAAAAAGAGTCGTTCCATAGTTAGTTATTACTTAACTTTCTAAACTTCTTTGTAAAGAAGTTTAACTACTAGTTCAGATACCTGAAAAAGTTTGGTTTAGTCAAAGTTTTCTCTTTTCCAAAGAGACAACTGTCTTACACTGTGAGTTTGTGTACTCTAGTACATTCTTCTTCCACCCTGTGCAAGCTTGGTATTAGCTCAGGTTGAATTGTGCTCTTTTAAGTCTTCCTCAAAATATGAGCCATGGAAGAACAGTTGGGCTACAGCTTACCCACCCATACTAGTAGTGAATTTGTCCTCCTTGCTGCTGCAGTAAATAGGTGATGGTCTGAATATAAGCATTCATTCTGTCTTGCCTTCAACCTGGAGAAACTGATGCCAGCTAATGATTTGTGACAGACCAGAATCTCTGACCCACATAGCGCTTTTTGTGATTTTTCAGAGTCCTTGCAGAAAAGGACAGACTTGAAGGTGTATTTACCTACTCCATGGAAGAACAGGGTACTGAAACCAAACCTTTTAGTTAGGAAGCTTTAACAGAAAGTCAGTGTTGGGTAGAAAGGACTGCACCAGGGGAGGAACAAGGATGGGGAAGGGGAGGATGCTGGCAATTTGAAAGATGCTTCAAATATACATGTGGCAAATTTGCAGAACCAGTGGTCTCTTGTTAGGAAGCTTTAACAGAAAGTCAGTGTTGGGTAGAAAGGACTGCACCAGGGAGGAACAAGGATGGGGAAGGGGAGGATGCTGGCAATTTGAAAGATGCTTCAAATATACATGTGGCAAATTTGCAGAACCAGTGGTCTCTTGTGCTATGCCTGGTCTAGAATGGAGTAATTCAGCATAAGTCTGTGCTGATTTTGTTTCTAAATTTCTGTCTTTGCTTTTGGGAGGTAAAGTGGAACAGTGTCTTGGAGGAGTTTTGCCCAGGCTTTTTGACTTAAGAGAATGATATAAAAAGTAATGATTTACACCATACCTAAGGGATCAAGTCTTTATAGAATCACAGAATCACCTGAGCTGGAAGGGACCCAAAAGGATCATCAAGTCCAATTCCTATCCCTACACAGGACACTCCCAACATTCACACCATGTGAGTAAGAGCATTGTCCAAATGCTTCTTGAATGCTGGCAGACTGGGTGCCACGACTACTACCCTAGGGGGCCTGTTCCAGTGCTCCAGCACCTGCAGAGTGAAGAACCTCTTTCTGATATCCAATCTAAACCTCCCCTGGCATATCCTTCTGCTATTGCCTCTAGCCCTATCATAGGTTGCATGAGAGAAGAGATCAGCCCTTGTTTCACCTCCCTGCCTTGTGAGAAGGCAGTAAATGGCTGTGAGATCCCCTCTTGGTCTCCTCCAGGCTGAACAGACCAAGTGACCTCAGCTGTTCTTCATAAGACATCCCCTCTAGACCCTTCACCAGCCTTGTGGCCTCCTCTGGACACTCTCCAGTAGTTTGATGGCATTTTTATACTGTGGCACCCCAAACTGCACACAGTACTTAGCATTCTGATATTAATTTGAAGGATTTGAGTAGTTCTCTACTCATAATGGTATGGAGAAGAAGAATGATATAACCATGTGTTTGGACATAGGAAAACTTGAATTAACTACTAAATTATTTTGCATATAAAGATGCAAATTGTTTTGTACCTATTATGTCAAAATCATGGAGAGATACTTTGAAATAATTTGCTAGCGATTTTATCCTTAAAAGTGAAATTGAATACAATTATGAGGAATGAAAATGTAGTGTCACTTCCTGCTCAATACATTCTTTGCTCACATATATATTAAATGCAAGAGGTCTAGAAACCTTGAAGTGATGAATGCTGACCCTTGCTGTGCAACTCTAGTAAAGTTATATTTGTAATAGATATAGTATGTTCACCAAGGGGTAGAAATCCTAAGAGGGTATTCGCGTAGTCTTACTGTGCTGGTATTCAACTCTTCGGTTTCTCCGTGCATGCAGTAATATTGATGCTTTTTATTTGAAGAAGTGTGATGATCAGAAGCCAAGTGGAATGCTTGTGCTTTTCCAGCACTCTGATTTCAAAAGGCAGAAAGTAGTTTCAGTTCTGATGAGTTTCTTCAGGTCTTGTTCTGGAGCAGTGTGGAAGCAGGAGGTTGTTCAGGACAATTTGACCAGATTTTGCCCAGGTAAGAACTTTATCTCTTACCTCATCCCTTCAGGGAGAAGGGAATATAGCTTGTAACGTCCGGGAGTATAAATACTTGAATCATAAATTGCTTCTTCATTTTTACAGCTTGTATTTGCACTAGGTAAACCTGGAAATAATATTTCTTATTGGTCAAATATTCTGCTGTTTGAAATCCATAGACTTGTCCTCAGAATGAATTAGTGACTCTTCACATCAACAGCTTTCTGTGGAAACACTTTGATTAGACTTATCTGTGGCTGTACAGCCTGAACTATCCTTGCAGAAAGAATGTGGTACCCAGGGTATGAGAAGCTCTTGGAGATGTGTCTCCAGATAGTCTCACATGGTCGTGGGACTCCTCTCATGACTTCATCAGATTTCACCATAACTCTGCTTCATGAGCTTGCAAATCTACAATTGCCAAATGTTTTACTGCCAGCTCTCACTTTGGAATGTTTGGAGTTTGTTTGGGTTTTCTCTCCAAACAATTGCTGTGGCTTTCTTTGTTTCTTTTTCTAATAAAATTAAAAATGCAATCTTACTATTCTTGTTCATACCTACTTCCTGAAAGAGTTTTGCTGTTCACCATCCTGCTCAGCAGACTTGGGTTCTTCAGCAGTATTTGCTCTCTGTTAACATCAAATGGCCACGTTGTATCATAGAAACCTCACCTTGTATTTTAGCAGTGCTTTTTGGGGAGTGAATTAGCACAGGTATGGTCTCCTGCCTCGCCAGCCATTTTGGTAGTGTGCTTGGAGCAAGGTAAGGACCTTCACCTTTTTCAGAGAAACTTCCCTTTTAGTTACTTGGCTGTAGGGCCTATGCTGACAACTCTAATTCTGGTGATGTAAGGAAGGGTAAAACCTGCCACCTGGTGTCAGCAGATACAGGATGTGATTTTAAATTGCTTGCAGAAGTATGCACTTAAGAAAGTGAAGATGCACTTTATTTAAACCAGTTTATGCAGATAATTTTTTTCCAAAGCTCTCAAGGAAATCGGAGAATGGGGCTCTTCAGAGTGGAAAATATCTAATATAGAGCACGTTGGATGAGATTAATGCCCTGGCATGTGACCCTGTTGCATCTGAGAAATAGTGTATCAGGAGCTGGCAGTCTGTAAATTGGCTCTGCAGCATTTAGGGCCTCCTCTTACTCTTGCAGTCTGAGTATAGGGACTTCCTTTGCAGCTGTGAGGTCCCAGAGGCTTAGGGAGCAGTTTATTGATGAGGATCACTCTCCAGTTACTCCATGGGTTTTTACTGGCAGAGCCAAGGTGTTTACGCAGTTCATTTTTAATGTTACATCAGCTATTTTAACAGATGATTACTTGGTTGTTCATGGCTTCCTTGAGCAAAGCTTATGCTTTTCCTGGCAGTGTTGATGGAGAGGGGTCAGAGAAATGAGAAATGCAGATTTAAAGGAGAAAAAATATTTGCACTGGCAGCAATTGAATTGGCTTTGTGAGATCCATGCTTCACAGATAGTGTGGGTATCTCCACATGGCACCCCTTGTCAGGTCACACACCACCACATGCTCAGTAACTCTAGATCGTGCCAAGCAGCCACAAGGTCCTTTCTTATCAGAGCCTGCAGCTCTGTTACACAGGTAGATGGAACTTGGGCAGCTGTACCTGTGACCAGAGAGGTAAAGCTCCCAGTAAGAGACAGGTAGAGACAATAACCTGCCCTTACTCATCGAGAGCCAGGTGATACTTGAGGGTAATGGGTATAAACCTAGCAGGAGGGTTTCACAATGCTATCACATCTAGAGATTGAGGACATATTCTAAATAACAAAACCAACACACATTACACCACATCTCATTTGGCTCTGTGCTTCATGACTTTACAGCGGGAGGGTTTTTTTGTGCAGTGGCAGCTCTCAGTTGCTCTCAACGTATAAAAATACTGCATTTCCCCTCCCTCTCCCCCTGCCCTTTAGCATCTCTCTGTGCCCCCATCCCCAAATTAACTTTACAACTGATGGATACAGCTGCCCTGCAATGTGAGACAGGTACCACGGCATATAAATCTGAAGATGAAGGGAAGTGATAAATTTCCAGACAGACGTGAGTATAGAGAGTCATTTTTTCCCCATCGATATTAACCAGTCATTCAGTTTTTACAGCAACTGCCTAATTAACAGGAGCAGAATCCCAAGGGGAAGTGTTGTAATTATCTGTCTCAGTAGCTAAGGCATTGAAAAAATCTGAAGCTCTGTGCTGTTCCTTCCTTCCCCTGCTGCTGTTTTGGCTGGGCAAGGACAGTGCCACAGCGCTGCAGAGCTCTCACTAGGACTGTGCGTTCAGGTAAACCCAGAGGTGAGGTCTAATGATACAGGTGTAAGCAGAAACATTTTAGTGGGCTAAGCTGACCTACAAAGCTTATTTCACGTGTTTTCTATTCTGAAGTTGATTTTTTTTAAAAAAAAGTTGACATTCAGTAGAACACTAGACAGTTACAGTGAGAGTTTAGCATTTGCTTCAATTTATCTTCTTTTTAAGAAAAAAGGGTTGCACAAAGAAAGATGAATAAGATTACCTTTTTCCAGGTGGAGAATCTGAAACAGTGAGAGATTAGGTGATTTCACTGATAATGGCAAAACTATGCTGGCTTCTGGGCCAGGGCAGTGACTGAACAGGTTTTCCATCCCTCAGCAGCCCTGATGTGGTGTGTGAACTGCACATGGAAATGAAAAGGACCCTGGCCTGAGGCAGTGGTGGAGGTCAGTCAGTGGCAGCTGGGATGCTGGCTGGTGGAACAAGTGCTTCCATCTGCCCCTCTGCCTTTCCCCCATGGCTGTCAGACAGGAAGCCCCCCATCTGAAATGCTCTTATTTGAGTTAAGGAATTCAGCACTGTCTGGCATTACAGCACTCCTTTTGTGAACTGGCTTCTCCCCTCGGTTCTCTCCAGCCACAGACAAAAAAAGAGTTAAAAGTGCATAGATCACCTTTCTTCCCCAGAAGTGGAGATAGCAGGTCCCACATCAGTGACTACAAAGCCAGGGCAAAAATAGATCAAGGAGAGAACGCCCTGCAGCTGCCTCCAGCCCCAGATGCAGGGAGCAGAGCTGGCTGTGTGTCTTCCACCCTTCTGCCTTTAATGAGGAGTTACCAATGCCAAGGTCTGGAACAAAATTCTGATTTGTAGATGTTCTAGATGACTTTTGGTCCATTGCACTCTTAAGTTTTACTGTGCAGAAAAGCAGAGAGCTACTACAACCTTTTCTATACTGAAGTGCCCATGCATCACCACAAAGTTGAAAATACACAATAGTAGTCCTAGTTTGAGGTCATTCTTGATATTTCCTAACTGCCCTTCCTAAACATGCAGTATTTTCCAAATCAAAACCAACTTTACTTTTTGTGCTGTGGCTGGACAGGATTGAGTTAACTTTCTTCATAGCCGTCTGTATGGGGCTGTGTTTTGGATTTGCAGCTCAGCCAGGGCTGATAACACAGCAGTGTTTTGGCTGTGGCTGAACAGGGCTTGCACAGGGTCAAGGCTTGCTCTTTCCCTCCCTCTGCCCCCGCCCAGGTGAGTATGGGGGAGTGTGGGTATGCTGAGGTGGGCACGAAGCTGGGAGGGGATATAGGTAACCCCAACTGGCCAAAGAGCTATTCCATGACATAGAACATCACACTCAGCAATGAAAGAGGGGGAGTTCCTTCATTTCCATACTTTGCTCTCATTTCTAAAGACTTTTGTCTGTAAGGAAACAGTTCAGCACTGCAAGACTGCACCTGAAGTCCTAACTTTGCTGTGAGATTTTCTCACTGGGTGCATCAAAAAGGATTAATTTGGTAAAACGATCAGCACTGCTGAGCTCGGTGTGAGGACAGGGAATGTGATGCACACAAATTCAAAGAAATGGCAACATTTAAGAGGAATCAAAAAGATCATAGAATATTTGAGGTTGGGACAGATCTCTTGAGATCATTTAATCTAAATCCCCCCAGAAAGTCACTATTTTTATAAATGTTTGAAAGATTGGAACTTTTGTCTTTCTACAGTTACACTGTAATGCCAAGCTCGAAGGTCCCCAAAATCAGTCACTTGCTCCTTGCAGAAGCTACGTGGGTGCTCTCTGGAGGACAAGGCATCAGTCTGCAACAGAGGGCAGCCTTGCACATACATACCTTGCCTTTTAAGTTCCACAGAGGTAGCTCTCCACCTGCCCCAGCAACAGAATAGCTCAATCTGCAAGCTCCTTGCTCTTTCAGTCTCCTACTCTGTAGAACAGAAGGAAGCTGGTTAATTAAATATAGCACAGATAAAGAAATGGGACAGATGATGTGCATTACCACTGTGCGTTACCACATTTCTTATGTTGATTTTGGTACCAGAGCAGGAGCAAACACTCAGGCCAACTTTACAGTTGAAATGTTCTGACTCTAATGTTTAATTTATATTACTATTAGAAAAGCTATCTACAAGTTAGCAGAAAATAATCATATTCAATATTCCACAGTACTGGTAATAGGATACCTGTGACTGTACTTTCAAATAAGCAGCCACTAACCAGGCAATGAGCTCCTGAGGAATATATCCACATTTTAGTGACTTCATGATCTGAAAATCAAAGTATTGTAAAGCTGAAAAATTCAAAGCAGCTGCCTCTCTACAACACTTTCATATCACAAAGTCAAAAGTTCAATCGTCTCTTTTCATGAAAGGAAAATAAAGGAAAACAAACAAGGAGAAGGAAAATCATTGGCAAAGGGACAGTGTGATCCTGCAGTTGAAAGCAGGAGTCAGAATATATTTGGAATTAGAGTTTTCTTTCACTTTAGTGATGCTGAATTTCTGTTTGGCTGTTTGTTTTACATAATCACCACAAAATGAGGTGAGAGCTTAAATCACAGACAAGGAAACCAAATTTGGCACAAGTGATTCACTGACTACCAAGTGCTTGAATAGTCAAATACTGGATCTCCTCCCAGCTCTCCTCACTGCCAGGTGCTTTTACCATACCCTCTTCACTGTGCCTTGAAGAAATTAGTTATGTTTGTGTTGAGAATTAATATCAATTTGAAAATAAAACACATCAATTAGGTATTTGTTTCTGAATATTTGTACCTCATATGCATCTCGCAAAAGTTTTAGAAAGTATCTGTTAATTTATTTCACATACATGTATTTACATTGCAGGAAATTCACAACACTGGAAATACAACATTTACACATTCACAGATCTACAAGTTTGCACTCTCCCCTCAGCTTTTCTATCTTTGGAATAATGACAACATCAATTCTCGGTGGATCAAACAAGCGGTAGGTGTGGTGGATTTTAAGAAGCATCATTCTCTGAATGTGGTTATTATATTCTTCGAGCTATTAGATGGCGGGTTATTTCACTGAAGAAAAATGCCTCTTGCATGGCATTTGTATAAGCTTCTATAAATCACGAGCATATAGGGTTATCTGTTTTTGTTTTACCATGCTATCAGTGATCCTTATTCTATAGAGTTCAGTTATCCTTGTAGTAGTTATTAAAGTTGATTCGCAGTAGAAAGTCCTCCAAATGTGGTTGGTATCCTCTATTTACAAGCTTTGTTACCACTGCAAGGAAAACAAAACTAAAAATTAAAATGAGCTTCAACTAAGATTAATACTCTAAAGTCAGCTTTGACAGCAGCATCTCTGCAGTTTAATAATAATTAAAAAAGCCAAATGCAGAAATCTGAAAACAAGAAAACAAATGTCTATTTTTGCATAAGAAAGGTCCAACATCTCTTTCTGGAATGACAAAGAATTTCAAATACGATGCAAGAGAAGGATTATGTGTCAGGTCTAAATCAACTTTATTATTCTAATAAGGAAATGCCTTCTCAGGCTGCTTTCATAATAAGATGGTATATTCTCATCAGAATGTCAACTGACCAGCAAGCATGTTTAGGTCCTCTGGTGACCTCTGTGAAAGGAGAAGCTCTGCTGAAGTTTTCCTTAGCGAAGTCCATTGTGAGAGAGAAAGTCAAAGAGAAATTCCTGGGACAAACCTCTCAAGCTCTGTGCATAAAGAAACTGACTGCTCTAAATAGTCTTAATATCAAAGGAAAAAAGGCAATAGAAACTCCCTAAGCTCATAAACATTCCATGCACTAAGGGAAATTAGCAAGCAGCAGTAACATGCAGGGAAGAAGGGAAAGTGTACAGTTAGAAGTTAGGGCCTGAGCCAAAGCCATTGAAGTCCAGACTACTTTGTATTGGGTTTCAATGGATTCTGGATCAACCCATTGTGAAAGAGACCATTTTACAATGCACAGTGACTGAAGGAACAAGTGTAGATGAACAAGCACACATTTGTTTTGTAGTGCTTAATAAAGGTGTAAAGGACTAGGTCACTCAGCAAATTTCCTTACGGAATGGTCTATTAATCTCTGTCCATTGAAGCAACCATAGATCTCGTAGTATGGACTTAGGTGGCTTCCAGAGGTGTTCTGACTTCCTGTAGAATTTGGAAGCAGCCATTCTAACTCATCCTGAAATATCTGGGTTTGGTCCTTTGACACCATTTTTGGATACCCTTAAAGAATAAAAGGGGCAGCTCATTTCCTGAAGAACACAGTCTAACTAGGAAATATTCTAGTAAATTAGATCTAAGGAAAACAGTTGCACTTCTTTCAGGAATTAAGGGATTTCTAAAAAAACCCACACCCCCTGAACAACCACCTTTGTACTCAGCGGAAGGATAAGTAACTTCTACTAAAAAACATGAGCAAGATCTGAAAGAGAAATGGATAGGAAAGACAGATCAACCATTTCTTCACATTACAAGCTAAGCTGACAGTGAGAAGAAATTTTATCATGTTAAAGGCAAGGATATTTAGCAAATGATCTGCACAGTTGAAAAGCCCTTGCCTGGAGCACTAAATAGAAGGTCTAATTATTTTTAGGAGTCCTTCTGAGCATTAGTCCAATATGGGAATCAGAATTTTCAAATCTCATAACAATGGTAATGCTCAACTGATGCAGACATCTCTAAAATTACTTCCAGGTGGTATCTAACTATTCGCATCGCTGACAAGAAGTTCCAGAACTCAATTCCAGAGAAAAGAAAAACGTAGGCACGTATACGGAACTAAATACCAAACACCTGTTTTGAAAATTAGCAAAAACTTATGGTCAGTTTTGGGATATCTGTTAGATTTCTTGTGTGGGCATTTTAATTGACAGATATGCAGATCTTTGCAAACCACAATAATGCAGTTTTCATTTGGGAACTACATTCCTAACACAGGCTACGTACACACATCTTTCTACTTTCACCTTACACTTCAAAAAAACAATTTGTAATTTTCTCAGTTGTCAGCTGACTTTTTCTTCTATCTAGAATTTATGCAATTTCTTACCTTTGAATAAGAAGTGGGAGTAGTACTTGAAGGTATTGTATGACTGCTGCATCAGACCAAAGTTGGGATGAACAGCCATTTGCTTCCCTGCATCAAAGCTCCACGACTGAGAGATCAGCTGGCTGCGGAACTTCAAAATGAGGCTGAAGATGCTATGGATGATGTTCATTACAGGGGCTGCCTTCTCTGTCAACAGACCCCTAACAGAACAAAAACAACTTCAGAAATGCAGTTGACATAACTCATTGGTTGTAGGAAGAAAAATACAAAGGGGTGACAATCGTTCAGGTTTCCTCTTCAATTGCTTTAAAGAAAATCCACAAGACTGTCAAAAGCGATTTAAAAAAAAAGTGCCTAAACCTAACATAGGTTGCTTGTTTTTCCAATAAACTGTTATTTGCACTGGTGTAGCTGATTTTTAGAATGACACCTGGATTTGCAAAAGAGATGACATTTAAAAACAGTATAATGCTCGGAGCTTCCTTAAACTTTAATCTCCTCTCTTCCCATCACCTGCTATCCAAACAGCAGCTTTAAGCAAGTTCTTTCTTATTAAAACTGAGAGAGACATGAAAGGACAGATTTCTTTTCTTCTTTATCATCTGTTCTCCCACTAGTTTATCATTCCAATCTATACTCCTTGAGAACAAACCAAATAAACCCTAGCTGCTCTCCCTATTCCCACAACCCTTCTGACTCAAATACAGTAACAAAGGGCAAAGCTTGTGATTCCAAAAGGACAGATGTCTCTTCTGTACTGCTGATGGATCTGGACAGAGCCATCAAGTCACATTTGTTCCTTCAAAGTCCACTCCTGATCACTACACATATATTAAAGACCTACACAATGTACAGATCCTCAAGCCCAGCTTACTTGTGTACACTGCTCATGCTGAATGAAACAGTATTCATCTACCACAGCTATGACAAGAACTCAGTGAGGGATAAATAGAATTGTGGCAAGTGTGCCCTTAGTCTTCAGGTTAGAGTGGACCTGGAGCTTGTGGCAGGGTGAAAAGGAGCTGGAGGTAACTGCAAGGAGTCTGGGGAAATGAAGAGGATGGGTAGCTAAGGAAAAGCATCAAAGTATGGACCTCATAAAAAGCCATGAAGTTGGTTTCCCTTACCTAAGAACACTTTCATATGGAAAGACTACTTAGTATGTCAGGTAGAAGTCAGTTTTGCACAAATACCTTAGGCGAGACTGGCCACTTCATTAACTGAAATATTTCAAGTAAAAATAAGCATGGTAGCTTGCCTGAAGATTGCTTTGTTGAGGTATTCAGCATGTGTTCTGTGAATTTCTTCCAGGTTGCCTACTGAAGACAGCTTGTTTCCAAATTCACACCATGTAACATGAAGAATCTGATTAGCAATGTAACCTTGAATAACTTTCACAAAATGCTGCATTTCATGTTTATACAGCTGGAGCTGCCGAAACTGAACAGAATTTGATGCACGGCTCACTAAAGCTGAAAATAAAAACAGAAATATATTATCAGCAGCACCCCCAGAGACTGGCTAAAATCAGGATTTTTAAAGGAATGAAAATGTCTATTAGTAGAGCATGTTTAAAATGCCAAGGAAGTTTATTTACTAAACTGTGTTTTCAGAAGGTTAACATGACTTGATAAGCAATTGCCCAGCTAAAAGCATTTTAAACAGGATGCTCTCTGGTTCACTCATACTTACCAGTGCGTTTTAAGTGAAACCAAACATCCTTGAGAGTCCACACCATGTGCTTCAGCTGAAGCAAAAAGGAGAAGATCTTGTTGTATTTATTCATGCAGCTCTCAGTAATGACAATGTTCAGAGGCCAGTCAACCTAAAAGAAATAACTGAGTGCAGATCATACTACATTTTTGTGTTATACATCATAAGACTATTTCAGATGTAAGTATTTCAGGGACATATACATTAATATATGTGTTTTAATAATGTAATGCAATGACCAGGATAAGTAAATCCTTTATTTTCCATTACACAATTTTTTTACTCCATTCTTAAGGTAATCCATTATTAAGAACATATTCACTCTAACATTGTACCTAAAAACTATGGTACAATTCCACTACTATTACCTTTCGGCATGCTTTCTTACCTTGTACCTTAGCTCTAAGCAACTCAGAGCATCAGGTGCATTGGGCTTGAACACTTCTGGAAGGTACTTGAGGGCAAAAGAAAGATTGGAAGCAAGCTGGGTGTCACCATGAAGACTGTACTGTAATGCCTTATTTAAGATAGAATTAAGAACCAGTGGATTCAGCAATTCACCAGGTGTTTGTCCTGAGCCAAGCTAGGGGAAAAAGAAAATCCTAATTACACAGTATTAATAAAGAATGTTGGCTCCTGAACACAGGTGAAATAAAGCAGAACGGTAAAGTGGTGACTATCCTGCCTCGCCCCACCATTCTGATTGGAAGTTTCTACTTCTGCCATAGGGATGCATAAACCATGTAAGAAGCAACTTCTGAACTATTTGCTATTCACAACATGAAGGTAACCTCATACCTGTACCCATTTATTTTGGTATCCTGGACTGCAGGAGCTGCTACATGGCCCTGTCACAAGGAATACAGCCTTTAGGCTTTAGTGGGGCAGAAAACCAGCAGCAGGACTGACATTATCTATCTGACTCCAATCTGCCTATCTCATCAAGTCAGCACCCTCAGAGGTTTACAAATAAAGCTACTCATCAAGTCCAAAACCCCAAAGCACTTTCCCTAGTTGGGTCTAAGGCATTCTTAGGAATCAGAGAAATGCATCAACTATCCTACAGCCAAGTGTCTCCACTGGCAACCAGCTACATTAATCCAGGCCAGCCCTCCTACCTTGCTGCCTCCCCCATGAACATGGGGGTGAGTCATAAAAATACTGTTTTATCACAGGGTCCAGCACTCTGCTCAGATGCCCTCCCCTCTGCTCTATAGGACATCTGAGGTAAGAGTAGGTATTTTGCAACACAGGCTGCCAGCAGATGGGAGTGGACAGAGCAGTAGCTCAGCAGTTATCACAGGAAAGAGTGAAATACCCTTCCATGAATGCTTATTTGTCAAGTTTGAAATCATCCTCCACAGTGTGCCAAATCCTTGTACTCTCTCTATTGCTGGAATTAGCAGTAGGAAATGTTACTGTCTTCCTTGGGACTTCCTTGGGCATGGGCATTGCTTCCAAGCAAAGACCTTTTTTTGCCTTGGTCCTTACAATGTTAACAGAGGTCCTTGCTACCACACTTCTTGACATGGCAGAAGAGAGGCAAACAGCACAAGCCAGGATTCTAATTCACCCTGTTCCCTCATTCCCATCCAAATTAATCCAGAGGAGTCAAGCTAAAGCAGACAACCCAAAAACAAGAGTTAAGCAAATACCTTCTCAAACAACAGGTCACTGAGTGACTGAGCAAACTCCCCATCTTCCATTAACAAGAAGTGTCTCAGTGCTTCAAAATGCTTCTCTACATTCAGTTCCACAAAGTAGTAATCAACTATTGCTTTGTTCACAAGAGAAACACTAAGAATAAACACACAGAAAAGGTATTATTCTTACAAGCTATTCATTCCTTACTGTTAACATTCAGCTGTGGCTGCATCAGATTAATGCTCCAGAACTTAACTCTGATAACCCAAGACAGGATGATATTCACATAACCAAAAACAATGAGACAAAAAAAATCTTCATACAGAGTACACCAGAATTAAAACCTACCACTTCAGGTAATGGGATTTTGAACAGTACTGTGGAAGCACTTTAAGACTGGCTACATATAATGATTTTGGAACACGCTCCAGGGCCTGGAGCAAAATTTTATCAACAGCCTTCTGTCTTACCTCTGTCACCTACACAAACAGATTAAGACTATTACATTCCTGAGAAGAATATCCTAACCGGTAAAGCTCTAACACTAGATATCGAGGCAGCTCCATACACAGTTTGCAGTACAGTGTAGGTTTACAAGCTAATTTTAACTAATTTAAGTTGCATGTCAGGTATAGGCTAATTCTGCCACCACACAACTCAGGCTCACTTTGCTTTGCTTTCATGAATACACGAATCTGTATACAGATCGTTCTGGTAGCCAATCTGGATGTTCAAACTCACTTAGATGATTACACTTTTCTCTGTTGCACCAAACTTTGAGTGTAGCATACTCAGAGTTAGTAAATGGAAAACCAGATTCAAAACAAAGTAGATTCCAAAGCATTTCAACACATCTGTGAATAACTGTTTTCATGACAGAGGCTAACCTGGTGCAAAGCAACAAAATCTTTTCTTTAAAATACCATGAGATATACTAATTAAATGTTCCAACATATATGTGGTTTCCCTATATGCTCCAACAGTAACAAGAACAGCTTCTTTTTAACATCAAAATAGCCTTGAAGCTGGAATTCCCATAGAAAACATAAAATACATCCCGATCAATATGCATGAGCTTTCACACAATCAAAAGATTTTTTCTTTTATTCCTCTTATCATCTGCCAAGTAAAAATTAGCACAAACATTATAAATACACATTTTTATAACAAAGAAACCAACAGTGTCAAAACCGCTACTGCATAATCCACAAGTCTGAGAGCAAACACTTCCCTTAAAACCCTTGTATTTCAGATAGACCTTCTATATTTTAATTTAGACATTAAAATATAAGCTTATGTCACTATTCACAATGAAAATCTGAAATTTTTAGTTAATACTGGACAATCCACAGAACCACTCTGGGGAGCAAAAATAGAATTTAAGAGAACAGATCTATGTGGACCTCTTACCTCAAAAAATAACTAATAAAACACACAGCATTAGATGCCAAATTATGGACTCACTGTTAGTAACAAATACTCACTGAGACACAAGTGGAGCAGTAATAGAACGTTTCATCAGCACTGGCAGAGATAAGAGCTCACTCAGCTGTACAGCTGTTTCATCCGTTGCTGACTGTACTGTAGGATCCACAGGAAAAGTGTACGATCTTGGTATCACGTGATGCAAGAGATGAGAAACCGGTAGTTCTGCTAAATTTAAAAATATATAAACACTGTAAGTTGTAATATTTAAGCAATTTGATAATACATTTCTACTAAATTCTACAAACCCCTCTAAGGTTAGAAAATCGTGCCAAAAAGCATTTCTCATCTTTGCGCCTAGAAGCAAATTGTCTGGCTGCTGTAGTTCATAATATTGGTAATTTACTGGTAATTCAATTGTTTTTTCTGGCACTCAGCTTTCTTGCTCAAGTTTACCACATCTCCTATTGATTTACTGTCCCAACAGTTCTACTCACACATCAAATCATAACTGTCTTGATATTTTTCAATACAATACTGATCCGATAAGGCTTTCAAATAAGCTTGTTCTTTCTTCCATGGATCTTCCTCTCCCCCTTCCTCCTCCTTAGCCTTGGGAACACCAGCTTCAGAAAACAAAGTTTCTTGACGCACGGTATCTTGTGGAATTGCTTTTTTAGATTCTTCTGCCTAAAACAAAAAAAAGGGGGACAAATTTTATGAGACACGCTGGCTTTGTTAGCTCACACTTGATGTGTTCTTACAGGTAATTGACTAAAATGTTCCAACTGAAAACAAAGGAATTCACTCACATTTACTTTTCTGACATGCAAAACCAATATGGTATTACAGTGATTACTAGATTAAGACAGAAACTTAATACCTTCACTACCAGTGTGTTCAACCTTTCAAAGAAAAAGGAAGTCTTCTCAACTACTTTGTTTCTTACCTGTAAGCTCTGTGAGGAATCTTGAGAAGCGTCCTCATTGACCACATCTGCAACTACAAGTAAATTAAAGACGGCATTTACTTAAACCTGCTTATAACAGTTCATACTTCAGATTTGCTCTCAAAGCTCTTCAAAATTTCTCCACAGCCTATCACAGAAACAACCACCCCAACAACAGTCCCTGCCCATAGTCCCACCCAAGCAGTTCTATGTGTTTTCTCCACTTGAGACCACGTGAGTCCACATGAGTCTTTCTTGTGCATAGGAGACAAAACTAAGCTCAAATTCTTTCCTCTGAATTCTAAGTGTCTGAAAAGTTATGCAAGGAATTAAGTAACAAGTACCCACTTTGAACATACACATTTACAGTTATTTTCATGAACCCTTAAACAAATGCTGATTGAATAAACTTAATTTTATTTTACCTTCTTGTTTCTCTTCCATTTCATTTTCTTTTTTATCATCTTTGGTATTAGTATCAGGAAAGAATGGAACACTGTCAGGTGACTGTGGTAAAGTCTTGCCCTTGATTTGTGATAGGTTTGCTTCCTTTCTGCTCCCCTCAGCAGGAGATAATTCATCACCATACAGAAACGTCTGAACTGTGGAGTCAGACGAAGGACCAGAAATGGCTTTACGATGAGGTATTGGATCATTTTCTGTAGATGGGGCCCACTTCCCTATTTCAATGCTTGACTGGGATGCGTGACCAAATGGGCTCCAACGAGATTTCAAAGGCTCTGTATCTGAAACCAGTTCTCCAATTTTGATGTGTGAGTGTGAAGCATGCCCATGGATGTTCCAACGAGGTCTAGCTGAGACCACCTCTGACACATTTTCACCAATCTTGATATTGGCATCAGATGCATGACCATGGATGTTCCATCGAGGCCTTGTAGGAGCTACATTTGACACATACTCTCCAATCTTAATATTGGCTTCCGAAGCATGTCCGTGAATGTTCCACCTAGGCCTCAAAGGCTCTACCTCTGAAGCATATTCCCCAATTTTAAGATGACCTTCAGAAACATGCCCACGAACATTCCATCGGGGCCGGCTACATTCAATTTCGGAAATATAGCTGCTGATTCTTATATGGGAGTCTGAAGAATGCCCATAAGGACTTGAACGTGGCTGGTAAGTGTCCACATGAGATACATATTCTCCCACCCTAATGTTGGCATCCGATGTATGTCCATGAATATTCCATCGAAGCCTTCTGTACTGCAAATCAAACACACTTTCTCCAACTCTAGCATGTCCCTGCCAAGCTGCAGATGGTCTGAGAACTGTATTAAAATCATACTCATTTTGCTGATGCAATGGTGCATTATCTTCTCCTTCCAGTGCTCCTCTCAAGATAGGCTGTTTTTCACTTACTTGAGAATTCTCAGAAAGATCGGAGTTAATATTTTGGAATGCTTCGTCTAGCAAAGATCCTTGTACGCTAATAGCAACAGGTTGTTCATCTTGTGGCTTTGATAAGAAGTCTTCTATATTCACATCGGATTCAGGAAAGGAATCAGCACTATACAGAGGACTTGGTGCTTTCTCTGAACTTTGGAGACTGCTTTCAGATCCTGCTGCTTTAGCCTGAAAATGCTGATCAGCATTATTATTTGTCAGCTCTGGCATGGGCAGTGCTTTGTCAGCAGAGGCAGCTTGTCCTAGTCCAGGTTCAGATTCCTTTCTGCCAACTGTCTCACTAGAATGCACAGGATCCACAGAAGACATCTAAAACCAAATAATTATTACACTGTATGGGTAGTCACATAATCAAGCTGCTTATTAGGGTGCCACGTTATTACAAGTAAGATTTAAATTTTCCAGTTTTTGTAAGTACTTAATGTGATAACTACTCACCCTGCCATTATTGTGAACCTTCTGTTTAGTGGACTAAAAGGAATCATGAAATGAACTCCCTGGAACAGCAACCTGGAGCTTATGTAAGAAAACTCACCTGTGAATGTGTATCTTTCACGACAGGATTTTTATCTAAAGCCAACTGGCACTGTTTATAAGGAATAATATCTAATTTTCGCCTGTAGTTTCCATCTGGAAGTCTTTCAAGCATTTCCTGTAAGTAAAAATGATAAAACCAGAAGTCTTTAAGTATCAAATACCAAATTTTCTAAATTACATTTCTTAAATCTTTCCAGAAGATACCTCGATGCATTTCTGATCTTCTAATAGAAACTTAAGACGAGCTGTTTCCAACTTGTGTCGCTGGATTTTCCATAATGCTTTTTGTTCCCTACGGGCTGCATCATCAGAAAGTTTGCTATAATGGTCAATCAATTCCTGCCTAAATGAAGGTAAGAATAAAGCTAAGTTACATATTTTCACATACTGATTCTCCTCTTCCCTTCTAAAGAATATGACCTCTTAGCACTCCAGAACTGAGAAGCAATTTTTTAAAAAGCCAGAGGCTTCAATCACAGACAATAAACAGATGGAGAAAACAGGACTGTATTCTTAGTCATTATGTATTTCTATGACTATTCTTAGTAAGCCACTCATTTACCTTAAATAATTTTAGATATAACAGAAGAAAGTGAAATATAACTGGATGCACAACAAGAGCAATTCACATAATTATCAATTTAACTCCTCCACTTGCTTTTTACTTCTGTTTTGACACACAGGTGACCATTTTTACTGTGGGGTCAGCTTTTAATTGTAAGGTGTAGTTATTTTTTTTCCTGAAATTCTGGTCATAACAAAAATGAGACTGAGTAGGGTTGGTGCAAAGCAGAGGGTCCCAGATTTCTGGGCCACTAACCATTTCTAAATCATGAAATTGCTCATATATTACCAAAAATCCTTACATCCATCTTTTAACCGCAAACATCCCCCTTGTAGAGCAACATCTGCGAACTGCTAGGATCATACATTTTACCATACAATATTTTTCTCTTGAGGTCTTTGGCAGACTACTTGGATACACCTACCTCGCTTTTTTTTCCAGTTCTTCTTCTAAAGCTTTCAGTCTTTTTTCTCTCTCTCTCAGCTCTCGGGCATAGCTGAAATCATCATCAATTTCCTCTTGCTTTATTGCAAGGCGACGCTGCATAAATATTTAACACTTTTAAAAGCCAATTTTAATACCAACTGTAAAGCACATACATGCAAGAAGTTCTTATTTGTATCTCATGAGTTATTAATTCAACTTCCGTACAATAAACCAAGATATCCTTTCAATTATTTGCCTAAGAAGTACAGCTGGCCTTTAGAAACACAGAGAGAAATACCTCTTGGTCTTTTGCAAATTGCTCTTTCAGTTTCTGAAACTGTTCCCGTTTCTTTGCATCCAAAGCCATTCGTTCTGATATTTGTCGATCTGTATTAAAATAAATATACCGTTAGTTTATACTAACTAACCCACTAGAAAATACACGAAACACCACCGCAATTTACCATTAATGGCTTGTAGTACTTTGCTAGCAGTTTCTCGAGCATGAACAATTAATTCTTGTTTGGCTATTTCCATATGCAAATCCTAAAAAAAACCCAATCAAACAAAAACACAGGTTGGATTTTTTCCTATTATTTTAGACTTGAAAATACACTGTTGCAAAGACAGATATACACTTTATAATCTATGATTACAGTACAGAAATATGAATAAAGCAATGAACTAAAAGGAAAGTTCATAAACTAATACTGAAAGTTAATACTCCAGCCATTATGACAAACCTCACCCACATTATATTGATGGCATCTGAACAGAAGCCTCTTTATAACTAAAAGAATTCTGAAAAAACAATTAGCTATGCAAATTACAAAAAGAATCATAGAATATTCTGGTTGAAAAAGACCTTTGAGATCATTAAGTCCAATCGCACCCATTATCCACTAAATCATGTCCCTCAAAAACCCATCTATCCTTTTTTTAAATACCTCCAGGGATGGTGACTCAACCACCTCCCTGGGCAGCTGTGCCAGCGCCTGACCACCCTTTCAGTATAGAAATTCTTCCTAATATCCAGTCTGAACCTCCCCTGGTGCAATGTATGGCCATTTCCCCTTGTCCTATCACCTGTCACTTGAGAGATCAACACTCACTCTGCCACAGCCTCCTTTCAGGTTGCTGTAGACAGCGATGAGGTCTCCCTTCAGCCTCCTCTTCTCCAAGCTAAACAACTCCAGTTCTCTCAGCCGCTCCTCGTAGGACTTGCTCTCCAGCCCCTGCACCAGCCTCGTCGCCTTTCTCTGGACGCACTCCAACACCTCAATGTCCTTCTTGTACTGAGGGGCTCAGAACTGCACACAGTACTCAAGGTGTGGCCTCACCAGTGCCAAATACAGGGGCACAATCACCTCCCTGGTCCTGCTGGCCATGCTGTTTTTGATACGGGCCAAGATGCTATTGGCCCTCTTGGCCACCTGGGCACACTGCTGGCTCATGTTCAGCCAACTGTCAACCAACATCCCCAGGTCCTTCTCCTCCAGGCAGCTCTCCAGCCAGTCTTCCCGAGCAAAGAGTCTTACCTGATTACTAATTAGCTAGTCATATTTGTTAAATTAGAATCTAACAATCTTCTCAGTACTTGTCAGTACTTTTCAGTAGCAAGGCAAATCTGCTGCTGCAAAGAACTAAGATGGAAGTCCTAAACTCATTTCATACTAGAAAATGCCAACAAATGACAACAAACTACCTATATTTTAAGAGTTATATTAAATACATTCATTTGCTGCAATAACAATTCAAACAGCTCGACCAATGAAAAAATTCTAACCATAAAAACAAATTCTTTCAAAGTGATAACAAAAATGAAAAATAAGTATTAGAAGAAAAATCCCAACAGTAAGGTCTTTATTCTTTTACTCATTTACCTTTTCCTCCTTGCTTACAGAACAGTATCGGGCAATTCTTTCCATTCGGCCTACGTACACTGCACAATCTCTCTCTATTTCTTTCAGCTCCTCAAGTGAAAAAATAACCGAAATCCGGGGAACAGGTATATCTGACCAACATATATAATGCTGAAAAATGAGAAATTTCCTTTTAAATACCTTTTAAAAATTGTATAATAGATTATGAACTCACATTATTTTTTTTTAATTTATCAATGCCTCAAGATACTGAAACAAACGTCCACATGGCAGCTAAAATGTTTATTAATATCATTGGGTTTAGCGTTTATATCATTTAAAGTAGGAGACAGAGGTATAACGTTCCAGAACTTTGGCCACAGTTCAAATTCCCAGGGTTCTCTCTTTCCCCTTGATTTGGACCGGAATCTAATACCCGATACGTACATTTATACTAGTCATGTTCTAAATGCCTAAAATTTTGCTTTTCTCAATATCCAAATTAACTGAGCCCGAGTAACGCAGCGTTGAATGCAGTTCTCCTATTAAAAGTTAGGTTTTGTTTCCTTACATCCTCCATAGGTCTCCACTTAAGCAGAATTATCTTGAACTTAACTAAAACACACCTATAGGAGAGAGCTCCACACAAGACACAGCTCTCAAAACTAGAGCATGTGCACGTCACAGAGTACCTACTCTCCTAAGCTACGTATCTTAGATCTTTCTGCTCAACCTCAACATCCCTAAATTTCTGAAGCTGTTCTACTCAGTGCAGAAAACAGATAAGTTTAATGTATTTTTTTTAACAAGGACAAAAGCTGTTTTGAAAAAATATGAATAAGCAGAACCAACAAAGAAGTTCCTGGAAATGCAGTGACAAAGCTGAAATACAGGTGCTATGCTATGCAGAACTGAGTTGAGACCTGATAAGTGAAGCCACTTTAAGCCAAAAAACATTAGTGTGAATTGTGTTAAAAATGGAAGGCACTTGCCTGAAAGCCTAAAACATTTCTGCTCTCAATACAAAGGAAAATAAGAAATATAGCATGTGCATTGGATCAGATAAATTTGATGCTGCAGTGAGGTGTTACCAAGTAGAGTGGATAAACAGCTCGCAAGTATCCACGAGCAAGTAATTGCCTTTCATGAATCAACATCCTACTTATGCAATATCAGTTTTCAATAAAGGAATAAACTTGCTAAAAACCTAGAAATTTGCTCTAAAGAGACGTGATTTTTTCAATGTAATAGTAAGGAACCAATCCAAAACTTACCCTAGGACAGCACAATTTCAGCAAGTTTATGGTTTTCCCGCATATGTATACATCATTAGCAATATGTTTAAGAAATATAGGGACACAATCTTCTACTTCTTTTGAAATCAAAACATAACCATGAGTCCAGTAATGCTTATCTACATAACAAACAAAAAGAGGAAAGAATATATTTTTAATTATTTAATTAGCAGCACATTTTATGTAAATTAGAAATGCTCCATATATATACTGTACCTCTGAAACAAAGATACTCCTCATTCACCTGGATCATAAATTCTCCATAAACATCTCTGAATACACCACTGTAGACCCAATCATAGATAAATCTAAAAAAAAAAAAAAGAACTGAACAATATAGAAAATCAATTCTTCTCAACTTTATTATAATCAAACAGTAATTATATTCTTTGGAACATCAAAACCATCTATATGCAGGATAAAAAACAGCAATGAAGTGCTGTCACACTGATATTTAGAGATACATACAGGATTGCATCTCTACATTTTTCTTACAAGAAACCATCGTTATATAGAATGTTTCAGTGATAACTTGTTAAGAAAAAAGTACAATTAAAACAATCTTTATTTCTGTAAACTAATTTACTAAGTATCTATAAAAACTTTTAAAAATCTTTGCAGTACATCAAAAGCAGAGGAAGAGATAACCAGGAAGTATTTATTTAAAAGAGAGGTAACATTAGCAAGGAGAAAGTGAAAGGGTATAAACCAAAGATGCAATACTAAGCTCTTTTTCCCCAGATCTAGAGACATTTTTAATATAACTAGATTTACTAATAATGAGAAATAATATTTTGGAATATTTATTCATGCTTTTGCATATTTCCTCTGTGTGAAACCAAACTATCGAAGAAATAGAAAATACAGTTCCCTGAAGCTATAGGTAAATAGGCTGGGAGTACCCTGAAGCTAACCTTTTCTTTTCTTACCGTATCAACACTGTTTCTAGATATTAGATCAATGTAACAAGGAGGAAGTGTTCAGCACAGGAACCACTACTCAATTTTAAGGTTGTAAGTGAAAAGAACTTTTAAAGTGTTAAATCTGATGTTTCTATGATTTATTTGAGCAACAACTTCTATTATTTAATTTCTTTCAGATTAAAAAATGAGTGAGATAATACTTTCTGCATTGTAATGGAGGCGGCAGCCCAGATTGTATGTTATTGGTGTTTCGACAGAGATCTGCAATACATTCAGGAGTCAATACTGTAAATATCACATACTAGCAAGCGTACTTTCATATTTTTTAGGTTCGTTGTGATGCCATGACATCCTGCCCATGGTATTTCAGAAATCTTTTATAAACCTTCTATAAATTGCAGGGCAGGAGCCGTGAAGATATTTCAATGAGTCTTCTGGTAAATCTGAAATTAAATTTCTCCAAAGAACATTTTAGGCAGAAGGAATAAAAAACCAAGAAGGGTGACTGTGGGAGGAATCTTAAATTTAGAGCATTTTGACAGATTTTGGTTTTCTTTTTCTGGTATCATTACATCTATTAAGTATCACTGTAAACTGATGATGGACTACAGCCAGAATCCCTATAAACAGCTATTTAAAAAAACCCAGCATCTCTTCAGAAGTCTATAAACTAACAATTTCTAAACTGACGTGCAGTGCTTAACAAAACTGTTGCAATCCAAGGAATGCTACTTCCTATTGTTAGTTACTTACATCTGCCTAAGGAACAGCAGATCATTTTTTAAGATTTTGCTTACTGGAAAGCCCCCAAGAAAAAGATTCAGCAAAATGAATTAATTTCAATGAATGAATGTATTTTGCAGATACAGCCACATCCTGTATTTTCTTTGAAAATGTTAAAAGCCATTGTTAAATTAGCAGAGTTTCTCACCAGATTACTAATTCAGAACTACTCTTAAACACAATTATGGGGAGAACAGTATGGACGCACCTTGTGTATGGTTCACAGCTCGTCTTCAACAAAGACAGAAGAACTGGATAATGCTCATTGCTACAGTTGTTGAGAGCCTCTTTATATAGATATGAAAGCAATTTAACGCCCTAAAAACCCAAAGAAAAATATTCCAATACTGGGCAACAAACTTCATTATAACTTTAACCACAAAATACTCATAAATACAAGGCTTTACATGTTTCGCTAGACACAAAAGGCAGGATTCATCTAACTTCCTCTAACTATCTGCAGTTCAGATCACTTTAACTGAGAGTTACCACAAGCTCACTTTACAGTCACTGGAGGGAAACAGGTGTGTTTAGAGTTGAATTCATTTGACTTGCTATAAACATCTACTTGAAATGCACTCTAAGGCTCATTTTGGGTCCTTTGTTCACTTTAGGAACTGAAAAGACAGGACAAAATTCCAAATTTCCAAATATTTGGATAATGGATCATGGCATTCTCACTGTAGGTCCACAGTCATATATTTGGAGACACCAACACTGAATATTTTATGTAAGATCCAAATTAATTTTGAAGAATTTTAGCATTCTAACCCAAACCAAACATAAAAACATCAAATCAGTTATCACCGTAGGAAATGAAGCACCAGCTCCACCACTGATCCCCAGCACTGCTGTTCCTATGCCACAAAGTTCGGCTAAATACCTAAAAAAAAATATTAAAATATATGTAACAACGTTAACCAGAAGTCTCTTGAGATCACAATGATGAACTTTGCTAAAGTTGAATCTCATACATCTACTCTACTGTTTCAGCTGAATGATAATAGGGATAACAAAGAAACTGAATACAAAGGCCTTATATCTCTTCCCTAGAATCTTCTGGATATAAAGAAAGCTTTCTGTTAAAATAGAGGAAAAATACTGAATGACTACGTAAGAATGCCTGTGTAATATTGTCTCTTTTAGTGTATATGAAGAAATACATTGCTTTTTTTCTGCTACGAAAAGCTTAAATGTTTAATATTATTCTCTTACCTCAACTGACGACCTAATTTTCTGAAGAGAAAGCTGATTGTCAGAAGACTTAAAGTTGGAGGAGTTGACAAAACACAGGCTCGGTAATATTGCAGATATTTTCTCAGCCCACTCGTGAATGCCTAGTTTCAACAGAAAGTCTCACTGTTAAGGCTGTTCACAGTCTTATCGATGTCTCATACCGATTGCTTCAGCATGAAAACAAACCTTTTACTAAAATAATATGCATAAGCAGGTAAGAGGGACTTGTACACCAAAGTAAGGGGAAAGTATGAGACCATGCAACTTCAGACCTACAAATTAGCCACGTGACTCCTCTATATTCTTTATACATCCAATGCACGAAGCCTGTTCCCACGCAGTATAAAGCATCTTGGTTCTGCTTCTTTGACCTGCCCTTTGAGGAGTTCCTCAGTCTCTTAACAGCTATAATACGAACCTACGGAAACCTGTTTCCTTACTTCCATGCCTAAATTGGATACTGGAAAAGTTTGTCTAGAACTTCTTGTAACAAGACGAGACCTTGTTATTAAATTTCTATTAACAGTGCTGTAAATCAAATATTCAGAAGGAACACATTTTCATAACCGATCCTAACTAAACTCAATGCATTAGAAAGAGGTGAAATCAGCTGACATTACACAATGTACACACCGTTCAGCATGACATACACAGGACTTGCAGGGAAAATCTGTACTTAATTCTGAACTAAGAAAAAGTAATTAAAGCTATTAAATATCATATTTCTCCATTTTAGTTTTTATTTTAAAAATATATATAGTATACATATACATACTGTATTAACGAGGTTCTTGTGTTTTAATTTTATACATCTTAATGTATAAATACACACAGTTTTTAAAACATCAAAAAATTATATTACTTCAGTCCTTGACAAAACATGACTAAACAGATCACGCTTCAGGTAATGACGACCTCTGACCATGTGTTTCAGTGCCAGCAAGATCTAAGCACATAGAGCAGTGATTTAAATACAGTGGTACTGTTCTTTGGCAACCTGGGATGGGCATTACATTTGAAATGCTTTGTAGCTTTGCAGAATGCAGAAATTCCAGCTTTAATCAAAATCAAAGTTACCTTCCCTATCCAAGATAACTGGCCCATTAAATCTGGATGATTTAATTCAATTGTTTTACCTGAAACACAAGTCCTTTGCTATATGAAGAATCTAAAACTGGCTGAAGAGAAAAACGACTGAGTCGTGTGTAATAGGTTCCATACTCTGCAACTTCTGAGAGCAGGCTGTGCATTGTCTCTGGTGAAGTTCCAGATAAATACACCCCCTCCTTTATCACAAACGCTTCTGCAGCCTAAAAGGATATGGGAAGGAGGAAAAAAAAGCAGATTCAAATATTTCATACCTGCATTGTGATTTAAAATAGAAAACATTTAAACACAAAAATAACAGCAGACAAATTTTCAGTTTAGATACCCAGGTGACTGAGATTAAATAGCTAGGACAGTGAGATAAACATATTAAATCATTTCAAGAGTACGAATGGTACTTTCAAACATACAGAATAAGACTCATTATCCAATTCTTTAAAGAAAATCCAGTCTACAAAACTATTTACAAATCTATTTTCAAGCATCCCTAAACCTATTTTCACTTAGAGGAGTACAAATACAACTTAGCCTATTGCAATAAACATCATTATTACAATATATAAATTCTGCCTTATTGCCAATAGGTCCCACTCAACTTTTTAACAGTATCCACAACTGCAAGATCTCAAAAGAAACAAATGTATAGAAAAGGAAACCTCTACACAGAAAAAAAGAAAAAAGATGCAACTAAGAAGCACAATTAAAAATCTTTCATACTTGATTGAGTGAAAATGTAGTGGATACCACACCAATGAGGACATTCAAGACATCCTTAACCAGTTCAGATTCTTTCATTAGCACAAGCTGTGGAAGCTCAAGTACAGTATTACTGAACTGCTGCAATTCCCCTTCTCGCAGTTTGTAAAATCTGTCAAAAGCTTCTCTCCCAGCTTCAGTAAGGTACGGTTCTTCTTTTTTACCAGGTGGGCTGTGTCAGAATAAACACATTACAAGGTGGTTATACAAAAAGATGGAAATTGACCTCTTGAAGAAAAAAAAAAACATTTCAGAACTTTATACTGTCAGTATTGACCACAGAAGAAGTTACTAGTAATACACTACATTTTCAAGGGAATGTGCATTCAGAAGTGAAACTGTAGCTCAAACTCAGTACCGTGAAGAAACAGGTAGGTAATGGGAACATCACTTCAGAGACAGAAACCTCTTACAGAGAATTACCAGCTGCTTCTGGCCTTCCCTGATGCAGTTTTCACATTAGGCAAATGAGGTCCATATATATCAGATTTCCAGTGTCCAGGTAACACTAATATTTAAATATATTAAAGAGCAATATGCTCAAAATGCTACGACGACTTGTAGTAACACATTTTAGCTCTTCCCAGTGAGGATTACCATCCCCTCCAAAACTAACTATCTTTCCATTTCTTCCCAAAAACTCCCAATTCTAGTCCTGTGTATCACATGAAAGCTGTGAGGCACATGGTCTATTTAACTCTAAGATCCTTATAGTCTAAAAAGTAGCAAGAAAAACTGTCCTGTCCTAGGAACAAAGATAAAGTGACTTTGAAAAATCAGATCAGGGAACTTCAAATTTCTGAGCTTCTCAGGTTCAGAGTTGAAAAAGCACTGTATAACTCTGCAGCAGACACATCACCAGATTATTATTTAAAATAACAGAAAACATACAAAGTTAAAAAAGTTTAAAAAATACTGCATTTCACATAAACACAAAGTTCTCCCATAATCCCTTCAGTATTTTTGACAAGACGGTTCTATTTTATCTCTTCCTATGAAACAGCTGCAATCTTAGAACTAGTCTGTTGCAACTGCATGGCCGTTATTCCTTTCACAGTCATTAATGCAGTATATTGAATTCTTTGAATTAAATATGCACATTTCACTATTTACACTGAGGTTATTTGGAACAAAGTTGAAATGCACTTTCACACACTTGCATATAATGCATAGTAAGTTTGGCAGTAAGATCAGACACATACTATCCAATTCTTTCCCAACACCTTCGTTTGCTGGGTCCATATGTTAGCACTGCATCCCACAAGTCTATGTCTGGAGTCATGCTCGGCTCTGACTGAGAATCGGGAGTCAGATTGGATGCTGACTGGAATCCCTCATCTTCTGATTGGTCTATACTTTGGGGAACCTGTCAAAGACAGTTCAAATGTTATACACGAAAACATTTACTGAAGGAACATATGCTGATAAAGAATTTCTATCATTCGTGATCAAGTGACTCTACATGACTCAACTTCTGCCATCCACCCTCCCTTTCCATCTATTTTAAGTTTTTCCTGTAAGCACTCTTTTCATTTGATAAGTCTCTGTGGGTATCAATGCCTATACAAAAAAACCAACAATCACCATCAACTAAGTTGTTGCTGTCAAACATGAAGCACTAATAAAACATTAGTAACAGTAATAAAACTATACTGCTCAGTATTTTGTTTGAGCCAAGGTCCAGGCCCTAATTCTTCAACATAGTTAAAATTTTAGTAACTACAACTAACATATTTCGTTCCCTTATGCTTATTCATATACAGAGAATCTGCAGGTATCCAAACAGTATATATGCCACATCCTCAACGCAAGTTGTATGGGCAGTTTTTTTCAAGTTTTAATTAAGGCCCTGAGTCAAGTGAACTGCAAGAGCTATCCATATGTTATGTAGATGCAACAAAACAAGGATTAGAAGTACAGAAGTATAAAAACTCTACCTGCGTAAAGTAAAAACTGAAAGAAAGAAAAACCCCTCCACATTTATCTAGTATCTTTATAAGAATAAACCAGCAAAAATAAACAGAATGGACAGCAAAAGGGGAAAAAAGATACAGCAGAAACTGTATGCACTTGAATAGGTAAAAGGACAGAGGGAACTAGGATGTTCAATTATATATAATAAATGAAAAAGATGGTTTAAGATACAACAAGCCAAAAAAATATAAGTAACGCAGTCTGAACAGCAAAACACATACATTCAGACAGGAATGCTTATGCAGTCAGGCTGAACAGTAACAAGCAAACAAAACCACAAAGGAATTCAATATAAAAAGCACGCAAAAATGCAAGTGAAAGATTACTAGGGTGAGGAAGGCACAGATATCACTGACAGCTTAACTTCATAGAGCCTACGGTCACATGATGGTTTTTTTACATAGTTACAATACAAGACCAAGGATTTTGTTATTATACATCTCTGTATCCAGAAAAGCTTATCTGGTTCTCAGCAAAGAAAAGGATCCTTGCTTCATCTTAAATTCCAGCACTGTATGCTTCTAACACAAATTAAATGACCATCTATATTTTAAACTACAGTTTCAAAGTGGCATATCAAAAGCATGCATAAACTTTTAAGCCCAAAACAAGTGATACCATACTTTAATTGCAAGTCCAGACAAATCTGCATTGTCAGGCACTGGTGGTAAATCCAACTTGATGTCCATGTCATACGTACGGCTATGGACAAGAGCACCAAAGAGCGAGACTCGCGTTTCTTTCTCAAACTTGTCACCAGCGGGATAGTTCTGTGAGAACAAGCCTATAGCAGGGAGGCCAGTGCCAGGTGCAGCCTCCATTATTTGAAGTGTCTTTTGAATGGTGTCGTTGAACTGACATTCTTCATTTGTTATCAGAGACTGCATATCAGCTTCAAATACACTAACATCATAGTAATCATAACCCTGATATTTGATGTTTCTGCCCACATATTTGTTGTTCTGAAAATAATCCTTTTTTTGTGGTACAAGCTGAGGAGGACCTGTTCCAGCGAGCTGTACTAAGAGATCCAAGACAGAATTAACTTCAGTAAATGGTAAGCATTCAGCTCTTTCAAGTTCCTCCACAAGATTCTCCAGTCTGTCTGCTTGAGCACCAAGGCCACCAACTCTCAAGTTGAAAGACAGCATCAAAATTTTGTTCTTCACTGGAAGCCTGGAAATGTTTGATTGCAGCTTACAAGCGTCATCTTGGAAAAGGTTTATGAACAGCGCATTATAAGCAACCCTCTTCAGATTTTGCTTAGTCCTTCTCTTGCTGATTCTCTGCCTGCCCAGATGGACCTTCCATGGCAAACCTGTCAAGTGTGCTTCACACAAATCACTGAACAACTGTGTAATGCTCTCCATTTCAAATCAAATTATCAAGTTACAGCAGTGACAGTTTGGGTCTCTGGTTTCACACGAGGACCTGAAAAACATCAGGAAAAGGAAGAAAGACTTGTGACATGTATGAAAAATTGATGAGTGTGTTTTAATTTAAATCGAGACAGACCAAAATGAGAGAAGAAAACTGACCTAGCACGTATTTAGGACATGAGCTATAAAAATACCATGTCTCTGACCACAAGTAAAGCGATGGTAGTGCACGCTTAATTCCAGACGCCTGATTTTGCTGGGCAGACTGAAATAGAACAGACAAGACTGTCCTGGTTTACCAGAGCATACATTTGGGAACACTCCAAGATGGCTTTCCTCAGTGGGCGCTCTCCCCTCCACCCCCAGCCTGCACAGTGCCCTCAGCAGAGGCTGCGGGACGGCGCAGGGAGTAATCAGGAAGGTGCAGGTGCTGATGGTAACGGGCAGTGAAGGGATGACCTACGGGTCTTCGGGCATTCCTCGGCACCTAAACTATGCAGTGGGTGTCAGCACCACCCCGGAGGAGCTCCCGGTGGCGGGAGCTCACCTTGAGGATGAAGGTGTGCCCAGCGCACCAATAAACAAGCGCTCGCCCCTTCCCTGCCAGCGCACGCCGACAGCACCAGCATCAGCATCGGCCCCAGAACCAGCAGAAGAACCAACACCACCTCCAGCATCAGCATCATTCCCATCCCCTGCGCAGCCCCGCTGCCCCCAACCCGTACCTGCCACTGCTCCCACGGGGCCGCCACTACCCTCACGCCACTACCACGCCCACCTTCCGCTCCCGCTCCACGACCGCCGTGACGTCACTCGAGCGCGACGGGACAGGGAGGGGTCTACTCTGGGCACGCGGCTCCCTAGTCCCGCCCCCGCCGTCCGGAGCCGCGCGTGGGCGGAGTGGGGGCCGCGGGCTCCTTCGCAGCGCCCCGCGACCCCTGCTGGAGAGAAGGCTGCGGCCCGCGGCCCACCGAGGCAATCGCGATCGCCCCGCGCTTGTGCCCCACGAGCAGCGGGGGAACCGCGTTCTCTGGAAGCGGCTGCCGACAGCGCACTCTCCCGTTCTATTCATTCATATTTTAATAAATTTGATCAAAATCATAAAAATACATAGTAAAACACATTAAAAAAACTCTAAGATAACCACCCCCCCATGGCAGGCGGATTGGAACTGGATGATATTTAAGGTCCCCTCCAACCCAAATCATTCAAAGATTCTATGATTATTGAAACTCTGGCTGTAGGAATCCAGTTGAACAAAGACACGTAAAAGGGAACAAACAGAGATATTCCTGAAAAAATGTTTTCCCCTTGAAAATGCTGAATTGTCAAAAAAAAAAAATCATTTTTTTTCCAAGGGGAGAGAGCAGGAGAGAGAATAAACCAATAAATCTGTTCTGAAAAGTTCTGAAGCTAAAGCCTGGCCATTCCCCAGTTTCCAATCCAAAGTACTTATATTATGAAACGATATTTCATTAATCTCAAGGACCCTCACCTGAGTGCTCCCACAGTAAGTTTGAAGATGACACCAAATTGGGTGGTAGGGTTGATCTGCTCGAAGGCAGGAAGGCTCTGCAGAGGGACCTGGACAGGCTGGATCGATGGGCTGACATCAATTGTGTGAAGTTAAACACAGCCATGTGCTGGATCCTGCACTTGGGACACAACAACCCCATGCAGCATTACAGGCTTGGGGAAGAGCAGCTGCAGAGCTGCCTTGCAGAGAAGGACCTGGGGTACTGGCTGACAGCTGGATGAATATGAGCCAACAGTCTGCCCAAGTAGGCCAACAGCAACCTGGCTTGCACCAGAAATCCTGTGGCCAGCAGGACCAGGGAAAGTGATTGTGCTCATGTACTCAGCACTGGTGGGGGCCACACTTTGAATACAGTGTTCAGTTTTGGGCCCCTCACTATGGAAAGACCTTGAGATGCTGGAGCACGTCCAGAGAAGGGCAACAAGGCTGGTGAGGGGCTGGAGAACAAATCCTACAAGGAGCAGCTGAGGGCACTGGGGTTGTTTAGCACGGAGAAGAGGACCCTAAGGGGAGACCTCATCACTGTCTAGAACTACCTGAAAGGAGGTTGTAGTGTGGTGGGTACTGGTCTCTTCTCTCAAATAACAAGCTCTAGGATGAGAGGAAATGGCCTCAAGTTGTGCCAGGAGACGTTCAGATTGGATATTAGGAAAAATTTCTTTACTGAAAGAGTGGTAAAGCATGGGAACAGGCTGCCTAGAGAAGGGGTGGAGTCACCATTCCTGAAGTGTTCAAAAAACATGTAGACATGAGACTTTGAGACGTGGTTTAGTAGGCATGGCGGTGTTGGGCTGACAGTTGGACTTGATCTTAGACGTCTTTTCCAACCTTAATGATTCTGTGATATTATGATCTGTTGTTAAGTATAAAGTCCCAATGAAATGGTCACAGCACTGCAAGCACTCTGATATTATGGTGAATAATACTAAAATGGTTTTGCTATTATGATTGCTCATTTCAGACTCCTATCTTCTGGACTTAACATTCATGCAGTCAAGCTAGTGCATATGCAAGCCTGACTTTACAATGTCACAAATGACACAGGCCCCAGCTTGCAGTAATGAAGTACAGGAGTTGTTTTCAAGTGTCACTCTTGAATAATTAGTGCCAATATAGAATTTGCAAACACAATTGTCCAGCTGAAAATACAGATTTTAAGGATATTAAAATCAGGATACAATTGTGAATGGCTCTTGATCTCTTTAGAGAGAACCACCTGATGATCTGAAGGCAACATGAACAGCAATATAGTTTCTTTTTCTTCTGCTGTGTAAAATGATTCTGAAGTGAAGTCAATTTCTTGAAATTCCATCCTTCACTGAAAAGAACAGCAATAAGAAGTAAAGTTACTTATCAAGCTCGCACCACAATTCCCCACCCCATAAAAACATTTTTATTGGAACCAGACCACTGCTCTTGCCTGTTTCTTCTGAGAGTGAGCAGGGCGTTTTCTTTCAGAGAGAGATGCCCACCTTTCTCATTGCTTTCTTTTGTTGAAAATCAAAAGTTATTCAGTAGAGAAGTGTTTCTAGGCAAGTATGCTTGAAAACATACACACCTGCCTCACCTGATTCCTATACAAACACAGCAACTGATCCTCAGCTATTTATAAATGTACTTTTAAGTGTGACATCACTATGGAGTTAAGCGAAGTTATTTGCAGACAAGTTAAATGTAAATAAAAACATAACCTGATTCTGCACTATATTCAGAAGACAGGTTAGCAGCCAGAGCCTGTTGTTGTGGTTTAGCCTCAGCCAACAGCAAAGAGCCACATGGCTGCTCACTCATTCCTCTCCCTGACCCCAGTGTGATGGGGAGGAGAACTGGAAACAAGGTAAAACTCGTGGGTTGGGATAAAACCAGTTTAACAGAGCAGTAAACGAAGAGAGAATACAACAACTATAACAACAGTGAACAAATATACAAAACAGGTGATACACAACACAAATTACTCACCACTTGGAAGCCAACACCTGACACACTCATGAACTTCAAACTGTATAACCAACCTTACCACTCAGCCAACTACACCCCTTAAATACTGAGTGTGATGTCATATGGTATTTGACCAGCTTGGGAGAGCTGCCCCAGCTGTGTCCTCTCACAGATTCCTGTGAAAATTAACCCTTTCCCTGCCAAACCCAGGACATCAGTGCAAATCTTACTAACCATTTTTTAATATTTTGGTAGTCTCATTTCAAAATTTTGGAGTAACCATATTCAAAGTTCCCAAGAGCACAGTTATGATGCTATGAAATTCAGTGCTTTCTGGCTTAAGTGGCAGAATTAAATGCATTCAGATTTTTTCACATCCTTTTCACATTAGACCAGTGCACTCCCACTGACTTTAATACCCCAGGGACTTACAGGATCCAGCTGTATTATATCATCTTTTCAGAAACTTGCATATTATATTAAGAACTAAAGATAAAACCAGACAACTTACCTGAACACTGAAGCATTTTCCATTCCTGATGAAACTGCTCTCTTAATACTTTAATTTTATCTACTTTTTCTTGGACAGGAGGTACATAAACTCCAAAGTGAGGTTTAGAAGCACCCACTAATGCTTTGGCTACATTTTGCACTAAATTCATATCTGTGTCCTATTTAAAAAGAAAAAAAAAACACTCCTAGGAACCAAATTTTCCTTGTTTCAGTAATATATGAAATATATTCAAGCTTTTACAATTATGTTGCTAGTATTAGTAGCAAGAAAGAGCAACTTTCAATTTTCAAATAAAAGTGTGTCAAATGGAAAAGTATTTTCTGAAACAGGTAAACTAATTTTTATCTCCTGTAAAATTTGGGTTTTTTCAAACAGAGAAAAAAATTCAGTTTTTCACATGTGACTGCAAACAAACAATGCTCAGTAAAGGTAAAAATGTTAGTAGGGAAGGGGAGAATGGAGCTGGTTTATTTCATGCATCATTTATTCTGTAAGTGTAGAAAGTAATGACATATTTTGCTTCATCAAAAAGTGACTTTTTTGACTTCTGACAGTCTAAATCAATGTCATTTGCTCACATAAGATTATATTCTGAGGTGTCCATAGTATATGAGGTTTATTAACATTTCTTTTGAAGACTAATTCTATTTTATTTTAAATTCATTTTATCTTATCTTTTTTTAAATTATTCTAAAAAGACAAGCCCATGCACTGGAAAATCCCCACAAATTAGATAATCCGGTTATGGATTATGCAGAGTAGCAGTGTAAAAGACTCAGTAACATCTTACACATGTATGTCTACCTTCCATTTTATCACTGAGATTACCATTCAGAATAACAATAATTCCTTACATTTCATACTCCTAATTAGAAATGTGCACATGCTCTGTTGCTATATACTGTGTATCAGTGTGCAGATTATATTAGCTTAGACAATTCACAGATCAGTGCTGTAAATAAAAAGACTACAGAATAAAGTATGTCAAAATCCACTTAATTGGCAGCTTAATGAATAGCATGGTTTTAATTGGATACTTGCTGTGAAACAGACTAGAATAAAATTGCCTACATGAAAAATTATTCATTTTTTCTCATTAAAGAACTAGAAGACATAAAAGCAATCGGAAGTTACTGTTTCACAGAGCACACAGAGAAGTGTGTTACAACCACAAGATGCTGCAGAGACCAAGAGTGTAAGCTGTGTTCTTTACATGACTGGATAAATTCACGGAAAATATGCTCACTGGCACTTATCACACACTGGTCTGGATACGGCCGCAGACTTCCTAAATTTACAAGTCCTTAATGGGGTATTGTATGGAGACACCAGACTAGGGAAAGTTCCATATATTCTTTATTTCCTTTCCCATGCTGTCTATCAGAAACACAAAGATGAGCTTGATTGGTCCTCAGTTACATATTAGGGCAATTAAGTTCACTTAAAGGGTATGTGTCATTTTGATTTGTTTTCTGCATGATGAAAGTTGTGTGTGATAAAGTGCAGCATGGGGGAAAGGAGAGAAAAATTAGTTCTTTATGATAAAGAGGGCAATGGGCTGCTTTCAATCACATTTGATGGAAAGAGGATATATAATTAATAAACAACAAGTGTCTCATCTCAGGAGACAATACTGATCTGTGAATCCCAGGTGGAACAGGAAGTTAATCCCCAAACTGTAGTAAATCAGCAGAACATCTGCTCCCTATAGACATAACCAGGGGCTTGCATTCATGCCTCAGTTTCTCAGTCACGCAGAATGCCTACAGCTCCCTAAGGCCTGTGTCTGGTCTGGTTCTCAGGCCAGAGAGAAACTTGGGCTACCTGCATCACGAACTCAGGGATACCAAAGACAGTATAGATACAGCCAATATTTTCTACCAGGCAGCCTGAAGCAGTCCATACCAAGCATGCAGTGGCTTGCTGTGAGTCTGCCCTGGGCACTATGAAGTACCACAGCTTAGCATCACTTCTTACCTCGATCACTGCAAAAATTCGAGACTCAGCTAATCCTTGTAGTAAAGCAAAAAGCAGAGAAATACCACTTATTCCAAGGCTCCTCTTTGGTCCAACAGCTATTACTGTCAAGTTAGGTTGATAACTGTATGCTACAGGAAGAATGAATCCAAGTACAGCAGAAAAGAAGTCACTTCCTTCAGCAGCCTTTAACAACAATGACAAACTGTTTAGCACAAATGTAAAGCCTCAAATTCTCAGACATAAAACAAAACAGTAAGGTGACTCTGAAAAAACTCTGATGGATGCTGATCTATTTTCACAGAAATTTTTATATTAAGCATGCAGATTATTAATCGTTTTGTTTGTATCTTCACACTGTAACTCTGCCTTCTTGAAGATGAACTACAGTACTTTTCTCAAACAAATGCATTATAACACACTAAAGAAGTGTGAAGGAGCAGTACCCTGGCAAGGGCAAGAAAAGGAAATATTTTCAAAGGTCCAGATTGCTGTAAGGGGTATTATTCTCAGTATCATTTTATGAATATATATTTTATTATTTCTGTTTAAAAAGCTTTTCTCTTGTGTTGTTTCCAGAAAGTGAATCTTACCTCTTTCCAGTTTAAAGAAATATAGTGTTTGGAGCTGGTCTTTCCAGACTGTTCTTTTGCGCAAATATGTATTATGAGTATTTTTCTGTAAATAAAAACTACACTTGAGTATTTAAGCAACAACTCCAACGAGATAAAAAGATCTTTTCTTTCATCATTCTTTAAACACTAATTCATACCACAGGAGCAAATACCTATTTGCATTACTACATGCCATAATGTAAACACCAATTAAAACTAAAAATACCTTAAAAGAGATTTTAAAACGTATTAAAGACCATGGGCAAACTACTTTTAAGAAAAGGGGGAAGTGTCAAAAAAAGGAGGTGTAGATAAGATGACTTGCAGAAACTCAGCATCAGCAGAATGTGCCCCATGCAGTTATAGGGGGGTATACCCTATGAAAATTAATAATTGCCTTTTTTTCTTTACATTTACAATATTGTTTTCAATAACAATTTAAATTTCAATTAATATAGAAGGATTATACTTTAAATCTACCACTAAATTCATAAAGTGTACTTTGCAATAGCATTTTTTATTCAGAGATATATTTGGGCATGTTTTGTATTTTGTCTCAAGTTAAACTTAATGAACATAAGCTCATGATTAATTGCATAGGGCAGATTTCATCATACATTGTATGCTGATTAACATTTATAAAGCATTTGGGACTTGGCTCTCAGAAGTAAAGAGAAGCCTCACCCATCTTCTGTGTTCGGTATGATTTCCATGTCTCCCACAAATATACAAAGCACTCTGCAGAAAACAAAGAAAAATATACATGTGTTTACATCTACAATAACTTTTTTCAATTAGTGCAGTTTGTTTAAAGAGACTGCATGTAGATGAATAATAAAAAATGTATATTGTTTCTGAATCTGGTCCTTTAGAACTATAAAGAAAACATGTTTATGACAGCTCAAGGGAACTCCATTTCTCCCACCAAATACTGTGGAGAAAAAAAAAACACAAAACCAAGAAAACATCCTCAGGCCAAAACCAACTGAAATCTGACAAAGAAAATGTAGGCTAGCAGAGCAGGTGTCCTGAGAAACGTTTCACCTTTGGTAAGGCAAGAAGATTTTTGTTGGAATGTACAATATTGTCTGTACCACATATTGAAAATGCTATGTGTATGGAGATGCTGCTTGTTTTAAAACTAAGGTCTCAAAGGCAATTTGCCGTATTTCACACACATCTGTCTTAGTTTTACATTTTGTCAAAAGGCCCCAAATACAAACGATATAAATTCACCTTTGAAATCCGAAATGAACAGCATGTCTTAGTGCAACAGCAACAGAAGATGTGGGTGATGCTGCAATTCCATTGCATACCTACAAAATATTTTTTGTTCAGAAATAATTCATGCTGCACAAGATCATGTCATTTCTTATTTGTAACAACTGTATTTTTACTTGTTTATATGTATCATCCACGCAAAGCTACAGCTGTATGAAAGCAATCTTAATGATCTTTGATAGCAGGGTTAAGAAAATGCTCATTCATTTTCTACAGAAAGGCCGTATATGATTGTCATGCCAAGAGCTGTTCAATTGCTCAAAAGTATAGTGCTATGTTGAAAGGCAACTGTAAAAAAAGCTTTGGCAGGGGAAGGTCATCTTTACTGGTTCTCTCGATAGTCTGCAGATTGGATTCAGTCAGTGTGCCAGCAGGCAAACCGCAATAGGAAAATATACCCTATGGAAAGGAGGTTGTCCCTGAATTCTAATACTGACTCTTCCTTTACCCTAGGCAAGCTATTCCTTTCCAGAAAATACAATGCCAGTATTGCTCAGTCAATCTTACAGTGTTCACTTGTATTGTGTAGCACTTTGAACCCTACATAAAAAGCTAAGCAAAAACATAATGCTGCTCCCTCTCCTCACTCCTCCTCTTTTCCATCTGTCAACACAAAAAGCTCAGCTTAGCATCTGCAACTCATGAAAAGTTCTATTCCTTTTTGCCAGTTACCCTTTTTTTTTTGATCTATTTATAGGCTGTCCTAGAGGTATGTATGCTCTATAATGCCAGAAATTCATCCCCGTGATGTGACTTTCAACAGCAAGAAGATGGCTTACAACAGGCCATTCTGGCAGTTACTCTTCCTCGCAGGCCTGATACTTTAAAGAGAGCTTTTCATTCCAAGGGAGAGACTGTTTTCTTATGATGTAATAATCTTTTGTTTTCTTAACTTGTTTGCAGTTTTTTCTCTATGTATAAAAACTCGGAGAAGCAAAAAATACTAATGTGCACCCTCTGAGCCTACCTTCTCTTTATTCCTGACCTGACAAGAATCAAGATGCTGAACTGGAATCTTTCTAATGATTTTTGGGCAAGGCATTGTGCTACTTTTCTGCAGTCACAGCATATGAGTCAGTCTCCTCACTCTCAGACATACAGGTGAGACAGGTATTCACTTCTTCTATTGAGCAGAAGTTGGTGTATCAAGGACCAGTGAGCAGCAGCAAGAAATCTGAGCAAGAAATGTCAAAAATGTTCCCATCTCAGTGCTCAGAATTTTCCCTTTGATCTTTAGGAGAGAGAAAGATGTCTTGGGGTTAACAACTATTCCTTAATAGTTGTTTTCTCATCTTGCATGCTAACTCTCATAGCCAAGCACATTCTAGCTGAGGTTAGTGGGGTCGTGAACTATACAGTAACTAATACCTGCATGACAAGATAGTAGAAGCAGAAATCAGAGGAATCCAACTCTCCCCACAACCCCCAAGATCAAAGCAGTTTATTATTACCTCCTTCTTAAGTATTTTATCTAGGATGGCAAACATACTGCCAAGAGAGAGCAAAGTTTTGTCTTCTTTCACAAGGTCTGCATAATAGCCACTGTAAAATGAATTATGTGAAGAAAAAGTACGTTAGAGGCAATAATGCTTTTGAAGAGGACGCTAATACAGTACTTTGCAGTTAATATTGACGGGTATATTTTGTATAGGTGCTACACATTCATTCTCAGATACCTAGCTTTAGCAGGAAGATGACAACCCTGTTGGCTGACAGTCTTAAGCTCTCTAAATTAGACTTTCTAAGACAAAAAGTTGAGCTTCTCAAATCAGAGCAGTTTGATTTTTTTTCAGGTAAAAGTGGACACAGAGCTTTAAGGCACCTTCCTAGCAACATTTCTTTCTAAATGCATACATCTGCACTAACTGCGCTATCTCCATTTAAATAGTTTTCTCTAAAAGTATTTTGATTAGTTCTTTAACAGACTTCAAGACGAGTGATAACCAACACCAACGTCTTCATTGTTCAAAGTAGGAAACTCTGGCTATAATTTAAGTAAATTAAGGTAAAAAAGATGACTACAGCAGAGACACAGGTAGATGACAGTACAGAGACCTCTAATCCTCATAATTAAGTTGAAAATTAAATAGATCAGACCAACCTGACAAGAGTTTTCATTTCAGTTTTGTCCATTTCCTTCACTAAATGAACAGGTACAGGGAGCCAATGTGCTGACCCTTTAGAGTCAGATGACATTGCTGTTCTGATGGGAGGCACTGGAAATAGAATATTTTTCATATGCAGTTCCAAAAACCTTTCTACTCTGGCAGTCTCATCATTGTTAGTTATCTTAGCTTCATGTTCAGTGGAGGAATTTGGATTATCCTTCTTTAGTGACTGCGATTTGGTGCTCAAATTTTGTAAAAATGATGTGTCTAGATAAAAAAAAGTTCACATGTATTAATTCCTGAGCAGTGTGTTAATACTTAGTTACATTTATTTACAAAAAAGTGTACATCTGTATTCATAGTATTCATATTTATTTCCATGCACTTGATACAATGTTTCCTGCCACAGATACAATTTTTCAGTGCTGCTAAATTTGTTTTAATCTAGTGAGAGGTCATCAATGATAATAAATATTTTTAACATAGAAAATAATAGCATCTCAAAGATACCAAAGCACTAGATTTTGGCATGTTTGTTGGCTTCAAAAGTTCTTTTCAGACCAGCTGACGACATGGGCCTGAGTGAAGCCTCACGTTGCTTCATCAGTCACTGGATCAATAACTGGTAGTTCAACTACTTTAATCCACTGGTTTTAATCTTAATCATTCTGAATTTCTGTATGAATCCATTTACCAATCATTTTTGCTTGAAGAAAGAGAAGAGTAATTACCTTCATACATCAAGCATTTCCAGTAGGGTTTATGTGCTGCTCTCACATTTTGAATAGATTCAATAGCACTACAAAGGAAAGAGGATTAACAAAATCAGCACTGATGAAAATACAGGAAACAAGACTTAACTCAATGAAAAAGCAAAACAACAAAAAAAATCAACTGAAAATGAACAAGCTCTGGTCTACTCTAAGTATGTAGAACAGAAAGATAAAGAAAATGAGAGTTAATGGGCAGATTGCTTGGAAAGATTAAATTCAAGAGTCAAAAAAGAAAAGTGAAGAACACATGCACTAAGTACACACGTTTACACACATTGAGAGAAATTCCGATGCTGCTGTTGAAGGAAGCACACCTGTCCCTGACTTCAGGAAAGGCAAGTTTCCACCTGTCTGGTTTTGCTCTGTCAGAGATTTTATATCTGCAGAATGCAAAGGTGTAATTAGATTCACTCAAAAGCAAGACTGACTGTTCAGGAACCAAATAAATCACACTCCCTGCTGTTCTTGTGTTGAAAACTCTTTTTTTATTATCACTGGCATTTGCAGCACTATAGGCGAATGGTCCTATTACGCTAGCTATCATACAAACATCATTCAGGTCATGTTAATTCCAGGACAATTTTTATGTAGCTGGAGATTATTTTTAATGTGTTTAGGAGCTGGAATAATATAATGGATAAATATGTAATCAACTCTCTGTCACCTAGGATGATAGCAACTTGAGATACTACAGCTGGTAGAGAAGAAAAAAAGAGTTGATACAGGGGCTGTGGGATGTACTGGGAGCAAAATAACCAGCTTTGTTCCGTCAGTTTACCAAACCCAACTCTGCCCACAGCCTAGGCGTATTTATACTACTTCCCCAACTGGTCTAAGCTCCAGGTTTTAACTAACACAGCCAACTGGTAGGTGCTGCCTTCTACCGACAAAAATGGATGAGGAGCATTACTGCTGAAAAAACAGGACACCCAACGAGGCGGGAGAGAGACTGAGGACAGAACATGGTGATGTGAGGGAGATGGTACAGACAGGTAGACAGGTAGAGAGAAAGACGCTGGTTAGATGTGGGACTGATTCGGGTCCAAGGTTCAGATGCTTTACTAGGTCAAATTCACGAATGCACAAACACAATCTCACTGTCTCTGAAAAAAAAGCTAGCCTCAGAAGTTTAATTATTCTTGGTACAGCTCCACACAGCTGACGGCTTTTGCAATCCAGGCCTCGATGCTTCAAATTCCAGAAACACAAGTAGTCCTGAAAACTGGCTCTGCACAGCATCAGCGCTCACTGATGAGAGAAACGTCAGCTCCAGTTATTGCTGTGCTACAGCAACTAAAGTGGCTCTGCTGTCTGAAGAACTAACCCTTCCAACTACATACTTTGCCAAACACTGGCTGTTATTAACTGGCATTGCCATGATTACAGCAGGATTCTCTCAGCCTTGAGTGAGATGGATCTCTACAGGATTACAAGGTCCAGGGATAAATGACTTAAAATTATAAGCCACTAAGAACATCTCACTACTTGAATTAATTTCAGAAACAGAAGTATACAAAACTAAAACGGTACTTCAGATGACTTTTTTGGAAAGCAAGTTATACAAAGCAGAAAATAATATATTATAAAGCATCATATTAAAATCTTGCTTCAGCAAAATGTTCAAATCATGCATGTCTTTAGTGTCTGTGATAAACACGTGGGTTGTTCTAAAATTCTTCATATGCTCACCTTAGGCAAGGTGCCATTTCTCCAGTTATTTGAGGTACAGGATCTCCTAGCAATGTTTTTACAGTCATGCAGACTGATTCAGATAATGACTTTAAGTGGTATCCACCCTAGAAAAAAGTATTTTGTGTCAAGTAAGGAACAAGTATTTGTAACATCTCTCTGAATATTATCATAGAAAATAAATTAAACTTGTGAAATATATCTGAATCTATAGAATCATAGAATGGTGTGGGTTGGAAGGGACCCTGAAGATCATCTAGTTCATACCTGCCTGCAATGGGCAGGGACACCTCTCACCTGACCAGGCTGTTCAAGACCCCATCCAACCTGACCTTGAACACTTCCAGGGAGGGGGCATCCCAGCTTCCCTGGACAACCTGATATGCAAGTACATCTTAGTCAGTGATTTGCAATATGAAAACAGTAAGTTAAAGGCTACTTGCTGAATTTCACTGGCATCCCATGATTCAGCTCACTTTATCATGGTTCGATTCATTTCAGAAATCAGCCATGACTTTGCAATGAAAAACCTGGAAACATTTGCCTTCTCCAATTCCTATCGAGGATATGCCATCTACAATAATGCTTGTGGAAGATTCCTTAGAAGGCAAATACTATCACTGTCTATACAAGGGAAGTTTCCAACATCCTGACATTTCTAAGATTAGGTTGTCCTAAAGTTCTGGCAGAATCTGGAGAACAACTGAAGATAGATTTAAGACTGCCAGATTGCAGATGATAGACTGCTTCCTGCATGACACCTGCGGAGCAGTCACATCACGTATTAGGAGGGGATGCTATTTGCACTTCAGCCAGGAAACAGAAATATCTATAATAACCTGCTGGAGAGAAGGATGATGGAAGAACGGTCAGACAAAACAGGTGTCAAGTGAATCAATTCATGAACAGTTCAGTCTTGGAGACCTCATTGGCAGTAGTATTTCCACACAGTTATTTACCTGCAAAGCCACCATTTTTCTAACATGCAGCAGAAACAGGGAAATGAAATCTAGCTTTTAAAAGGAGGAAACATTCAATTGTTCAAAGAAAAGAAAAAGAGTTCTTAAAAAGAAGAGATTGCATAGAGGCAAAAAAGATGGAATTTCATAAGGGCTCCATTACAAAGGGTCTATTTAGATGAAAGTTTTTTAAACTCTCCTGGAGTAAGACATACCTGCAAAAACATTGGTAATGAAGCTTATTCACTAAATAGATTTTAATGAGTTAGGGACTATCCAGGGCAGTGATCTATTCACTTTTCACAAGAACTGAATATATCTGTGGAGGATATGGTTTTCTAAACAATGAAAATGTGTTCCTCTGTTTCCAAGTTTGAAGTTAAAAAGGTCAGGATTTAATATATGTATTTCTTTTAACATATAAGAGCACTGCCAATTATTAGCCACTTTTGCATTCCTTATTCTCAAAAGAAAGATAAAAACAATAAATTATTTTGTTAAAAAGTTTTGTTTCCTAGCTTTTAGCTTGCCCTATATGGCTCTAATACAAAAACCTTCCCTAGGAGTATGTTTCCAAAGTCTTTACCTCTAGGATGACACACAGCTTTCCATTAGCCAACTGCATCAGGAAATGGGTGAGGTGGGCAAAAACCTCAGGAGTGGCATTCATCTGACCCTAAATCAAAGAAAAAAAAAATTCAGAGATAAACCCTGAATCAAAAACACATACAGAAAAACCCCATGCAATCTGAAATACATGAGTCTGAATTGGAATATTGTATCTAATTGTATCTCTTATTGTATCTAACAAAATGCTAAACCAATTGATTTAAAGGAACGTGTAAAAATCAGAGTGATTACACCTGTGGGTTAATTTGTCTTTACATGTCTTGTTGTAGATTTAACGAGATGGGGTCAGCTTAAAGACTCAAACCAGTATTTTCACCTTGGTCAGATTTCACCAAGCAATCACAGGACATTTAAGAGGCAGGAATATTTTGCAAAGAGATTCATGACTGACAATCCAAAGGCCACAACAAGTTACTTACTTCAGGGTCTCCAATTCCAGAATCATATCCAGAGGAGACAAGAACCAGTTCAGGATCAAACTGTTATAAAACAGAGAGAGTTGTAGCACATTCTTATGTCCTATTTTCAATTTTGTACTGGATTTCAACTGTACCATGTCCAGCTGTTTTTTAGCTAGAATATGAACACAAATAAAGACTCTCCTTGAATAAAACCTAAGATTACGTTTTTATTTTCATTCCTGCTAGAGAAATTGCAGTTTATTATTATATTGAATATTTAAAAGTTAACACTCTATTAATATTACTTAGTTGAGAAGGACATAATTAATAACAGCAGAAATAACGCGTTAACTGTGCTACCAGCAATTATTGCTTTTCTACAAAATATTCAATGCTACCTGCTTAAGAAGTACTTGGGAATTAGCCTTTGGTTTTGCTATGCAAATAGCAGAGCAGTAAAAAATTACCTCAAAAGCCATTGGAAGCAACACATGGAAAAATGCAGCAAGATAATCAGAGTTTCCCATCCCAACCTGCAAAATGTGAGAAATATAGGTCATATTTTCCTGTTGGAACAAGAAGTTATCTAAGGTTCCTCAAGACTTTAGGGAAAGATAGTAGCAAAAGTTAAAGGCAGGGGAACCTTATGAGGTCAAGTACAATAAACATTTAGGTAAAGTGCATAAATAACCACCAAATTCCTCTGCTGAACAAGGAAGGATGTAATTATCTCCTGAAACACTTTGTTTTGATGCCTAGGCAAGATATTACAGAAAAAAAAAGAATACGTCCATATTTCTCTCTATATTTTTAAACATTATCATATTCTGAGCCATATTTCTCAGTAGACATTCCACTGACACGAAGGAGATACATTGTGCTAAGACATTCGCCAAGCAAGTGAAGCAGTGCATTTCTCAAAGTGTGACATGGAGCATGAGATAAAAAGCTATTGCATTTGCTTTGTTGTGCTGTAAACAACATTTACCTTATTCCAAGGCAAGTTTACGTTAAAACCTTTTCCTTTTCCCAGACCCACAGCATCATAATCAGATTCTTTGAGTGATGGCCAAAACTCCTGATGTTCATAGCGATGCCAAGAAAAATACAGAACACTGAAAGAGAAAGATACAAGAAGGAAATCTATCTTGAAAAAAAGATTCTGAAACTGACTTTATATACTGAATCTGCCAGCTGTATTCATTAATAGCTTAAAAACAGAATTGTCCTTCCCCCTTAATAGACTCGGACTGTGAAACTTGGTACAGTATGTCCTGGGTCAAAATTAACCTAAGATAATTTCTAAAGGTTTATTGCATGCATGCAATCCCTTCACATCAAGGACAAGACATTTTCAGAAAAGCAGACTTGTTTCTAGTATCTAATTCTGTGGCTTTTCAGAAAACAATGTGTTTTATCCAAGCACTACTTGACTACATGAACTGAGAGATTCCTGAATAGAAAGAATAGAGATATTCCCTGCCATAGGGGGATCTTGCTACTGAGAGACCAAAGTAGTCATATTGCTCACCTTCTTTGTTATTCGTTACAGTATAACAGATTTATGTATTTATTTTCATTAGAATTTTCCCTCTATTTGATAACAAGTAAAACCAGAGTGACTAAAATAGCAAGGAAAATGTTTCATGTTTTGCAAGATTCTAGTTTTAGAAAGTTAAGAAATCTTACTCATTACAGAGGAAAGCAATATTTAACCAGCTAACATAACCAATAAATAAAATATCCTTCAAACCTTGGATCCTCTTCAAAAATATATTGAGTTCCTTGCCCGTGGTGCACATCCCAGTCAACAATTAGGATTCTGTATAGATCAACAAAAGAAAACATTCAGAGGAATAACCACAGCATCTTGATCTAAGGGAGGTACAGACGAGTAATGGTTTTGTGTCCTAAGAGTTACATCACCCAGAAAGTTCTAGACAATTAAGCTAAACCAAAGCAACACCAAACAGCTATCTAAATGCTGTGCTTGCATATGGTAAGCTTCTCTAGGGTCAACCATGCACTCACCTCTGCAGACCACATTTCAGTTTTGCGTATTCTGCTGCAATAGCAACGTTGTTGAACAAACAGAACCCATTAGCTGCATTTCTCTGGCTGTGGTGACCTGGAGGTCTAAACCAAAGTTTTATATGGTTACTCACAACAAAGGAAATTTTGGAGAGAAATGAAGATTTTCTTACATATATTCTTACCTTACTAATGCCATTCCATTGCACACTTTTCCTGACATCACAGCATCCACCAGCTGCAAAGTTGCTCCTACTGCTAGTCTGGCACAGCAGTAAGTGTTCTGAAACAGAGATTCTCTTAGTTATCATCAATCACTCATCAGCGTGTTTTACCTAATCACCCATGATGTGCTTTTACACCCAAATAGCAAATTGTCTTGACATAAGTCTACCCTACTGAGGTTGGACAAATACAGTTGAAAACAGAATTTTACAACACAAATTCCAATGTGCTTTCTACCAGGTTTACCTATGATCACCATAAACTTTATATGGATGTTCTCTCTGGAGCAGTTAAGGAACATGAGATGGACACACTGAACTGATTAGTGAAATAATGTGGCATCGTTGAAAATAAGGAATGAAACTTTACAGCAACAAAACATGAAACACTTCACCTCCATTACCCAGCACAACATTTAAGAGCAATTGTTACCAAAATGTAATTTGCAGGTCACTAATGGACTACAGTAACATTAAGTGACAAACATAGAGCTCAAATTTGAGTGGTGCACTATACTGGCATGATGCAATTACAGAAAAGATGACAGGACACAACCAGTTTAAATCCTAGCATTATACTAAACTTGAAACAGGTAAGAATAATGTATTACACACATGTAAGTCTACTCAAATAGATTAAAATGTATTGCTAATTTCCATCTACTTAGAAAAGTCCCATTCAGATGTAAACACACAAATACTTGTAACTCCCAATAAGGGAAGCAGTTTAAACTTACACACCGGATGAAAGAAAAAAGCATCATAATTTCCAGACAGTCTTTTCAGTTCCTCTTCATTCATTGTCTGGGTGCTTTTTGCCACTTCCAGGTGTTCCAAACTGCAGAGAAGAGAAAGATTAACACAACACCTAACTATGCAAATAGACCTATAAAGGTTTTTTTTTTCAAAATGAAAAACGTAATTAAAAGTAACAGAATATATGTTAAAGGGGCTTTCTGTGAGAGTTCACAAGTCGAACAGGTACTCTGGAATGCTAGTTGCAGGACATGGTGAAAAAAATAAGGAGTGCTATGAAAGCAAGGATGTTTGGACGTGTTTAAGAATATGACATTCTCCTCCATTTTCCAGCAGCAAGAGCAATTACTTTCAAAAAAAGGTTCTTTGTTCATCATGCACAGTCTATTTTGCAATCTTCACTACATATAGATACCATCCCAACCAGAAAACAACTAGGATTCTGACAGTCATCAGAGTGTGAATTAAAACTCTAAGAATGTGTGTCTAGTGCTATATGTTGTTATATGGAAAACAAGTATTTGAATGAATCTCTTATCAGGTGTGTACTAACTCACACTAACTCAAGAAAGCAGTAAGTACTAAGGCACTAGAAGCAACATTCCCCTCAGTTCCCTGTTAGTGCTCTCCTGCCGGTGTAATGTGTAGGGAGCTGGAAATAGAAGCTGATGGCATCTACTCTCCCATCTGTGCCTTAGTTCAGGACACAATGAACACATGTGTTCCTTTAGGTGGACACCGCCAAAGCAACTAGCATTTTACAACCAAACGAGACACCCTAGTGTTGCCTGATGGAAATAAAGCAAAACAGTGGCTTCAAAATGAAGGCATTAACAGGAATAAAAACATACGAACCTGAATGACTACATCACTACTAGTTTAACTTCACAGTTAGTTACAAGGCTGCTGATGAACACAAAACACTTTAAGTTATACATTCATTTTATTTAAAAGTGTTTTTAGAAAGCAAAGAGCTCTATTATCTCTAGCTTACCTATGGAAACCAAGACAAGACTTGGTCAAGTTATTTGTCTCCAGTAATCTAGCAGGAGCAACTCAACTAGAAATAGCGACCAAGCCTCTTCTGTACCCATTTTACTATGAAAATAAATTATACTAGTACACAGCACATTCTAACAAACAAGTAGGTTCTTAGGAAAAATAATTTCCTGGGATCTGAAAATTTAAGCATGACTTGGAATCAAGTTTATGGTCCTTGTCAAGGATATCAGGGCCTCAAGTGCATCCTTTTCCTCCTGGGGTTTGGTTGCTGAGTTCAGAACCAGTGAGACAGTATAGCTGGTCACCTTGAAAGAGAGAGCTAGGAGCCTGAGTGGAGGCTCCCTCCAAACAGCTCTGGTAAGAATTCTCAGCAGAGGCTCCCTGTCCTTCCCTTGGCACTTCTTTTTAGGATAAGGCTCTTACCCGTGGCTATATTGCAGCTGTGTTGTGTAGCCATGTCTCTGTCCGGCCATGAACCCTGCTAATCTGGACCCAAACCTGACCTGTGAACTGACTCTCTAGCTTGGCCTCAGTCACTATGGCCATGTTGGGCAATCTAAACTCATGTGTTAATCTGATTAGCAACTCTGGACCTGTGCTGCTTGCCTTGCTTGGATATTGTGGGATTGTGTCCTGTCCATGCTCTGCTCTCTACTCCCCTTGCCTTTCAGAGAAGGCTGCCCCGGCCACTCCTTGACAAGGGCAAACGTGCACATAAGCAACACACAGAATCATCTGCCATTGGCTGCATAATCATCACATCGAGGTGACAACTGCCAGAGCAGACTTCACCGACATGACTTCAGAACGGGCAGGTTGCTGCTGTTGCTCTTAACTTCCCCTCCTGCAGAATTAGCTGCAGTTTTTCTGTTTGGTTCACTCTATCTCAAAGATGCTTGGGAGAAATAGGTTATTATTTTTCTAAAGAAATACCCATTTCTCTACACTTCTTAAAGTCTTGTCCCAATTTTTATTAGGAGTTTTACTTTTAATCCTATGTATAAATCAGCATTCATTGCTTAGGAACCCAAAGAGCGAGAATGGGGATTTAGTGGAATAGCAGTTTCATTTGTCAGCCACTACACCATATTGAACATTATTTGTCTAACTTTAAGTGTGACACATTTTACAATGAAATTACTGGAAGTCATTGAGTTTTGGAGCAGACATTTTCAAATGGAGCAAAATATGACGCGGAGGTATGAGATCTGTTATTTCAACGAATTAATCTGAAGGGTGATAAAAGTAAGTTTCAGACCTGTGAACCAACAGGATCTCCTCCTCGCTTCCTTCTCTGGCAGGCACATGGACACACCTTTCCACAAGATGGTAATGTTTAAGCTGCTCATAGGAGGATGACAGTCTTTCTGGCACTTCAATATCACAGACAGGACTAAAAATAAGTAATATTCGTATTATTATAATACTATACCAGCACTCCTAACAGATACACTTCGTAATGCCTAGCTTTTAATTTCCCATTGTAAGAAGATTCATTACTCTCATGGAAGAATATGTGTGAGTAAAAGAAAAATAACATCTTTAAGTGCATTTTGTTTTGGAATTGAGCCAAAAAATCGGTTCCAAAATATGAAAGCAGAAAATTATATATGGTTCCAAAATAAAAAAGTAACAAAATAGCAACGTTGTGTTGTTTCCTTTCTTACCAATGAAAGCAGCAATGCTGACCTACAGACACAGGAATGCTGAAATTAAAAGCTGTAGATTACAATGAAGGAGAAAAGAGGAGAAGTGGGTTTGGGAGAGAAGACAACAGTGGACTCTTACTCTGAGCTGGTCTACTGGTCTACTTTATGTAAATTCAAGCGAGTGACAGTTTCAGTTTCTAACAGATTCAGTTTCTAACTGAATTTAATTGACGGCTTTCACCTTAGTGCGTATATCTACAAATATTTTCTATTATATTTATAAACAATTTAATTACCTTAGAATACTTTATTTAGGGAGCTACTCAGATGCTTAAAGTTAACACTTCTTATCGAGGCCTACAGCTTCTCAAATCCATCTTCAGATCATCTTTACAGATCCTGGATACAATTTTTTGTCCAAAAGGAGCCTTTCTATTTACCAGGAAAATGACAGGGTATCTCTAACTACACATTTTCTATTACATTTATAAAAAATACATTTACTTGGCATTTCTTTCAGAAGTCCTAATTTGAATCTACTCATAAAAGGGCAGCAGTGACTTACTCATTCCAAAGTAATTTATGAGTGGTCATCTTCTCGTCGTAAATCAGTGCTGTTCCTGAACCCATTGCTACAGGCAGAATAAAACAAAAATCCCAAGACAGATTATTTCAGCCAGAAGCAAGCATACCATAGAATCATAGACTCATAGAATAGTTTGGGTTGGAAAGGACCTTAAAGATCATCCAGTTTCAACTCCCCTTCCATGGGAAGGGATGCCTCCCACTAGACTGATTCGAAAATGCCTGCAAATAAACTCTCTAAGGATCATTTGGGGAGTTTTAGAAAGCAGAATCCTTTATTTCAGCACTAGGTGCTTGAGGGAAAGATTTCAAGCAATCATGCGCAACGAGACAAGAGTTGGTCACAGACTATACATCCAACATATGTATATGTATAAATTCTCCCAGCAATCTCATGCATATGAGATTACTTTCCAAGGACTAATCTTAATTTTATTATGAACTTCACAACAGCCAAGTCTCTGCTCATTAGAGCTTTGAAGCTAGTTCTCTGTCCGGCCTGGTATTCTTAGATAAGAGAAGAAGTATTATCTGGGAACAACGCTATTTAAAAAACCATGCTATCAGAAGAATAGTCTATGTCTTCCTAACTTTTGAAAATGCTGCCACTTAGACATCGCTTAACTGAAGCGAGTTAGAAAACCAATTCTACAGAAAACCAACTCTACTTAAGTCAAAATATTCCAGTCTCTGCAGTAACAGCCACTTCTTGTATCAAGACAATAAATATATACTAAACATATTTTTACATATGTATTATATAACCATATACTAAACATATATTTATGTGTTATATAAACATACACTAAGTATATTTTACACTTCATATTGCATTAGCTAGTGTGAATATAAGTACACAGCATATCTGCTTGCACAACGATTTTGCTCTTTAGACTTTGCACTCAAAGAACGAAATCACAGGAAATCACTGAGGCGGAGCCCCGAGAAGACGGCGGAGCGAGGCAGCAGTGCCAAGCCCACGTCACAGACCTGGGAGCTGGGTGCCCGCACGCAAGGCTCGGGATTCTCCGCATTCCCAACACCTCGGTGCTGGTGTTCCCGGCGTCCCTCCGAGCCTCCATCCCACCCCCAGCCCCCCCCCCCAAGCCCAGCCTCTCCTCCGCCGTCCCACACACTCACCGGGCACCGCTGTCCTCTGCCGTCCCACACACTCACCGGGCACCGCTGATGTGGCACGGCCGCCCGGGAGAACGGGAGTGGTACAGCCACTAAGTTGGAAAAGCAGGATTAGTTACACCCGGGTAGAACGACCCCAGGGCTCTGCTGTGCTTTGAAAGCGATCGGTACTTTAGAAACCCGGAAGAGTCACTGGAAGAAACAAAGAGAGCGGGGCAAAAGCAAGGGAGGTCAGCGCCGCGCCCGCAGAGGGAGCCCCAGCACGGAGCCCCCGCACGAAGCCACCGCACCGCAGCCCGCGGGCAGCGAGCACCGCCTCCTGGGGGCAGCCAGGCGGGAGGGGGGCGCACAACAGCCGCACCTCCCCGAGCTCAGCCTCGGCCCCGGCCCCAGCTCCCGGGCTCAGCCCCGCCTCCTGGCACCTCCCCGGGCTCAGCCGCTCCTCCCCGAGCTCAGGCGCTCCGTCCCGGGCTCAGCTTGTGATGCCGAAAATAAGAGATTCATAGAGTCGCTCGGGTTAGTGTTACCCTAAAAGGCGGCCAAATAAAACTCTCAGCAACTGATTTTTGCAGTATCTGAAAGAAGCGTTGCTTCGTTGGCGCCAGCCGAGCTGGTGAGAGGTTCACATTTCTAGAACTAGGTTTATGTTTATTCAACATATTTCCTTGAGCCTGTTCACATATTCATATCGCTCCTTGGAACTCATGCATATTGTAATGTCCTTTGAGCTTGCGTAATTATTCCTTCTGGTGGTCTCTGGTGGTGGATATTCCATCCTTCTGCTCTTCGTCAGGTCAATCATCGGTCAAGGAGGAAGCTTTGCCTCTCCCTATCTCAGCTTTTGGCTGAGTTATACTCTTCAAGTCGCCATTCTGGCATCAACTTCTCCTGAATCTTCTTTTCAAGGTTTCTGCTGTCTGCTAGCTACAAACGAGCATTCATCCCTTTCGGCAAACCAGTTCTTGTTATCCAGCAGTGAGCAGGCATGAGCCTTGCTATCTAATGCAATATGCAAGCGCTGCAAAATGCTATTACAAAAAAGGTTATAAATCTGCTAAGTTAATAAATTTCACTTAAACAATTCAGCTATTTCAAGGCTTTTTATCTCTTTAGAAGATATATATCTTGTTTTTATATCTTTAACATGCATTGTTAAAGATCATTCAGTTCCAAAGCCCCTGCCATGGGCTGGGACACCTCCCACTGGATCAGGTTGCTCAAAGCCTCATCTGATCCAGCCTTGAACACCTCCAGGGATGGGGCATCCACAGCTTCTCTGGGCAGCCTGTGCCAGTGCATCCTCTCTTGTTAAGAATATATATGTTACATGCAAGTATCCCTAAACCTTCTCAAAAATCATCCTCACTTGTAGGACAGCAGTTTTGAAACCAAACACGTGGTATCTCAGCTAGATTTTCAGGATTAATAGTCTTTAATTCCCCAAATAAACTCTAAGACTCATTTTTGAGTTTTAAAAAGCAAGAATCCTTTATTTCAGTGCTGGATGCATGAGGGAATGATTTCCATCAATCATGCTTAAAAAAATATGGGCTGGTTACAGGATATATTTCCCACTCACGTGCATGTGTATAAAGTTTCCCAGAAATCTTATGCATATTCTATTATTTTCCAAGAATTAATTTAAATTTTATTATGAATTTCACAACAGCCAATTTACTTGTTAATTGGAGCTTTGGAGACAGCTCTCTGTCTTGCCTTGCATCTTACATAGGGAAAGACTGCAAACAGAGGTGATTACAGAAGAAGACACATTCGTTCACCACATATCATACATAACACAAGACAATATCATTTCTCTCTGGACAGTGTCTGGAAAAACACTGTTTAAAAAAACCCACCTTGCTATAAAGAAAACATGCTATCAGAGGGGGTCATTCTGTCTAACTTCCCAAAAATATAGTTACTTAGGTGAAACATATCTACTTTGGCTTAAATCAAAATATTCCATTTTTGTAACAGTAACTACTTCTTGTACCAACGCCTCCTGGCCCCACCTCCCACTGTGGCACCTCTGGGAGTGCTGGGCGCAGCCCCTGCCCCTTGGGATTTACATTTCTGGATGTAATTGTTCAGCCATGGATGTTGTTTTCAGTACATAACAAACCTAAGAACATAATACCTGACTGCCCAGGACTGTGCAACACGGGTTTGTCGAGAGCACCTGAACTGAACTTTGGAACAACCTACTTCTCTTTAAGTCATGACTACATTATACAACATAAACTGAATATATGTTGTTTCAAGCTCTCTTTCCTCAGTTTCTGCTAGTTTTCCAGTTCATGGTAGGAGCTGAAGGCATGGCAGGAAGATGTGTGAAGGTAGGTTTAGGTTGGATATTAGGAAAAGGTTCTTCACTCAGGGGATGGTGGAGCACTGGAAAGGCTCCCCAGGGAAGCAGTCACGGCACCAAGCCTGACAGTATTCAAGAATCATTTGGAGAACACCCTCAGACACAAGGTATGAATGTTGGGATTGTCCTGTGCAGGGACAAGAGTTGAAGTCATTGATCCTTGTGAGACTCTTCCAACTCAGGTCATTCATTCTATGATAAGTCATGGAGCAGGTGTTGTCAGGAGAATGCATACAAACCTGCAGTTACTGGGGACATACCAGGAGCCCAATCATTATAGATGTGGCTTTTAGAAGGTACTGACCATAAACTTTTCCTATGTTTGTTTCAAGAACATATGACCATACTGAAATAGCTTCTTATTTATGTCTTTTGTCCTTGAGTCTATTCTACACACTTATTAAACTAAAATTGAGTTCTGTTCATCTTCACGTGGTCTCTGGTATCAGGGCACAGCACCCCAACAGAGGATGCTCATCATGTGGCCACTGTAATATTTTGCATTTATTGAGTAATATCGCTCCTTTAGTCCCCTGTTCTTCCCATAGACAACTGGCAAAGCTGCTGTATTGACTTTTTTAATGTGTCTGAAAATGAAAAGGGACCTTTTAGTAGAGGGGACCCGACTGAGATTCCAGTTGAATGGTCTGATGTTCAGGACGGTCACACAAGAATAATAAATTTCAAAAACTGTGTTTAGCCTGTGCTCTCAGGCGTCACCGCCAAAACACTCTCAGCTCTGTCATTGTAAAGTGACATCCAGTAACCAAATCTTCTTGCGGCTTGGGCCAGCTCTATCATATTTATGGTTACTTCTATTTATTCCACTTTGATTCCTGTAAAAGTCACCAGCAGAGGGCTGCCTTCTTTCAAAATACTCCAATGAGAGAAAATGAGGTGGATTAATGAAGCAATAAGCAAGGAAAAATTTAGGTAAGCTGAGAAAATGGCAGAGTGGGCTGTATAGGAAAGTACATTAAAAGTATTCAGCTGTATTAAATCTGTTTTATGCTAGATTTTGCACATATTACACAATTTTTTTGCCATAACTCAAAGAAATACTTATATATGGTTGGCAAATTTCAAACTTGATGTGAATAGCTGTAACACTACAGAAAGGAGGCCTAATAACTCAAGAGTTTAAGTTCCATTTATAATACAATTTAAAAGGAAATTAAGACTTTACATTCCACTTATAGTACATTCCTATTTACAAGACAAGTTTGGCATAAGAAGTATAATAACCTTTTTACAAATAAGATGATAAATATTTACAAACATTTATGATATCTCCACTTGTGAGTGGCCAAAGCCAGCTGGGAGTCCTTCCTCTGCCAATGATAAACCTGGTTTACTAAAATGATGCCCTCTTCAATATTCCCCACAAGGAGATACATCATGGGACGATGGGTTGGAGTCATCATCTGCGTACAGTTTTCATTGATAAGCAGCCACTTCTGTATCATACTCTGAGTTTCATAAGGCAAGAGTGAACCCTGAGTAATGAATTCCACTTGGCATTCAATGTTATATTTTTGGTGACCAAATCCTGTTCTTTTTTTGGACAGCTTTACTTTCACTGCTGAGGAAAAAAAGGAAACATGTAAGTCATTTCATTTGCTAAAATACAGAAAGAAAGAAACACTACCAATGACATCAGGATGATTCCTTAAAAATACTTTCGTAATTTATGGTGATAGAGCATGATGAGGCCTTCTCCAGCAGCAGTACACATTTTAAAGCATTTTTTTTAAATAAAGGTTATGTAGCCAAGATTTTTTCCATGAAATTAGGCAAACAGAAAAACATGTTTTCCTAAAAGTGAGTAATGTATTTTTATCATCACCATGTATATTGGATTTTGTGGTTAATTAGACATTGTAAGCTGTTGGTGTTATTCTTGTATCATAAGGCTACCCAGCTCGCCCAAGTAATTCTCCTGAAACTCACTTTGTCCATGTTATGAATCCCTCAGCAAAACCAGCTAGTAATGCTTGTTTTAGATATTCCCTTTTCATTATAGGCGTCTTTCTATCCCACTTGACTCCATCAACACTTTTTAGCATGAAATTTCTGTGTACCACTTGATCTAAAACCAGCCAAAGTTGCTGAGAGCCTTTGCAATGATGGTAAAGGTTTCTGGAGGAATTTACTAGGGCAGACTCAAAGTATTGCCTGTCACTCCAATGAGACAACATAAGATAAAAAATTCTTTTACTGATATGATTTTTTGGTCTCCTTTTCAGTAAGCTGCATATCACAAAAAACTCATGCATGCAGGTAAGAAGGACACATCGTTCACTGACAAAAAACCCAAAGCTTTATTTTGGGTTTAACCACTATTAAAAGGCAAACCTGCTTATTTAGCTGCTTTCACCAGAAATACTTAAAAGAGTATGTTGTACTACAATGTGGCCAACTAGACAAGAAAAGAAGAGTTATTTCATTGCAAAATAGATCATTAATACATCTTTCATGGAAAATAAATCTTCCTTGTATTTTGCTGAGAAAGAACATATTCTGATACACAACCTAAAGTTAAGTCAGCAGCCAGGCTCTTAGGATTAAGACTTTGAAATCCCAGCAGAAACTGTCAATTATTTTAATCCTATTTTCAAAGCATTTTAGAAGGAGATCCGTTAGTCTTTTTATTAGCAGCCATATTAGCAAAGACTTACCAAAGTTATTGTCACAGAAAACTTCGAGAACTCTTTTGTGCGTAAAGAATTCCTCCACTGCTGGGCAGGCCTGGCAGGCAGGCTTTGGTAGGACTGGTAAAGAATTACAAAGTTGCATAGTTATCTTTTAGAATCTTTTGCATTATTTTTCTGCTGTCAAAGCTGAGAACTCACTCTTCAACCACATATGTGACAGAGAAAATACACAATTGGTCAGTGAGAACATAAAGTTCTACACACTTCTCAAAGAATGTGGCTAGGGAAAAAAAGGAGTTTCATTTTCCATGCCCTTTGAGTCCTTGTTCACACTGATAAACTCAATTACCAGCATCAAATACAGTGCTAACTATGGCTAAGGTTGGTGAGGAAAGGGTTAGGTGGATGGTTGTATTCCTGCATTCAGCTGCCCTAGGTCTGTGAATATATGAATTCGGGTATGCCATTTATCTGTGATAAGGGCCATTGATAAGTCTATAAAGACACCTCAAAATAAATAAAATACTGTATGCTATTGTGGGTATAATACTGCCCATAGTGCAGGGTGATAATAGCATTTCTCCTCTAAGTGTAGACAATCTACACTTTATTTTATTGAAGCTATGCTGATACACACTATATGAGGTGTGCTGCAGCCTACACTGAGAATGCTGGCACTTGCCCCTGCCATCTGGACAAACCAAGTGAAGCAGTATGGATTGACTCTTCTTACAAAATCACAGACTGTCTGGAAGTGGCATTCTTTGTATCTCCTTGATTTCCAGAACACAGAGTATGGTCACTCTCCCCTCTGCCATCTTTCAGATACCTTTGTGCAAGTATTTATATTCCGTTGTAAGAGATGCCAGGCACATGTCCTCATCCCAAGGGAACCGATCGCAGTCCAGACTGTCAGGCCAGGCATGTCCATGGCAGGCAAGGACGGGGGCACAGCTGTCACGGACAGCAGCACACATACTCCTACAAGGATGGATAAACCTGTTGCCAGAGAAAATATCAGGCTGAATCAGTTAAACTTACTCAGTGATAACAGAAACTATTGCAATTCTGATTTCTGTGCAAAATACATAATCTTCAATGATATTTAGCATCCTTCAACAGTAACATAGCTCTAGAAGCAGCAGCTTGTGCAAACTGTGCAAATGATCTGTATATGGGCTGGCCTATGCTTACAGGATTAAGTCACAGTTTTTAAAACACTTATATTACAACCTGAGAAAAGCTTCAGCAGGAGCCTAGTTCTATTTGTAACAGGTGCTTCAACTCTAATTTAAAAATAATAAAATTTCCCATATAACAAAATAAAACATTATATTCTTTGACAACAGCATTAATTTCCCCAAAGCAAACTAACGTTGAAGTAAAACATATTTTCAGTACTTTTCTTTCCAATAAGTATGAAAAAGCTAACAGAATTATTTCAGATGAAGTGGAGATCACCGCTGGATTATGATAAATATGTATTTCATTTGATTCCTGTTCTGGCAAATAAAAGCTAGAGTTTTATATTGTCATGTGGTACTTACGTATCTAAACAGATGGGTGCAAACAGAGAGCACAGGAATGTCCTCACGTGAGGGTGACAATCTGTGTGCACAAGGTGCTGCCAGGTGGTGGATTTTTGGATAACCTCTGCCATGCTTGTGTGTCCCATCAGGTTGGGAAGCCTCATTTCGGAGTACCCAATCTTGTGGCACATATGCATCTCCTTCGGTATCACTACACATTTCGTGGATAATCCAATATCAAAGCCTGTTGCCACTCTTAGGAAAGCGCTCAGAACAAAACCAAGTATTTTTGCAGTCAAGAACATCTTCCAGCGACTCCTGGGCTGCTGAGTTGTCAAACCCTCCAAGCACAGGGGCACACTGAAAACCTCGTGGCTTATATACTCCAAGAGCTTAATGAATCATTGGTTATCAACTGCTTATCAAATCACTCAAGACAAGACCAGGTCTGATTGCCTATTCAAGGGATTGCTGTGATAACCAGGGAGGTGGAGACGAGGTATATAAGTATGTTCCTTAAAGAAACTGATTTGGTGCAGCCTTTCACATGTCCCAGGGTGTCAGTTGTTGCAGAGTGCTAGGTGGCATATTAAATTTTGGCACCTAGAAGGTTTGCTATGCACTTTCTAAAACAAATTAAGAGATCCTCCAGAAAAAACAGTTGGGCAGACAAGCTGTCTCCTGGGGCTGCTGTGTCTCCTTTGTTTTCAGACACTGCTGACAGGGCAGAAAAAACAGCCCAGATATTGACTTATCAAGTGAAAATGTTTTGCTTGTGCTAATTGCTTGTGTCTCTTTCACTCTTTTACAATGTATAAGAGGTACTTTCTTTATTTGGTCAAGTGCTATAGAAGAGACAGCCTCCTGCTATTAGCCAAGTATTTTGTCTGGAAATTTGGATCCTTTTCCTGTGACATGTTAAAGGTCCCAGCTGTTCTATTAATATATGTTAACATTATATTAATATTCTATTCATATAGAATTTAAGTAATTTCTACAGATTTTTTTTTCACTGGTTGGAGTATGTGCCTTACCTATCAGACTGCTAAAGAATTCGTACCTTTCATTAATTCAAGTTCAGAGGTGGATTTAAAATTGTAGGATGATTGTGGCTATCAATATTTATTCAGAGTGAAAAAGAAGTTAGACATGTGGAGAAACATTTTTACTATTTCAAATGAACCTGGCCACACTTACATTTGCTCAAATAATGCAGCATTTCACCTATTCATCAATAAATTATAATTACCTGAAACCATATGGAAGCAAGTGACACGAGGTGTACATTTTCTGTTTCTAGCAAAAAATAGTATTAAATTTCTTAAGTTAAAAGTTAACAGAACTACTGACTGTGTACTTCATTACTGATCTTAGTACAGTACTTATAAACAGCTCTTCACTATAGAGAAGCTGGGGAATCAATTAAGGTGACAGAAGACCTGAGTGATGTGTAACTTATCTATTTTGAACAGGAAAGTCAGATTATTAGTTAAAAGATTCGGAAATCTAAACAAAGTGTTTGTGGAAATTTTTAATTCAATTAAAATATTTTTCCAATTAGTTCTGGGTATTAATTTTTATTTCCATTTCTTATTATGTCATTTATTAGTACAAATGTTTAGATATTTATAATACATAGGTGGATCTGCTGTAAAATATCTGGCTTGATTATTAGGATAAAATGAGTATGTTTATAACAGTGTTTCAGCCAGTTTTACTGATACCTGAAATAACCTTTTTCAGAAACAGCAGCTTTTTAGACAATGCATTTAGACAGTGTGCTACTTATAATTTACATGTTTATACCTAAATGTTAGATTATTAATCTTAGCATCTTTGAAATCAATGACAAACTGTCACTGATTCCTCCTTAGCTGTCTTCTTTCCTCTAAGCTACAGGGAAAATAACAGTGTCTGTTTAAGTAAGTTGGAAAAAAATGACAGCATGAAAAGTTCCAAGAACGAAAAACATATTTAAAAGAACTGTCAGTTTTTCTTTTCATGCTTTCTTACTAGGTATATATTTTTTCCAATAAATGTGTTTCTTCTGTATTTTTTCTCTGACTTCAAAGCAGAGGAACCAAATACCTAACTGGGATGACTTCTGCCTGATGCAGCACCTCATGGTGGCCTCCTGTTGCTTTGTGCTCCATGTATTCCATCACAAGATGAAGACTGTTAAAACTCAGTAAAATTCCCATTGTTACTAAATCTCTGCAGGTGTCCCTGGAGGCCACCTGTAGCTTCTCTTGGTACCATTTTGCAATGAAATGACAGCATGACGCTGCTCAGTGCAGGGACGAGGGCAGACACACAGGTGAAGCCAAATGCACAGCATCTTTGAACGCGGCTGTCACGTGCGCTCAGAGTGAAGCCATAAAACTGACTGCTTATGCACAGGCACAGCTTCCCAGTGTGTAGAGCTCAGCTCACACAAGCTCAAGAGATCTTGCAGACACCCTGGTGTCTCTCACCTGAGCATCACTTCAGCATTCAGCAGCTGGAGTGAAACTGGACTCCGTGTATGAGCATCCCCCCTTATTCAGCAGGCTTCTGCAGCCATGAATGTTGCAGGTGTCTTTACCAAGTTGCCTCATATTTTTACGAAATTAATCAAATTTCTCTCTGGCCTCAATAGTACTGTTCTATAGTACCTTTCTTATCTGGTTGTTATCTGAAAGTGGGTGGCAAGATCTCTCGTGAAGGAAGGCCTTCTGTTGCATATGGGGCAATGCAATTACGTGCACATTTCTGAGTGATGCATATTAAGAAAGAGTATTTGGTCTCAATTATTTAGGTATTTTTCTCTGTGACTGCCTTCCAACCTACAAAAACACTTGATTACTCCTACAATCTAAGTTAACGCTGTTACTCCAGATATTACGAGGCTTCTGAGTCACTAGCTGTGCCAGTGCTGCTCTTCAAGAACAGCCCAGCGGTGCTGGCACAGGGGCTGACTCTGCCCATTCCTGCCCCGGAGCACCCCACAAACCATGCTGTTCTTGGCCTGTGCGGGGCCGAGCTCTGGCTGTGCCTGAGATCAGGCGTGCTGTGCTGTGGCACAGCAGGTCTGATTTTGAGAGCTCCCTCTTGGCCACCGTTGATGGACAGAAGAGAGATCAGCCTAACAAGAGTGTATGAGACAAAGATGACCTAACAAGAGATAATATCTCTCCTGACTAACTTAGTCTCCATAGGAACTGTCTTGAAATAAATATTCGTGTATCTCTGAGTCACTGTCTCCTAGGGTGTAGGTCATTTATGAGCCACAGCTGTACCTTAAAGGTTCTTTTAGCCTCAGGTATGTCTCAAAGGAGGAAAGCTGTCTTTTGATGTTCTGCTTTGGGTGAGTTGACTTTCACTGGGTCAACATATTGTAATACTAAAGAAAATTATTTTTCTCCATGTGAGTACAGTGGTATCTTTGGAGGCTGAGGGCCCAATCACATGGGAGGGTTATGGCCTCAGCGGGTCGGCAAGGGGCTGCGCCCCACTGCTTGGCCCCGTCTAGCACAGTGCTTCAGTGAGTAGCCCAGGGCAGTCGCAGGCATGGGAAAGACTCCATGGTTTGCCATCAGAAGAATGGCAAGCCACCTGCTTTGCTTCTGTTTCCTCTTGTATTTGCTGTCTTGAGTGAAGCAGCCACCCACCCAGGGAACAGCAAGAGTTTATGTATTTGTCAGAAATAATGAAGCTCACTTGAGGGCTGAAGGATTATCAGAGGCTCTGAAAAAAATGTGCACAGATGCCTTTTCTTGACACCTATGACTGCATTGGGTTTAAGGCTGGATCTAAAGCCAGAGCATCATCCATAATTCAGTCATTTCTGCTACCCATCTTCTGTCAAGAGAAAGTGTCATTTATGGGAGCTTCTGATCCCTCTCTCTTCTGACACTGTGTTCAAGATATTAGCTGGGTCAAATTCCTTACCCTGTGCCATTTTCAGTGTCATAATTTACTAAGGAATTTGCCAATTTGATGCTTCTTTTTGCTATGCTCACCAGCTGCTTTTAAGCAAGGAAATGACTTTGGCTGTGCTTCTGTTTAGGCTTAATTATTTTGATATTCTTCATGAGCAGATGCTACCTTGAAACTTGGTTTGACAGCAAGTCATTATCATTTATGCTTTTTAGCAGGAGTCTTGCAGAACTGTTATTAAAAACAAATATGCAGAGTAGATTGCCATTACTTGGACAGTGCTTCAGGTCAGTCAGATGTTGGCTCCTTGGCAGAAACGTGAGCTGCAGCTCCCGCGTGGCTGTGCCATAGATTCTCTGTTTTTTTTGCAAATGCTCAGCTGCTCATTGATGTGGTGTGGAAAACAACATTGGGCAAATACACACAGAACTTAGTTTTGGGAACAAAGTAAGCTGTGATTTACTGTTGCCACACCAGCTAAACATGCACATTACACAAAATCTGGTGAGGCTTCAATATTTCTAATCATAGCGATATATGCTTTTAGAGGTTACTTGAATAAAGACTGTCTAAAATGAAAAAAATATTCGTTTAGCAAACTATCAAGAGAATTGCAGTGTCTGTGTGCATTTCAAGTGGGCAGCATAAAATACAAGACCTGAGGATTTAGAGAAACCTCCGTCTCTAAGTCTTCTTCTAAAGACAGTTTGGTTGTTCCCTTAGCCACAGGCTGTATTTATTGTTCCTGGATATGAGCAAGGGTCACCTGCTGATGCACCCTGATAAGGGAACAGCAGCTGGAAGCTCCCTCCCTGCCCACCTCTCTGTTGTCTCCTTTGACTATTACCAGGGAGACAGACAGAGATTAACCAGGAGCCACCCATCAGACCCCAGTAAGAAATGAGATTGAATTTTTCTTCAAAGGAAGTAGGAGTTTGAGAGCAAACTAGCAGATGTAGGGATTTGGGGTTTTAATCTAAACATTCATTGCAATATTTGGCTGGAGTCATTTTTATCTGAAGTCTAATTGAAGAGCTGCAAAGCTCACAGACAAGCATCAGAGCTGCTAACTGTGCACTCTGAGTTGCAAAAGTATTCTGGGCTGAAGTGGTCATCATTACTCTGATGACAGCTTTGCTGGACCAACATCCTTACGGTATGAGGCAGGAGTTATTACCTAATATTTCCTTTGCTTTATTAAAAAGCCAATTAGGCGCAAATGGTGTCTGCAAAACAGTGGAGGAAGAATAATAGATGGTTCTGAAAAAGCCTCATTAATTTATTCACCACAGTGGCTTTAGCATTGCTTTAATTTTTAAAGAAGAGAAATACTGTGTTTCCTTATAAATGTGTAATGCAAATAGTTAAAGGCTCACTGCCCAGCCATGCTGAGCTCTGTCCTTATTACTGTTAATTTATTAACTGAGAGGAAAGTTTGTTTCAATGATGAAAAATAAAGTTATTGATTTGCGTGACCCCAACAGTTTCTAACTCTGCCACAAACTTCCTGTTGAAGCTTTAGCCATGGTGTGTTGTACTCCTCCACAGATGGCCTTTCCTACTTAACACTATGGGAGATGCTGGAAGTTAAATGCATTCTAATATGAAGTGTTCAGTGGGGAGGAGGTAGGTAAATACTCAGATTCTAACAGTATCACCTAAACGGACAAGGGTGCTGAATACTATGCAAAAACTGGGTAAGTATGATTCCCCAAGCAGGCAAAGTAGGTCAGGGATAGAATAAGGGCATAGGAAGGGAAGATGACTGGCTAATCAGCTGGCAGCTAATGCAGGCATGCAACTGCAAATGAAATAAAAAGTGAGGTTAAATGGAGAGTGCACCGAATGGTTTCCAAACTTCTGTGAACAAAAGGGAGTACAAGTCATCTCAAAACTGTTTCATGGGAAGGCAAGGGAAGAGGTGTTTGGGCTGCAAGTAAACAGCAAGGACATATCAACTATTTGTAGTCCACTGGGAACATAAACAGGGTCATCTTGTCTATTCCCCCCAATTCTTTCTTTGTCTGCGGCCTGTAGCCAGCTACTGATCATCGAGATAAAACAGAAACACATTAAGTCTTGAAAATTATGTCTGGCTTCTGGCTGTCACTGGAGATAGCTCTATCAGTTAAGCAAGTAAAATTGTAGGTGAGTGGTCCGCTGACTCCAGAATGCCTGGAGCCCGTCCCTTTTAAGTCACTTAGCAGTATTTTGCATCTAACTTCTATATATCCCAGCTGACTGCAGGGAGCAAAAGCTCTCAGCTTCTTGACCTAATAACAGTAGCTGGCAGGCCAAGCTCACTTTGCTTTAACTCCATGGGAGTCTGTGGACCTGAAGCATCTGTTTAAGAGTAAAACTTCATCCTAAGTGCTTTGCTGAATAAACAAAATTAAATAATGTCTGTAAGGTTTCACAAATAAATAAGCGTGCTTCAAATACCTGAATTAGATACTATGGTTAAATCTTCTCTAAGCAAAATTTTCTCTGGCACTAGCACGATTTTTTGTTTTTGAATAATGATGGTAAAACATAATCTCTTTCCAGACATTGAAAATGTATTTTAATCTAAATAACCAAAACAAGTATTTTTGGTGAACTGAGATTAAAACAAAGATATATTTAGAAATAATTAGATTTACACCCTTGACATGAATTTCAAATTCTGGTCATTGGAATCTCGGCAGCTGTTTTGGTTGTAAATATCTCATATTTCATTGTAAAATTCTCATATTGCCCTGACTCATATTGTTTTTAAGGGTGTAAATTTACATTTTAAAATATCAAGAAGAAAAAATATTTTCTGGACAAACCCTAGCCTTTATTTTTAAGTTTCTGTGTCAGAGTATTTACTGAAAGAGATTTTTTTTCCTAAAAGCTTATGAAAACTTTTGCATTAAAGTACAAATGTGCATACTAAACACTGAGTAGTTTAACTAAAACAAATAGCTGTGTCCCGAAATCAAGTGTATGTATATATATATATATATATAAAATATTCAAAAACTGGTTTTAGAGTTACAGAAAAGAAAAAAATATTTTTTTTTAATTGTGGCAATCACAAATTACTTTGGAGAGTAACTGCTTCACAAATGAGTGTGCTCATTCGTAAGTGTATGGTATATAATATTTACCTGACTGCTATGCACATAGTTCTTTTTTCTTCTGTTACTTAAGTTCTGTGGCCAAAGGGTAAGGATACTCTCTGATGGTATGAGTGTATTCTATCTACTTTCACTCTCCCCATTTTGCATATTCCCTTACAGACACTTTCTTTTCTGGAAAAGGATGACCTTAAAGGATAAGATTTTATGCACCTTCTTACACTGCCAAAAGATACATTTGCTCTCATTAATCTACTTTTCTGCAGTATTTCTCACATAACTCTCACGGAATTCAGAACGTTTTTCTGAGTTTCTGGATGAACCAGGCCACTGGCCTTTTGTGTAGCCATTTCAATTACAAATACACAGCCAAATCTCACCTCTGTGTGAGCAGTGAAGGCGGGAGAGAGGAGAAGCAAAAACACTATGGCAATGACCAGCAGGACCACGGTGAGCATTAGCTGCATCCTCACAGGCAGCTCCAGATGTCAGATGTGATAATGGCTGAAGAGGCACTACTTCTTTTTGAATCAAACCTGTATGATTTTCTTTATGTTGTCATACAGGGACAGTGTCTTGTTCATCTGAGAAGACACATGGTAGAACATTTTTGTAAAAGCAAGTAGATTTAGCATCTTGTACACTTACTGAAGCTTTTTGATGCACCCTAATGGGGTTGCATAGTGCCATCTGTGATGCCACGCCTTCAAAACCTGAACAATTGCTCCTATAGAAAGCATTCATATCACCATGGCCATTCCTACGGCAGGCCTGAGAGTCAAATCAGCTGCTCCATCCCCATCCCTCCATTCTGTGGGACAGCCCCACTGGTATTCTTGACAGACTTTAAATCCTTTGAAAAGGGAGAATTTAAAAAAAACCGACAAATCAGTCTTCAAACAGAAGCATAGACGCAATATATTTTGAAAGAGCTAGGGAAGGAAATAATTTTTTGTTTCTTTAGGCTTTCAGTCCCCCAGAGCTCAGATGGCAGATGGCAGGTTCCCTTTCACCATGGCTTGTGTCGCACACATTGCCTCCATTGAGATCAAAGACATTTGGTGTCTATTACCCTATCTCAAAGAGAAGTTCACTGATAAAGAAGTCTCCACCCTAATGATTAAATGCTATTCGGTTTTAAATACCTGGGCAGAGGCCTTCAGCCTGCAGACCAGGATAACAGGGTCCATGACTCCAGCACCATTTGCTAATCTGGATGCAGACTATACAGCCACTGTGAAATGTTGTATCATTTGGCTTTCACAGCCCTTTGCCCTTATCCCAGGGCAATCTTTTTTTTCTAGTGGTGCTACTGGAAAATTAAATGAAGATGAATTCATCCTAAATAGCTACACAGTAGCATGAGCTGAGCAAATAAATAATGAAAAATTATAGAGCAATCATTAAGAAATGGCTCAAAATCAAGCAGCAACTAAATGATCTTTGAAACTGTGATTTACTTCTAATTAGTTCATGAAACTTGGGCAGGGAGAAACATACAAATAATTAAATTTAAGGTTCACCTGAAAAGGCTGATTTTTTGGGGGTCTTAGGAACAATTTTCATTCTCTAAATAGCATTAAGGGTTTCATAGTGGTTTCAGTGACCAAAGATTGATAACTGTATCCACAGGAGGCTCTTTTCATTATGGAAACCGTAGAGGAGCTAATCATTTAGTAGGGAAGGTACTTTGAAATTGACTTAGAAGCATCCAGAGACAAAAGACTTGTGATTGCAGCTCTTGTTTCAGACCTTAAAAGCAGCATGTTTGCCTGACAACTTCTTTAGCTTTTTTTACCCTGGTTATGTCTGTCTAATGGCTATCACCACCCCTTATAAGACTTGCATTGTTATACTTACATCACCACTACAGCAGATCTACTTTTAAATTTACTAGGGCAGAAGAGCTTTTTTTTTTTTGGTAAGAGAGAAAAATATTTTTAGAAAATACATCCAGAGAGGGTAACCTGAGCACGCGATTGTGTGGGTAAATGCTCTGGTGGGTTTTTTTGGTTGGTTGGCTTGTTTTTTTATAACAATTGAATGACATTTTGCCATACTTCAGTACTTTGCCCTGCCCCATAGCTGATGAGTAAAACATACTCATCCTATTATCTTAGCTCCAGCAAGGGATGCTGCAGGTGCACAAGCCAAGCTTTAAGAAACAATCAGTTTCTCTTCCTGTGCTTAATGGAGTCCTTACACAGCCATTCCCTCCCTGCATTCTTGTGGGAGAAGCCAGATTGGGTCTGTGCCCACACACATAAGAACATTCACTTGGCTATTTCTTTTTTTGAGGACTAGTGGCATTTGATTTACTTGGTAAAAACACTGCACGAGCAGATAAAGTTAACACAGGAAGATGAGGGGAACTACTGCTTCAAATTCTGCCTGATTCCAAGTTTCCATTTTTCTCCTTTCCAAAAGGAATGGACTGTTTCTTGTTCAGACTCTTCATTGCCAGCCTTACCGACATGTTTTAAGACCTAACATTCCTGGACAAGAATAAAGAAATGTAGTCTTCTTTAAATTTCACAATTGATCACAAAGGATGTTTGAAACAGCTGATGATGTCACAGCACTAGATTAGAGAAGAATTTATTAAGTCTAAGGGAATCCTTGGCCATCCTTTAGTATGAATTTGGCACATTAAGGCAAGTTGGGGTACAACAATGCTCCCTGCTTGCACAGCTTGGCTCTTCAGCCTTTCCGGAACATTTTCTCACAGGAGGTCATGCTTACTCCACTGGTAAGGCTTGAGGTTACAATGCAAATCAGTTTTCCCTTTACATAAATAATTTATATCTCAAAGCACTGCCAAACACTAGCTATAGAAAGCAATTAAAAACCTGATAGACATGGAGCAAGTTCATTACTTTAATCACATCAAATCCAGATGATCAAAAACTCTAATTCAGCCATAAAGCATAAAAGGCTATAAAATCCATTGAGGATTTTATAAGGAAAAGCAGTTAAATGTTCTGTTTTAGAGATTTGGAATGAGAATACTGAGTAGCTACAGCAATTATAATTATAGTGAGCTGTTTGTGAAGAGAATCCCACTCATTTTGGAGTATCTCAAAAGTCACTTGTTTACATATGGTCACAGTTTCACAACTGTTCTGATAATTCAGCAACCTTAATGTAAAGCATTACCAGAGAATTTAGAAACCATAAGGGGAATCATGTTTAAAACCAGTGATGTGACATGGGACAGGAAATTTATTTGTGACCCTGGTAACTCAGCCCTCCCACTCTGCCAGCAGGCAGGACTCGATTTCAGCATTCACACCATTCTCCCTTCTGCGGTTTTAGAGCCTCAGCTGGAAGCAGCTCCCCCAGCCAGGCTTTGGCCCCACGGTGTCTGGGAGCCTCCACCCAGGGTCACCATGGGGAAAGGGCTGCCCTTGGCTGCATTGGCTCTGAGTTGTCCCCCAGTCCCACAGCCAAACCTTTGTGAGTCCCTGGAGATATTCTCATAACCCTTACAGCAGAGCTCACCATCACGTGGTTGTTTACTACTTCACAAAGGCTGCATTTTGATTATTTTATTTAAAGAACAACAGCACAAAGAGATTACAGTCATGCACACCCATCGGTTAGGGGTGAGCACAACTTTCCAGGCATTGCTGGCTCTCTGGCCATGTCTGTGCCAGTAAATTAACCACGCCTGGAGCAGTTTGCTGGATCTAACAAGTCCAGCTGGCACGAAACTGCCCAACTCCAAGCTATGGAAGCCTCTTACCCTCCAAAGCCAGCTGACAGCATCCCACTGCCTATTAGAACAGCACCCAGCCACTGCCAGCTTTGTTGGGAGAGTCACAGAAGACCACAGCTGCCCTGGGCCAAAACTGTGTTAGTGATTTAATAGAGCAGGCAGCTGAAGTTCAGCACCTGGAAACAATCCCAGCCCTGGTGAGTTTGTTAGTGCACAGCCCAGGTGTGCAACACACACCTCCCCCTGACTTGTTTGTGCAAGCATAGAGGACTCCCTACTGCAGCAGGTGCCCATGTCTCCAGCCAACCTGTCAAAACAGGAGGAACAATCCAAGACAGCTTTGACAAACATGGGGAGAAGGATATGTAGTTTTTACAAGGAATCATTTTAGATACCACCACTATGAGACATTCCTTTCATGTCCTGCCTTTTGCCTTGTCTTAGTGACCACATAGTTGCCGCCACCTGCAAGAGCTGGAGGGCAGGAGATATAACCTCTTCTGGTAAAAACATACTAACACATTCCTAGAGAAGACTCAGTCATTGCCCTCAGTGAAGGTGGTACCACATGAAGAAGATTGTCTTAAACCCATATGATAAAAAACACACAGACAAGGAGCTCATGATCACCTAGGTAAGCTGTGTTGATGGTAGCAATGATACTGTCAGATTGAGACTGTCAGGACTACAACGAATCCCCAAGGTGAATCTTCCTGTAGCTACATTTTTGCCTGGAAATCCAGAATTAAGAACTCCAGTTAAATGGAGGTGCCTTATGTTTAATGTAATCATTTAAATTGAATCAGATACCTGACTGATTTGATCACCTTGTTCCATCAAGGTGGAAAAACATACCTGTTTCTAGATGAACATACATTCCTGGAGGATGCTTTCTGGGGAATTCCCCGCAGGGTTGTGCTCCCCTCACCACTACACAAACCTATTCTTACAAAGGTGCTCTGCTTCAGGACTAGCAGGAATTTTGCGTGCTCCAGTCATGCTTCCTCTTTGTTCCAAGTTTATACTATGTTAATTTTCTACATTAAATAAAATTTTGTCTTGGGATTAAGAATTTAAACTCTAACTAAAAATACCTGGTTACTCCAGTCATGGTTCAGGGTTCTTCCTGAGTAGCAATTTTGATTCCTTATAGCTGACCTTCATTTTATAATGCATCCTAGATCTTGAGGGGGATTGCGTTAAAGAAAATTTTACTGAGTTTTTATAATTACACTTCTCAGCCGTATTCTCTCTGCTTACAGTTGCACATTACTGTTTCTGTAAAAAAAAAAGGATATTCAAACTTGACTCAAACTCCAAAATGTAAGGAGTTGCCTAGGAACAGCAAAATTGTTGGACATGGCAAAGTGGTACTGCTTGGTGGTAGGAACTCTGCCATGTACAAATGGGCTTTTAACGTTCCTGAAAAAAAGCTGCCTTGGCCCAGGCCCCCAGTGGACTAATACAGCTTGGGAAACTGTGGGTGTTAACTTTATTGTTATAACTTGTGATATTACTGCTGTAATAATAATGAATTTCCCATTAACATCAGACTGAATTGGATTAGATAGCAGTCTTTGGTTCTGTTAGTATCATAAGCATCACCCAGATGGGAGCCTGGGTACTACAGGTACCACATGAACACAAGAAGAGACAACTCCCGCTCCCTACGAGCATGTGTCCTTAGGACATCGCACAGCAAAGCCGAGAGCGTTCTCCACCTGAGCCTAAGCAATTGCTTTCACAGAATTTCATTTGGTTGCTTCACTGGTTGCCTCAATTTGCCTCTCAACTGTAACAGCACATTCAAAATACTTCAATGAAAGGAGCAAGAGTTGCATGCCTGAAATTTCAAACTTAGCTGGGACATGCACCTCACCACTTACTGATGAAGCAGGCCTTGGAGTGAACTAGAAAACTCTGGCATGGAAATGTAACAAGGATAAGCATAAAGGAGCTCTGTTTGCAGAGCAGAATAGCAGCAGATAAAAATAATGAATCCTGAAATTACTTTCCTTGTCCTAATTTACCTGCTTGCAGGGGGATGCTGTGCCTGGTAGCTAAAAAGCATACATCATTCCCATGAGAGCTGCATACAGTTGCTAGGTGGCAATGCAGTTTTTAGATCATTATGTTACTATCCCAGAAAGCTGCAAATAATCTGTGCACAAGACCTGCTCATTACCTGTTAGTCCCTGAAGTTTCAAAGAACCATAAAATCATTAAGGTTGGAAAAGATCTCTAAGATCATCCAGTCCAATATTCAGGAACTGAGTCCAACCATCAGAAATCTTCCTCCCTTGATCTTTTTCCAGCTTGTGCTTCTGAATTCTTAAAAATATTTAGGAGGAAATTTTAAGCGCTGTAGTCCATGAAACTGCTTCTGCTATTATTTGAATTACACAGCCACTTGCCCTACAGTGTATTCTGGAGATGGAGAATTAATCAGCAGAGATAGCAGGTGTTGAGAGCCCCTATTCTTTCCCTGGTACCTGTGTTTCACACCAAGGTCCAGTGAATGGCAGCATCTAACAGATGCTTCATTCTCTGACAACCACAGCTGAAGCAGACCAGAAGGAAGAGGTATGTATATGAACAGCAGATCAGACTGTAGAAAGCTCAAAGAATCCCACTCAGCTCATATGCCTGTAGTTCCAAATCAGAAACAAAGCCCTCTCCTCAGTGTTATCCTGTGAAAAACACAGAAAATTATCAAGAAAGAAAATTGTGAGCTGCATTTGGCCCACACCACATAATCAAAATTCAACATGAACGATGAGTCTTCCATGCGATGAAGACTAATACGCAAGGGGACACTCTTGTTCCAAGATCAGGGTCATCTGGGTTTTCAGAGCAAAGGTCTCGTATATCCTACCAGAACTCTGTTAACTCAAACTTCCCTGTCCAACTTGAAGACGCATATGCTTGATGATGGTCAATCTGACTTTGGCTTTTAAAATCAGGCTGAGGAATGCATCTGTTTAAGAATGGAAATCCGTTCATTCAGAACAAAGCAGAGATGTCTGGTAAAATCCAAAATTCTGTAAGAAATAATTAGGTGGAGTGGGACACTCAGATTAGCTCTGTGGCTGACTTGAAGTTAGGAAATGGGAGAAAGGTTAGGATCTGTGGTCTGACAGTCTTCCAAAATAAACTACATCAGCAGCTCATATTACATGAAATGTACCTACAATATTAGGTTTCATACAGTTCCCTTATACCAAAAATACTATTTTCAAGAACGATGATACATTTGGGAACACATATGGGGCAAATAAGACCATTATTGCATAAAAAAAAACAAACCCCCAACCTTTATTTTTCACAAAACATTTCAAGTACATGCAGAACATATTTACATTTCTCTTTAAGGCAAACAGAAACCAGGTTCTTATTCCTGAGTTGCTTAGCACCAGCAGAAATAGCAAATAAAAACTTACGAAATGTTGTCTCTCCCTTTGAAGCAGCAGCTGTCTCCCATGCAAAACATTTCTGGTTTTACCCTGCATTTCTTTTAATGAGCTATTTATACTAATAACATCTATGGCTGTTTGGAGCCTTTTCTGCAGATTTCAATCTCTCAGCAGAACCATCTTGCCAAGATGTGACAGACTTTCCATGTTTGTTATTTTACCTTACAGACTTGTTTGCTGACCAGACTGCATAGCAGCCCCTCTGTCTCACCTGATACATGCAACAAGGTCTTCTCTTCAGTTATTTTAAAAGTCTGTATTCCCCAAACTGTATTATCTGAACTAACATTATCTTCTTAAGTCTTTCTCATGCAGGCTAGCTGCTTCTCCAAGGCTATGTCAAGACTAACGGAGGCAATTATTCACATCAGCCAGTGGAAGGTTTTAGGGCTTGACTTCCCTAAAGCTAAAAAAAGGAAAAGTGAAAATGCCCACTGAAGTGCTGGCATTTACAAAGAAAACACAAACTAGTTTTTCAATGAAAAAAACATGCTCCCTTGAAGTCTAACATTGGAGCCACTTGCATTAATGCCTCACCCTGGGGACAGGTTGGACGAAGCTTGGAGCAACCTCATCTAGTGGGAGGTGTCCCTGTTCATGGCAAGGGAGGCTGGAACTGGATGATCTTTAAGGTCCCTTCTGATCCAAACCATTCTACGATTCTGTGATTATCTCAAGACGTTAGACATTAGCTAGAATTTAGGATGTTGAATTTCTATTTAAAATATAGAGGGAACATTTTTGAAGAAGTTTGTGACATTCCTCCATTGCCCTTGGCTGGTTCCATCAAATTCACCAATTCCAACAGGCACTTTTCTCCCATGGCTTTTAAGAGGATCAGAGGGCATAATCATAAAAGAGAAAATATCTATTCAATAAAAAATAAAGTTCCAGTTCCCGTTTAACATAAAAGTGTAGTCGAAGCAAAAAGTCAATAGTGCAAAAGGGTGCGACTTCCTCAGTGACCTGTAATGTGGAAAAATGTCTTGTATCAATTACATTCTCTGCTTTTTTTTGCATGCATTCCTGCAACTATAATTTCTAACGACTTGTCAAATACGTCAATAATTCAAATGTTTCTTTCACCACTTATTCTTACTAGGTGCCCATCTCAGCTAATCAATGTTTATCACAATTTTTTAAAAAAAGCTAATATTTACAGGCTTTTAACTTAAACAGAACAACTTTGCCTTGATTAAGCTTCTAGTTTAAATTCATTATTAAAGCAAAAAAACCCCAAGTAATTTCTTACTTCTTTTTCAGTTAGTACCTCTAAGATCAAATGTCTTTCTTCACAATGTCTTTCACTTAGTAGCAACATACAACAGCATATTGCATTTGGAATAATCCACACTCAAATAGACAACTGTAAAGAGATGACCTTTAACAAGGACAAACAATCTCATAAAATAAATTTTTCACCAAAGGTTTGCCAGTTTCTTTTTCCTACCTCCAAGAGATTATTACAAACTAAACACCTTGGAAAATACAGTAATGAACCCAGACAGTAAGAGGAACCGATCAATTATCTAACCGATATCCCATTAGGAAGCTGACTCCCTCTGGTAAGGCACCTCCCAACAGAAGGTCTGAGGGTACCCCGCCCAAGTAAGACAGGTTCAGAAGGCTAAAAAACCAGAACAATTGTTATTCTGCACCTGGCAACACCTTTATACACCCTGAACAAAACAGCTTGCTGCAGGTATTCCAAATGAACAGCTGCAGCGTAGCATTTTTATCCTCATTTTCCATAATGTGACCACGCGCAACTCTATTTCTAAAATCAACACTGCTGATTCTAGAACTAGCACGTCCTCTGAGAAGATGTACTGATTCAGTGATCATTTCATAACTAAGATGCTAGCAAGATTACCAAATTTTAGAAAATTCTTAAGGATTTCTCCCTGGGAATCCTTGATCCCTATTCTATTACACAGAGAAACTGTACTGTATTCAGAGGAAAACATCGTATCCCTTGACAGTGATTGTTTATCCAGGAAATGTTCATCTAATGGGTTTGTCAAATCTTGTCCTGTTACACTGGTTACTTTGAAAATATCTAGGACATCAACACTTCTCTGCTTGTTGCCTCTTTGCCCACCAACTGTCAGAAACAGCTGGAGCTCAGGTTCTCCTCCACTCACACAGGACAGGGGACAGGCACTGATTCGGGCTGTGTCTCCGCTACCTGCTGCTCTGGCTGAGGCAGCAGAAGCTGATTAGCCTCCCCCGGCAGCTTACCGAGGTGAAATATTCCAGAGGAAGTCACACAAATGCTTCCTGCACTCAAGACAATTCAATGCCCTTGGAAAGCAGTCATGGCATATCTCTGACATGTTCTGTGTCCCAGCTTGCTTAGGGTTGTAACTTGTAGTCTTCTGATCTCCGATTTGAGCAATCAGTTCTACTTGCTCTTTCGAGGATGGCATCAGGTTATCACAGTCTGAATCCTTTTGTACAGAATGAAGAAGTTGTAGGCAAGAAAAAGTTTCCAAACAGTTTTGAAATACTACTTCCAAAGGCACCAACTTCCACATGCAGAGTAAAAGACATTGCTCTTTCTTACAGTTCATACAATACAGGTTGCATCCAGTTTATTTATAAAAGTTTTATACAACTGAAATACCACAAACATTTACAACTTTCCTGCTTTCTTCTGAGTTCTGAAAAGACCAAATCACAGAACTACACTGCTGTCTCCTTTGACTCCGATGTCTGGGGTGCCTTGAAGTTCAATATCTCTTTATAGGTAATGCCTGGAAAACAACAGAATAAACATAGTGCTGCTGGCCTAATCAGAAAAGGAGTTGCACAGACATGAGTACGGTGCAACCCTCAGCATGGTCTCGCTCTCATCTAGGTCAGGAAGAGAGAGACCTCTTCAGGCAAAAAAGAAAGAGTACAAACAAGAGAATCAAGGATTGTTCTTTCATCATTTCAGATTTGAAGATATAGCCTTCAAAGGGTGCTTTCAAAGGCATGTGAGCATTGACTTTATAGTATTAGGGGGCAATAACCTCAGAAAGAGCTAGCAAGCACATCAGCTTTAAAAGTTGAGTCCACACTTAAAAGCCAAAATGCAAGTGTCTGATGAGATGAAAACTACATTCAGACTTAAATATCTGCTGAGACTGAACATGTTTCCTTTCCCTAACTAAAAAATGAAGGCGAGCAACCACTGCAGTCCTATAGAGCCAATAGCTGAGGAATCGGTTGGCCTGTCCTATCTAGGGGAAGGAACATGGTTTATTTCCCTTTTGCAGAAGATGAGGGGACAGACATGTGAAGAAATAGGAAATGGAAGAAAAGTAGAAGAGCAGCCTCTGTCAGGAGGCAGAGAAGAAACCTCTGGGTATTGTTCCAGAAGGCCTTGATAAAAGAAACACTGGCTTATCGATAGAGTTTTTTTATCTTAGTTCTGCCTACTTACTCTGTTCCATCAAAAGCAGAAAAAGTAATTTGTAAAGAGGAATATTCCCGTTTCTGGATGGACTTTCTACCTGGTCATTTTTGAAAATATCACAAAACTAAACTCACGCTTCCATTCATCCAGAGGAAGATCCATGTTATCAAATGTGTCATCATATTTCTCAGCTTCGATTTCTTCCTCAGGATCGTGAATTGGTTCAAAGTAAGGATGCATCAAAGCCTCAGCTGCTGTGACTCGCTTCTCTGCATCCAGCACCAGCATCTTCTCCAAAAGGTTTACAGCTATTGAACAGAAAACAAACAGTGCATTCAAATCACACCACTGATTCCAGCTTGTGCATAGTAATCTTGCTCAGAAGATACTTTAAATAAATACAGCAGAATAAATTGATAGCCAGTGGGGCCCATCTGCATGACAAAATAGTCTTGTGAGCAAGTTGGGATGTGTTCAAAGCCTGATGCAATGCAGAGATCCTCCCTTGCTTCTGTATGCAACATGGCCACATCACTTCTGCTCCAGGACTATTGTGTCTGGGGCTTGCCCAGGTGTCTGTCACCAGTGCTGCCACAGTGTCACGGTTCTAAGGTACATCACAACCTGGCAACGGCAGAATGAGCAGCTGTGTGCAAAGCTAATGTGAATTGCTCTACCAAATCCAAGCCCAAGTATATTCTGCAGTTCACTAAGACAAGTCAGATGCCCATGCTCAGAATCTTAGTGCTGACTTTATCTGTTACGTGTTTCTGACCTCAGCTAAAACAATTTGTGAAAACCTTTTATGTTCCTCTCCAGTGGATTCTGGATCAGGTCCACAGTTAGACTGTCAAAATGGGCTAGTGTAAACAAATATGATGAATGATTTGTTTGTTTTCCGTTTTTCTCCCCTAAAAGAATGTTCCTGGATTGGGTGGAGCCACTGAAAGGAAGTGGGGGCAGCAGCATGGGACAGGATGCTGCAACTCCTGCTGGCCACATTGTGGATTCTCTCCAGCCTTCTCTCCCTCACCACGAGTAGTCAGTTGTTAAGTAACAGTCAGATAGGCACAGAAGTGAAAGAAAGAAATGTCCTAAAAACCAAATGGATATGCGCTGAGTTTGCTGTAGCTGAGAAGGTCAGTGGTCTAACCATGCAGTCAGGGTAAGAGCTGCTTATTAGCCAGGTTCATTTCTGCTGTATCTGAACATAGAACCGTAACTTCTTAAATTGAGAAGATTCAATTACCCTAATTGATATTCTAATAAAACTGGCTTTGTGAGTGTTCAGGTCATTGGGGAATGGATAAGGTTTGGACAGAGTCATCTCAGAGCTCTGTCTGCCTCAAATCACGTCACATTTATGCACATTTGGTATGCTCTTCAGACTGTTTATATCTATCAAATCCAGGCCAGCACTTCTCAGGAATGCACAAATGTTTCTCAGGATGTATTCATTCCATGACTAAAATGTCAGTTCTCCATTTGCTTGCATTTCTACTGTTGATTTGATTGAGCTTTTAGAATTATACTTCAAATACAATACACAGAAAAATATATTACATATCTTTAATTTTCCAGGGCACTTGAGAAAGCTGCTCCAGAAAAACCATTAAGCAGATGCTGGATCAGAGCCTAAACCACAAATACTTCTTTTTTGACTCTTCTAAGAAACATCTGATTCCTGGCAGGGTCTAAGCTTGGCAAAGTTCAGCCACTAAAACGAAAGTTACGAATTATGGAAAGCAAGAGACAGACAGCGTCACAGCACCTATCACATGACTGATGCTGCTGCTGCCTCCAATGCAAACAAAAGAACAAGATAATTGTACATATTCACACAAACTGTCTTACCCAAAGGATTCGCATACTTCAAGATGGATGCAAAATCTTTTTTCTGGACTTTTGGGAGGCTTTTGATATAGTTTTTTGCCTTAAAAATAATGCAAATATTTAATTAGACCTTTGTCACCTTTGTAATGTGACAACATTATACGCTTAATAGATACTAACCAATGCTTTGATAGCACATTGTACAGTTGGATTTTTTGGGGTCACAAACCATGACTATATTCACCTTCTGGTTGAAAGGAACTTTTTTTTTAAAAAAACCCTTAAAGCTGTAATTAAGAAATTATAATGGAAAACTTTAATAAGTGCTAAATATGCAATATATTAATTAGAATAAACATGTATGTAAAATCTGAAATAACATTATGGTGACTTTACAGGAATCTCTAGAAGTAAACCTTATACAGTAATTCATTAGTATTTAAACTGTATACTTAGTCTAATGATTGATTTTAATTTTTTTATAGTAGGAGTTTAAGGATTCTAGAAGGACATGCACACAAGAATAGGAAAGAAAGTCTGCTCTGCAGAACAACTGGTTTTCTGAATCAGTTCATGTTTTCAGTATGTTTCTGATAAAGGTAGCAATGCATCAGCTCAACTGTTTATATGGTACACTCGGGAAACTTTGAAGTATTATATTCAAATATATAGATTTTTCACGAGTCCTGATCATTTTCTGTGGCCACCTTAAATCTCCAGTAGCTATTCTGCATGTGCAAAGCACTTCAAGGCGGAGATGTACTATTAGGGGTCATTTCAGTAGTCAACCTATATTATCACAGCCAGCCTAAGAACTGAGTATGGCTTAACTCGGGTCAGGATATGAAAAACCAACTGACAAAGCAGGATACTCACATCTTGACTCTGCAGTTTTTGAACAAAATCTTGAGTTGGTGTACCTGTTACTTTCATGATTTCTGTGAGTTGGTCCAGATCTGAACACCAGAAATAAGGAATAAAGTCTTTCACCATAAAAGTACGCACGTTGCAAACATTGTGAATTTCTTTGCTATTGGAGCATAAAGCAAAAAACATAATGCAAGGACTGAAGAAAAAATTTCTAAAGAACAAGATGAAAGTTCTCTGTTTTTCTTGCAAAAGGCAAAGACACTGAAAGCACCTGAAATAAAATATCCTATAGCTTGGTAACACATACCGACTCATCCGCAAACTTCTCTAATATCATCAGGTCTCCTTTATATTTTTGGTCAAAATTAGTCCAAAATTATTGAAGTATCTAAACAATCAACAAATGTATTGCATGCATTGCCCTTGTCTATCCAATATTTGGGTGATGTGGAGGCAGGGAAAGTCGCAAGGAACATCAGGAACAAAAATCAGAGGAAACCAGTCTGAGTCAATTCTTCTCCATATTGAGAAACTTCACGGAAAAACATTAATTCCTCTCTTCCTCATTTCCCACATGGTTAGCTCCACTCCAGATGCTGGAGACATTGGGGCAAGGCATCAAAACACTCCCTAGTCTTCAGTGTCCTAAACCAGCACAGATTAATCACCAACAATATCAGCTATTTCAAAGAAGAAACCCCATACTCACAGGAGGTTAATGCTGAGAAAACTACTTTATGACTCGTTTGATACTCTGGTAAGAGCAGCAGACAAGAAGCTAGAAGCTAGATCAGCACTTGGCAAATGAGGACTTCACCAGCGTCTGCAGAAAATGGCCATGGTGGGTAGTGCTCATGAAATAAATAAAGTCCCATATAATGTTTTCAGGATATTCTACTCATAATACTAAAAAAATTAAATCCCTTATTCATCTACCCACAATGGAACGCATGGCTGCATTTCCCTGGTATTTCCCTGACATTTTCAAAGGCCAGCAAGGACTAATTTCCTTCACAACACAAGATGTAGAACTTCACTCAATAAATCCAACATCTCCAAAACCTAGTATGACTAAAATATTAGCTTTTCTACTCATATTTACAGTGCAATTTGAAAATTATGACTCATTCACTTCTTTATTTATGTGACAGAATGCTCAAGATTAGCGCTTAGTTGAGAAATGTTGATTTTTTTAGCCAATAGCTGTTCTTTGGCAGGCATTGTAGTATTTTCTTGTTAAGATTAAATCTGTACAGCTGAAATAATTTGATGTATCCCACTTTTTCATAGTCCTCCCCATTTTTCTGGTGAATACTATCTTCCTTTTTAATGTTTTTCCTCACAAAATGAGAATAATATTATCCATGCAATGAAGTCCTAATCATGCATGTAAGTACTTAAATACAAATATAACTAATATTAAACAATTGTGATTCCATAAAAAGTATTCAGAGATAAGCAGTTTATTGACTTCAACTCCACAAGAGGAAAAAGTAGTGCAAAAAGATAAGGCTGAGCTGACAAACCGACAAAGCTGGGGGGAAAAAAAAAGTAAAAAACTCTTGCTGTCTTCTGTTAATACTGTCCTCTATTAACTATCACAACTACTACTGCCAATGAAGTATCAACTGAAGTTGAATTATGGCTTAATCTTATTAATTTCCTTAATTCCTCCGCAATGAAATGATAAGACTAGATGTTTCCTGTAAATCTAAAACATTTTACTATACCTCACATAACATTTTTGGTAAAAGTCTCAAAAAGCATGAAATGAACTAGCATGTGCACCTAAGTCCATATACTACAGCAGAATCTTCTTTCTGTGTTCTGAAGCTGTGGAATCAATTACTTGAAAAAAATCTTTCCTATCACCACAGAACCATTTATGCGATGATTTAAGATATGATTCAAAGACCACCTATCTTCCTCTATTGAAAAAGTTCAGTAATACAAGCTCTAATTTGCAGATGTGCATAAGTGGTACAGATATCAAATAACCAATTAACTAGAAAGGTCCAAGCCATTTTACTATTCAATTTACGCTCATCAGTTTTTAAACAGACCTACTGTGTCACATAAGAAATTCTCATTTTCTTACATTAGTGTCATAAATTCACTGAAGGATACGATCATTTCCTTTGAACAGAGGCCTCCCCGTTATCATCTCAGCCATTATACAGCCCACAGACCAGATGTCAACTGAAAAAAAGACCAACAGTCAGAATAAATTGCTGAATACCTGTCCATTTAAAGGTACATAAAGTTTAATTTAAAATCTATTTTAAAGAAGCGTAACATTCACCTATATAGCCTGTTACAAAATAAAAGAATGCCTTGCTAAGTAAGATGAACAGCACAGATAAAACTACTGGCCTTTCTAACTAGCTAAATACAGATAATCTGATAACATGAGGAATCAGTTTCTCAGTAAAAGGCAAATGCACATGGTAGATGATAAATTTCCAATGCTTTCAAAAACGTCCAGTTACCCTAGGGTTACTTGAATTCCCTCCTCCTGCCATTTTCCCATCTGTTTGAGGTACAAGCAGCACATCTTTGCAGAAAGATGGCAGTGGAGAACACAAGAAGGCAGACCAGACTGTCATATCTGTATATTCTTACATTGCTTTTTTTCCAACCACCTTGGCACTATTACTCTCAGAAAATATACAAAAAAAGCCCCCAAAATCACAACCACCTTATAGTGTTAGTGTTGGGTTATAGGTTGGACTTGATGATCTCAGAGGTCCTTTCCAACCTTGTCATACTGTGATACTGTGATACCTACAATTTCTCTACAAGGAAGTTTTGCATAATTGTATTGTCATTTCCTCCAATTTCTCATTCACTTCAGAAGCAAAGACTTGGTTATGTATTGCTCTATCAGTGAGTACTTAAGCTCTGTTTAGACTTTCCTGAAGAGATGCTGACCTGTTTGTGTATAATGCATCCAGTTAAGTATGACCTCGGGGGCTCTGTACCACCTTGTAACCACGTAACCAGTCATCTCGCTGTCTGTATGCCTCGCCAGTCCAAAATCCAGAATCTGAAGGGGAAGCACAAAGAACATCCTGATCAGACAGCTAGTTATCTATTTAATAGAGACTTTACAAACGTGGAAAATAAAACAGGAGCATTCTGCAGAGACTGGCTTATTTTTGCATCTTTTTTCTCATTGAAGTGTCTTGTTCTCATTTGAAAAATCAAGACAGAAGTAGCAAGGAGCTTTACGATTTTTTTCCCCCATGTTAGCTCCTACAGCAGCATTAAAAGCTGTTAAAACCAGCAAAGAAAATAATAAATTCTTCAATTATTAATTAAAAAGATACGGGTCCCATTCAGTGCAAAAAATTCCCTATCATAACTTGTTAGGACTAAAAGAATAGCTCCCGTCTTAGATGGTATTCATTGTTCTCACATCCCAGGTGGCACAATTATTCAAGAGTATGTTCAAATAATATTCTGAAGTAAGGAGGAATCATTCTCTTTAAGAGTTTTAATACAAAGGAATTAGGATTATTTAGCCTCACTGAGTTTTCCCCAACCTCCTGTGTCAGTTACAGAACAACCTTCTGAAAGAAATGCAAGGTCAATGCAATTTTTTTAAAGGATTATGCACAATTCAGCTTATTTTTAAGACTGAGATATTTAGATATAGCAACTTGTACAGAAACAAGATTAAAAATGAATGTTACGGCCTTTTGTCTGCTTCTACAAAATTGTTTGAAGTAAAGGCATACCTGCATGGACTATCATAAGATGCTGCCAAAAGACGCAGCCAACAGCAAGGAAATTCCACTCCTGAATGACAGTCAGTTCACAGTTTATCAGGAAGTTCACACTTCTAACAAGAAGCTGGGGGTCTTGGGTAAGTAAAGTCTATTCAAGATAAATCATTGCTATCCACAGATACTTTAATTTGTAGCTTTGCATGAACAGCCACTGGTTTCTATGTGTATCAGGCTTCATATATAGCGACAGGGCAGAAGTTTTTGCTAGGAGACCCTGTGCATTAACATATCAAGAGTGATGTTTTTGTAATGCTCTCTGTAATTAAACATTTTGTAATATTTCAGGATAGTTTAATCACTCCCTGGAACTAGCAGAAAGGAAAATTATATTTTCATTCATAGATTGAGAGTATAAGATGTTATGGCTTATTTTTATTGCCGTACTTGAAAACTCATTTCCACATCTTCCCCATAACTGCTCATTACTTACCAATTTAAAAACAGGAATAGAATGCAAAGGGAGATATTTTTATTCTAATCAATAAAATACAATCTATTATAGCCAAAGTTACCCCTCATAAATTTGGGTACTGAAGATCTACTGGACTCAAAATATTTGCAACAACAAAATATATTTTTTATATACACCTTTTGAATTAATTCTACACATACAACACACACTATGTCTTCCCAGTAACACAGGAGGTGAGGTGGAAAAAAAAGAACTTCAATATAACAGGTCAAAAGCCACAAGTGGTACCATCTATTCCAACACAGCTTTTAGGCATTTTCCTTACTAAGGCTTGTGACACTTGGAGCTGGAGACAGCTAAAATATAATTTGGGTTTGTATTTTTGTAAAAGCAGAAAATGACAGCAAGAATTTTTAAGTGCTTTATATTAACTTAAGGATTTCTTCTTATTAACATATTTATTAGGCTCAGGAACAATCGCAGCCTGTCAGTACTTAACATGGTACTACTTCAACAAGAAATTTCACATGAAACTATTATTCTCATACTCCCATCTTCAATTTTTCAGCCAGAACTTCCAAAGCAATTTTCAGAGCAAGTTTTAAATCCTTTTTTAATGCAGGAATTACAAAAGACAGAGCAAATTCTCCTTAGCTCCCCAAGGATAAGGCCTCCTTCTACTCAGCAAATTTAATTTTCCTAACTTGCTTCATTAATTGTAACAAAAATAACTTGTAATTTCAAGACTACAGAAAGGGCAGCGATTTTCCTTCAGGCACCTTTTGCTATCACATTTCTGATTCCTATGTAACAGTTGACAGCGTCAGATGAGGGAGCCAGAAAGCTCATTGTGAAAAATAAAACTGATTGCTCAGTAATTAATTACCAGCTCAAGGAATTGTTCCAACTTGTGTACAGCCTCATCGCTGCCGGAGCTGATGCAAGTGGAACTACTGAGTGCACAGAAAGGGGGGGAAAAAGGGGTCTGGACTGCCCCTGGCAGTGTGGTCCTGTGCTTGCATGAACTGACTTTGGAAATGCAGTCTCAGACCAGGGTCACATCTTGCCAGCTGCACTTGAATGCACACATGCGAGGGAAATAAGTTCAACCGTAAGAGAGATCCCAGTTAAATCCTCACCTTGATATTTTTATGCACACTTCTCATCATATTATAGTTTGCTTTCTGATTATATGCCAGAAACAAGCAGTACTCCTAATTGCAAATTTTCTCCTTGTCTTTTCACAAAAATGTGCTCTGATATAGAATTATTTGCCTCAGTTTATCTGAAAGCTTAAAAATGTCCAAGGTAACAGAAAGATCTGTTGTGTTAAATACAGAGATAAAGTGATCATATTATGGAAGAATGTCTTAAATCTGGGCTGCATGTCAAAATGTAATGGCACAAGTCTCGGGACTGGGGAAGAGAAACTTGTACAACAGTTTTTTCTAGATTCTTCTTTTTCCCCATCACCCTGGGACCTGCACACTATTTGGTTACCTACCAGCCACAAGGAGACAATGGCTTTTTGTGTTAGACAGGGAAATTTTGTAATGACAGGACCCAGAACATTCAGATCAGTCTCCAAAGAGAAAAAAATTGTATCACAAGAGCTACATACAATATCTGGTTTGTATGTTATATGCTAAAAGACATTTTTGCAGTGTTTCTTCAACTTTCATTTTTTTTAATTAAGGGAGGGCTTCACAACCTTTGATCTTCTTTATCTCCCAACTTGCAGAGTTATACTTTTTGTATTTATTCATTAAACCATAGCATCATAGAATGGTTTGAGTTGGAAGACACCTTAAAGATCATCTAGTTCCAAACCCCCCATCGTGGGCAGGGACACCTTTCACTAGACCAGGTTACTCAAAGCCCCATCTGACCTGGCCTTGAACACTTCCACATGTGGGGCATCGACTACTTCTCTGGGCAACCTGCGCCAGTGCCTCACCACCCTCACAGGAAAAAATTTTTTCCTCATATCTCATCTAAATCTCCCTTCTTTCAGCTTAAAATGGTTGCCCCTCATCCTATCACTGCACTCCCTGATACAGAGCCCCTCATCAGCTTTACTATTAGGATTCCTTTAAGTACTGGAAGGCTGCTCTGAGGTCTCCCAAAAGCCTTCTTTTTTCCAGGCTGAACAACCCCAGCTCTCTCAGCCTGTCCTCATATGGGAAGTGCTCCAGCCCTCTGACCATCTTTGTGGCCCTCCTCTGGACTCATTTCATCAGATCCATGTCCTTCCTGTGTTGAGAACTCCAGAACTGAACACAGTACTCCAGGTGAGGTCTCATGAAAGGGGAGCAGAGGGGCACAATTACCTCCCTAGACCTGCTGGTTACACTTCTGATGCAGCCTAGAATACGGTTGGCTTTCTAGGCTGCAAGTACACATTGTGTGCTCATGTTGAACCTCTCACCCACCAGCACCCCCAAGTCCCTCTCTTCAGGGCTACTCTCAATCCATTCTCCACTCAGTCTGTAATTGTGCTTGGGATTGCCCCAACCCAGGTGCAGGACCCTGCACTTGGCCTTATTGAACTTCATGAGGTTCACACAGGCCCACCTCTCAAGCCTGTCAAGCTCCCTCTGGATAGCCTCCCTTCCCTCCAGCATGTCAACTGTGCCACACAGTTTGGTGCTGTCAGCAAACTTGCTGAGGGTGCACTCAATCCCACTGTTCACGTCTGCGACAAAGACTTTACACAGCACTGGTCCCAATACCAACCCTGAAGGAAGGTTTCCACTTGGACATTGAGTTGTTGACCACAGCTCTTTGGGTGTGATTCAGAGGTGGAATTCTAATATAATTCAACCACTCCCCAAAAGTCTTATGTCTCTTTTAGGAAAGCAAGTTTGGCCATAAGGTTTAAATGTATTTACTTATCAGGACACACAAGCGCCCATTCTAAATTACTGTTGTTTTGTGAGGCTCTATAGACAAGTCACAATTCAAGCACAGGACAGAAGATGCAGCTTGATTTTGTAATTAACTGAAAAATGCTGACTAGCCTTTCAATTGCTAGAACTAAGTGAAGATAGGCGACAAAAACAATTTTAAAAATTAGTAAAAAATTATAATACAAGAATAGAAGTAACTGGGTACTGGAAGCATTCTGGGGCTACTATGTCTACACTGAAGAGAAGAAACTATATTCCTGAAATACACAGTGTTGAATACTACATATTTCTACTTCATAATAAGTAATTGGCTTTTTTATAGTAGTCATTCTAACACAGCCAAATAGATGCCTTTTTGCTAGGTCAGGGTACATCACATAATTATTTCTGAAGTGTAAATATCATCCCCTCTAACAGGCTTTTGAAGATTTCCAAAAGACGTAGGAAACTGCAATAAGAACTGGTCAGATTCAGTATTTCAGTTCAATGATTTAGAAGGAAGTTCGGGTTGACAAATGTGTAGGAGAAGAATTACTACTCAGGTAAGACTCTACTGAGAACAGTTCCAAGGAAGCAACAACATCTACAACTTCCCACAGTGGGTGCTGCAGTCCCGGTCTCCAAGGTGCATGCCAGCTAAGCCCAGTTTCCATACTGGGAGGGGGTGGAGGTGTGTACCACTCCCCTGCCCATCTCTAGAGGGCAGCCTTGATGGGCGGGATGAAGGCAGTCACGGTACGCACCGATACTTGCCCTACTCCAGAGGAGCAGCAAACAAGTAATACAAAAAATGCCATTGAACACACTTGCCTTGCAGTGTAGCAGCAGAAACAGCTCATAACTGATCCAGAGGAGGTTGAATTAGGAATTGTCTTCCTTTGTCATTTTTTTCCCCTCACTATTTACAATTAAGAGCAAAACTGAAGCAAAAATGATATATTCCTGCCATGAAATAATCTACACACAATTGATAGTATTGTTAGTTGTAACCATGCAGAAGGAATCACTTTCAAAGAAATAACATGTTCTCATTTGTAGTTTAGAGTATGTGCGATTCCTCTCATGTCTCTCTGAAGTGATTAACTGCAACATACCATAAAAACAGTTCTCCATTACAGCTCTGATCCAACTGCAACCAGGACTGGATTTTTTCTTGAGAAGTACTTTTTAGTGACCGCCTATAAATACACCAGTACTCATTGCAACATACACAGCACACAGGAAAAGTATGACTATACTGACACGCACTTGGTGTGGACACCCAGCTGTGGTGCAGACTGCTTCATCAACACCAAACACACAGAAGCAGTTTCATTTCTTACACTGTCCTTCACCCTGCTGGAGGGACCCAAGCCAGCAACCACTCAAATGATGTCATGAATGTAATAACCCACAGCACTGACTTCCTCACCATAAATCCTCTTCTACATCTTGGATTCAACTCCCATCTCTCCCCTGCCAGCACTGGGTACCGACTTCCCAGAGTGTTCTACCTGGACTGGATATTTTCAGCTCGGACGCCCTGGGCAAACTTTCTACCATTTCCTGTGCTTGGCTCCAAAACGATCTCAGAAACTGATCGCTGCCTCTGGTGTTCTTATGAAATGCACATTTATGTCAGTCAAGGACATATAAATAGGAGGTGAGCAGATTCTCACTATTAAGGGCTTTATTTCTTAAATAAATACTTAATTATTCTTCCAGTGATTGAAGTCAGACAAATGGGAAAATACTTACAAGGAGCAGTCTCTCGTAATTTTTTTTTTCAAGATTGCTACGACTGATCTTCTGATTCTCTTCCCTTTCATTTTTCAGCATTCTTCTATTTCTCTATGACTCCTTAAAGCCCATGGGTGAAGGCCTGACCCATTGCTGAAGCCAGCTTGTCTACAGCTGTTACACCTGTTGCCTTCTGTGGTGCATTTCTAGTATATCTGACTGGTTTTTTTTCAAATAAACATATCCTACCTTCAATTCACAGTCTTCGTTTACTGCCAAATTTCCAGGCTTTAGATCCTGTAATCAGAGTTTAAATGGATATTATTTACTTATTTTACAGCAAGCACAATAAGGCACACTTACTTTCTTCCATTTAGGTTTAATGGTTTTCATACAACAACTTAGAACAGAAATGGTAAAACAATGTAATAAATCTAGATTGGAAAATTAAATACAACAAATAAGAGAAACAAAGACACAAACTTAAATATGTTTGGCTTTTTTTCCAGTATGCTTTCCTCCAGGACAAATCGACATTTTTTCTGCTAAGAAGTCAGGAAAATACTTGCCAGCGAAGGAATTCACTCAGCTTACTGTGAGTGGGGCTTGCACATAAATTTGTTGCCGTTAATGCTAACATCACAAGGTTAAGAATTCACACATGTATTTCTGGACTGTACATACTGCATATCAAAATATTCTTTGAAAAGATTCCATACCTTGACAGACATAGAGGGAGTTGTTTGAAGGAATCGAACAACGTTTTACACTAAGGCCTATGCTCTCTTCTGTGGAAAAATCAATTTCCTAATGAAGTCAATTGAATGGAGACTGCAACATGGGAAAAAAATTTCCCTTAAGCCTCTTTAGCTACTGTAGAGACTTCTAATAATCTTCACAAGCTGTGCTAAATTTAGCAGCAAAGGGAAGAGTACTGGCAACAATTAAGAAGATCTGCAACACCAGTGACTCTTGCACATTCACAGTTATAAAGACAAAGAAAAACTCAGAAGTAAACTTTCCTTCATATTTTTCAAACCTTTGCTTGACACACTTTAGCACAAGATGTTTAGAAGAATCTTCTCTTTTTAACAGGCCTAACATGTTTCATACAAAGATGTTTTAAGATCAGAGGGGCCTTGGGAGAGAAACAAATTGGTGCAAAGAACCATAATGAAACCAAGAAGCTCAGGAGACATCAAGAGGAAGCTTAGAAAAACTCTAAGCAATTGTAAATTTAGACCATGATCACAGCAGTTGTAGAAAGAAAAATATCAATTTATTACATTATTTTGGCAGTTTACATATTTTCAAGGTCCAGCTTAAAGCTACTATACAATGTGCACTTTCTGTGGTGCTCCTGGTATTTTGTTACAAATGGCCAGTTTCTACTGTTCGCATGCAGTTTCGGGGGAAGTTATGCTGCTTGGTACCATGAGGCCATCACTCAGAACTCCTCCTTCACAGTGCAAAAGTGATTTTAAGTAGACTTAGACAGCAGGGATTCAGAAAGAATCAGATATTTAATTTATCTCAGAAAAAAACAAGGGTTTTAAGGCTGTAAAATTTGGGACTATTTTTTCAGTACCTACGTTTTCAGTGCCTCCGACTTTGAACATTAACATGATGTTCAAACAATATTAAACACTGTTTTTAAAAGTTTCATGTTCACTGAAAAAAGCAAGCCAGAAAAAAACTCATATTCTTCTCAATTCAGACACTATTTGCTCTTGTGGGGACAACTCCACAAACTAATTTAAGAAATCCCAATCTAAACTGTATTCAGTGTACCTGGAGTGCGCAACTGACACTAATGTAGCCTCACCACATTTTGTTCCTATTGAAGAAGAAACCAAAGGCATCAAACTGAAACACCAGTGAGCAGAATTTCAGGCATATTTATGAGCATGCTTATACACAAACATCACTGACATTAGCAGAATATAAACGTATTTTGTTTCCACTTACCCTGTGAATGATGCCTGATGAATGAATATACTGCAAAAAGAGAAAGCATTTTTTAGTTAATGAGATCTTGACTTTAAGAAGTTGCCTGGGGCAGAGGACAAAGTCCTTTTTTATGGTGCTAAAGTAATATGAAATTAGAAAATGTTTTTTATTGCACAAAAGATATTTTTAGCTATGTTTTTAACATTCAGATGATTATATGAGCATTTTTCCATTTCCCTCCCCCAATAACAAGAAATCAGTAAATCAGTTTGAGTACTGCAACAGATCACACGTTTATTTCTGATTCTTCCCATACGTAAAATCCCATTTCCAGTTAATTTTTGGCACTGCTAGAGATATACAGATCTCAAAATAAATCCTGCTGTTTCATATACTAGAAATATTCTCTTGCAGTCTCTGGTGTGCCATCATAGATTGATATGCTCCAGCAGCACTTAGTTTTAAGAGATTTTTTAAGACCAGGATGAATACCAGTCAAGGTCTTAGCTGAGAACTCTTGCTATGTACTTCAATACTTCCTCAATGAAACACAGAGAGGTCACGTTACAAGACGTTCTCCTTCACCTGAACATGCTCATCACTCTTCCAGTGACCTATTTAAGGAATCTCAAAAGTTAAACCAACACACTGGACACCTCGGACTAGTTCTTTTGGCAAGCCACCTGACAAAATACAGGTATCTGCGCCCATGACTCTCACCAAACGCTCCCTTACTGAGGTACACAATTCCTCTCACCAGCTGAATGATGCCCTAGAAGAGATTATTTTCATCACAGACAATAAAGGGTGCCTCTAGCAACTACTTCAGACATAGGCACCTCTTCTGCAAGGACTGAAATGCAGAAAGTCATCCTGAACTGAGGAGATGCTTTCCAAGAGCGGTCTGGTATGTGCGAGTAGTGTTCACTTCAAGTGTGGGGAACTCCTCTGAAAACACCACAGACCACGCTACTGAAAGTAGCTCATACTACTGATGCACAGCATCACACGAACACTAAGGGCTTTTTAAAAAGTCCCCAGAAAAGATGGATTATATGCAAGTCCCATCAGCTTCACCTGGAGAGTTTTCATTTTATTCCACCCTGAAGAATGGGACAGTAACTGGGAAAAAGAGTTACTGGGAACCAGCAGTAAGAGCCAGACCAGGGACAGTGAGAGTGGTCTCACATAGATGCACAGAAGCACTGAACTTTGCAGGGTAACTGCTAGTCAGCTATAGTCTCACCAACCACTGTCTTCTTCCCCAGCAGGCACAAAGATGAGCAGTTAACCTTGTAAATGCAACAGTCCCTCTGCAAAGGGATCCTCATAGTCCATTCAGTGAGGGGACCAGGGAAAACAAAGCAAAGCTGCAGATCAAAGCCAACTTCTTCAGCCAGACCCATTGTGCATTTCAGGCTTAGCCTTCTGAACTTAAACAAAGCCCACACAACCTAAGCAGTGCAAGATCTGGATTTAAGGCACCGAGTTTTCAAGGTAGTGACTGAACAAAAATAAAATCTCTGACATTTATTTTTTCCTCTCTTACATTTGACACAGCACTCTAAATGTAGTCCGGTAGGTTCTGAAAAGAGGGGACAACCCCCCTCCATGCCTGCAATTTCATCAATCCAGCCCAGATTGTGGTAGGGTTCCACTGCCATGTGGGTGCACTCCTCACTGCTGTGTCCAAGTCCATGCAGGACATGGCATTTGCAGTAGACCATTTCCTGCTGTATGTTAATTGCAGATAAGGTAAGGTTTAACATCACCCACAGGAACTGCCAAAACACTTCACAGGTCTTCCTGTAGCAGACATAAGGGGCTGAAGGCACAGGGCTCTTCCGCAAAACGTAGACTATGAAACCACTAACGCAGACGAAGAACTATGAAATGCTGAATCCGTCACGGATGTGCATGCAGTGGACTGGGATGGGAGGAATCTTACACAGAAAGAGGAAGTTTGTCATTTGTACACGGAGACCAAGGAGGATATATATGTGGGTTTTTTTAATAAATTTACCTACAAATAGTTAGACTCCCAATAAACAAAGAAAAAAGTGATGTCTTCTGCCAATAGCCATCTTGATCAAGGATATCACAATTAGTACTTGCATTCTAAATAATTTTAATGTTTTCTTACCGAAGTATTTTGATTTTCCTGAGCAGATGCTTAAAATATTCTATAGGCTATTTTTGCTGGTATGACTGTACACAGCAAGGAACTAACTAGCAGACTCAGGAATTTCTGCAATTAAGAATGTGGCATGTAGAAACAGGAAATAAGAGGATTGTACCCTTTGGAGTTTTAGTTGAAGTAAATCTCACCTGTTTGGGGTAAGAGCGTGGTTTTGCTGGTGTTGTCATCCCGCTGAGGTTTTATGAGTGGTTCACAGCACCAAAATCGCAATAATGCTTGTATTTTCCAAACACTCTTCTTCATACAAGACTACTGAGATTACACAAAACGACACTTATTCCTTATCCCCAATATACACATCAGCCTTTCTGCTGTGCTGCAGTGTTTCTTTAACAATAGCAACATTTTTTCAACTGCATTTTATTATCTGCTGGCAGGTAGCAGCACAGGAACTCTATCAATCTTTGTTCAGAAAATTTTCCATTTCAGTTCAATCATCTTCTGAAATGGAACTCTCTTCTCACTAATTCTCCTCATTAAACTATACATATATTGACAGATTTTTCACTATTAACACAGCAAGAACATCCAGACCAGACATACTCTTCACAATGTAATTACCACTTCACCTGAACACTATTTGATTCAAGAACCCAGTTAACGTGAGCAAAGTGCCTTGGAGCACTCTGCATTATCCTTCAAAACAATTTTTGTTAGCCTGTATAAATACTTGAATGCAAGCTTCAGGTCATGCTAGGAAGCTATCCAACGGTTCTCTAAATTCTAAGCATTCTTGTCTGTACATGCAATCTCTACGCAAAATAAAAAGCTAATCAAAAGGGAATTAGAAATGCCTCAGGAGAAAGTATTCTAGGCAGCATGCAAAATGAAAATAAGCAGTTACTTGGCAGGGAAGGAAAAACTGAAGAGGAAATAGGCAAGAGGGGGAAGGGAAAGCAGAGAAGCAGAAAGAACAACATAAATTGAGTAAAAGACAGTAAATAGAGATGACAGAAGGAGAGAACTACAGCAGGGAAAATTAAAAGTATGGCAAAAGAAGCCTGAACAGGTGTTTGTATGGCCTAAGAGCTATCCCTCCATTCTCAAATACCCTACAAATACAGAAAGAGGGCTGCCACCCACCTTCCCAGACCTCTGGGAACACAAAACCAACTCGCACTCCTGCAGGGGAAGGACCCAAAACTGCAAGTGCTGGAAGCCCCAGCCTCTTTCCACCTACATAAAGACATTTATGTTCAGCTTGCCTTCTGTAGTCTTTGACAGCTTTTCTGTCAAACGAAGAAAATACAAAAGCCCTTCCAAGTTGCAAGCTCATACTTAAATAAAATTTAATGCCAGACTAAGACCCAACTAGGAAACAAAGGAGAGGCATGTCAGTGTTTTTAAATGGTGTCAAATTGCATTGCTTTTCCCTACCACAAATGAAGTTAAATTCTGATAAATTACAATGCTCACTAAAGAATGGAAATGAGTTCTCTATAAGACAGTAAGATAGCAAGAAAAGAACTTAACTGACAAACTAGGCCTGTATAGACTTACTGAGCATAAACTTAAGAGCTTGATACAAATCTTCCTGAACTCAGTATGAACTTACTACTGACCTTAAATTATATGTATTTTTTTAAATCAAGCCTGTTGGCATACAATCAATCTAGAAGCAGTCTACAGGTAGAATGCAAAAATTAAGCCTCCAAAGAACTGACTTTGGGGCTTAGCAAAAATCTCTTTTATCCCTTCACAATAAATCACTCAGTTTTTTTCTGCATGAATTTAACTGTCACATGTAAACAGATCGTTACAATAGAAGCATGCAGACTGACAAAAACGATGAACAACCTTCTTCCTTTGAACAGACATAAATACGGATACCATAGAGTGGTTATGTACCACACAAAGGACAAATACATACTGAGGGTAACACATTTAACACTAAAAAAACCCCAACCCAAATAGAGTCCAAAGTTAAAAGGTCAAACAAATAATATGTATTATTAAAAAGAGAGTCTAAGCTTGGGAAGTTGAAAGAGTTTTACAATGAAGATCTGGAGAGATGTGTCTCCTTCCTTCCCAAGTGTTGCAAGTATTTTTCCCTTCTAATGCCTCAATTGAGTGCTAGTTAAGTGCACACTTCGTTCCCCTTGCAAAAAAGCAATATAAGTAAAGACAGATGGGCTGTCTTTAATCCAGATACAGTAGACCTTAAAAAGTTAAAAGAATTTCATGCAAAGTCTGGCAGATCTTTTCTTAAACAGCTAACTTACTGATATCTGTAAAAGAAGAAACAAATTACTGATGCATTTTCTTTTATTCTGCATGCTAGTAACACTGCTTGCAGGTTAACCCACTTCCTAGCACGGACAGTATGCAGAAATGTCCCTCAAGCACTGGACCACTCCTGTTTCTTACAGATATTTCCAACTAGGTGTATTATTGTGGCTGGATGAACTGGTTCAAGAAGAATCCAAAATTTAATGGAACACTGCTCTCAGATGTTTGCTGTGCAACAGGAAATGACAAAATATCACAGTCTAGTAGCTGAATAATTTCTTATTTCCTGCTGGTAATTTTCAGGTAAGTACAGTTGTGCTCTTCAAAAACATGGGAGAAGAGAAAGTATTCAAATGAACCACTTCCTATAGAAGATCTAATACAGTTACAGAGACCAGAGATACCAATTTACCAAGACTATCTCACAGCATCCCTGCTGGTTGCCTTGTAACCAGAATAAGAACTGTCCTCATTTTTATAAAATCCTGGGAATAGCAAATTACACCAAGAACTTCCAGCTCTTTTCCTCTGTGGTGGGTTGACCTTGGCTGGCCACCAGGTGCCCACTGAGATGCTCTTTCATTCCCTCTTCGCAGCAGGACAGGGGGGATAAAATACAATGGAAAAGCTTATGGGTTGAAACAAGGGCAAGGAAATCACCAATTACTATCATGGGCAAGACAGACTCAACTTGAGAATGAGTAATTTAATTTATTGCGAATTAATAAGAGAATAGGATAATTAGAAACAAAAAATAAAACTAAACTCAGCTTCCCCTACTCCTCCCTTCTTCCCATGCACAACTTCACTCCTGACTCTTCTATCTCCTCCCCCTGAGTGGCGCTAAAGGATGGGAAAGGGGGACTGTGGTCAGTTCATTACTGTTGTCTCTATGTTCTTCTTCCTCACATTCTTCCCCTGCTCCAGTGTGGGGTCCCTTCCATGGGAGACAGTCCTTCAGGAACTGCCCCAGCATGGGCTCTTTCCACAGGATCCAGTCCTTCAGGAGCAGACTGCTCCAGTGTGGGTTCCCTGTTGGCCGTAGGCCTTGCCAGGAGAATGATCCTGCACAGGCTCTCCACGGGCTGCAGCTTTCTTCAGGGCACATCCACAGGCTCCAGCACAGGGTCTTCCACATGTTGCAGTGTGCCTATCTGCTCTGATGGGGTCCTCCATGAGTTGCAGGGCGGCAAACTGGATCATCATTGTCTTCTCCATGGGCTGCAAGGGAATCTCTGCTCCAGCACCAGGAGCACCTCTCACATTTTCTCATTCCTTTCTCATAGTTGATGCACAGCATTTTTTTACCCATCCTTAAATATGTTATCACAGAGATGCCACAAACACTGGTGATGGGCTCGGGTTTAGCCAGCAGCCAGTCTGTCAAAGCCACCCCTCTAGCTCTCCGCTACCAAACCTTGCCACTCAAACCCAATACATCCTCTTGAATTCCTGTTTTGTTTTCTTCAGATGCATGTCAACCATGCACAGTTGCTCTTCCTGCCTTTCACATTTACTGATTCAAAAGACTTTAGTGTCAACCTTTGAGGGCCAGAAAACTCCCCTCTAGCAGCCTCTGTGAGATAATCCAAGCCACTGGGATCAAAATATGTTTCTAGGCTATTTTACTGGAAGTAAATTAATTATTCATTCTTTCCATTACACTCAACTCAAGCTAATGTTTTACAATTCATCTATTGCTTCCCTGCAAAATCAGCCCAAATGACGTTTTTCATCTCTGGTGAATAGCATGCCTTTGCCAGAAACCTGTTTCCCTGACAGTTACCTGCAACTGAACAGACCACTCCACTTATATGGTCCTTGACAAAACACTTATTAGGGCACGGCTTTGTAATGAGGGAACTAATTACAAAACTGAAATCATAACTCCACGTTCAAAGTCCAGACTGGAGGTGAATTCCCTCTAGTTTAAATAAAGCCAACTTCCCCAAACCTGCTTTAGTTCCTGCATGTGTAAAATGGGAATTATAGCATTTAAATGCACAACTGTTAAATAAAAAGGATAATTATTTAGCATATGTGAAAATCTGTGTGAATGAAAATCTACTGAATGAATAACACAAAATCCAAGGTAGGGTCAAAGAGAAATCAGTAATGCAGGACTCAACAAGAGTATATTTACTAAATTTTGTGATGGTAGCAAAACAATTTACTTGCCCTTCTGTATCTGTCAAGTAGGGCGAGACAAAGGAATCTTGGGTATGCTCTTCCTGATGTTCTTGTCCAGGAACAGCAAGCTGTCCTGTGATATTTTTTTATTTTTTTAATAGTGTTCGGCAATGCAAACATAGATCTGGAAGAAACAGCATCCTGATAGATGCTTTGTGTATCAAAACTAGTTCTTTATTTTCCCTGCACAAACATATGTCTATGCAACAAACCTACCAGGACACTGACTCTACTTATCTCCATACACAGAGGAAAGTCTACATGTAAGCTGTTTCTTGCAGGACAATAAAACCAAAATTGTACAGTACAAGTGCAGCCAAAAAAGACATTCAATTCCAGACAGTGCTGCTCCACAACCTTGTTACAACATGTGTCTCCAAAGCAGAAAAAGGAATTAAACAACCATCACTGCAGGAGAGTCTGGTTGAAGCCTGCAGAGCTAGGTCAAGCTTTTTCTTCTCTTGAAATTGTGTCACCAAATGTAAAAAGTAATAGAGGTAATAGACTTCTAATGATCAACAGTTGTGATATATATGTATATATATGTATACATGTTCCTCAGAAGAGCACAGAAAGATACTACACTTAGAGAATGTCAGGTGCAGAGTGCCTCAGACCAGTATTGGTAAGCCCCAGAAACATTTTTAAATTAGAGAAATTTTAAGCTGGTGACATAGCTGAGGGTTCAAGTCAAGGGGTGTCCTACCTCTGAAATCAACATTGGTTTCATTCTTAGTCTCTATGCTCTCCAACTAGACACTGCAAGAGGTGTGGCAAATCAACTACTGGGGAAGAACACAGCTAAAAATCAGAGCAGGGACTTTCTGGTGTACTCAAATAAGGAAACCAAGGTCATTCTGGGTCAAGTTACTATACAAATTTTGAATGACTATCTCTTCTTTTCGCTTGAAAAAAGCCACAGACAGGACCATCATACAAAAAAATCCCCAGATAACATTTATCATCACAAAACAACTACTATGTAGAATGTCATTACTTTTACCGTACAAGGTGAGATAAATTTTATCCTGCTATCAAATGGTAAGTATTTATAGTTCTCCATAATGGTTTACTCAAAAAAAAAAAGATTGTGAAATCAAAATAATAGTACAAGTGGCAAACCTTTAAGCCTTTCAACATCTGATACACCAGGAACTGGATTCGGTCTTCAGTTAGTTTCTCATGCTTCATTATCTTACTCAAGTCTGTTCCCATAAATGGCATGACAAGGTAGCTTAAAAAAATGGGGGGGGGAAGATACAGTAAGATTAATTTGTCAAATAAACTGAAACATAATTGTATGTTATAGTTCAGTGACAATATTAAATTATAGATCACTCCATCAATTCCACCATCATCCCTTTGCCCTCCAAATTTCTCTGGTTTTATTTATTTTAATTGTCATAAAGAAGTATTGCCCAGACCTGCCAACGATTACCGAAAGTTGCTTGTTGTCAGGAGAGTGCAGATCCTGAACTAGTTAGAAAGAACCTACTCAAGAACTATGTGATATTTCAAAGACACCTACACAGAAAACAAAGATATTCACACAACAATATGCACCTCACAATCACGATCATAGCACTGAACTAGCAGCAACCAAACTGCCTAGATGGGTCATTCAAATAGATAATGCCAGACGTTAGAGACATAAAGGCAATCAAATTAGGAGGCAACAATAACTTCCATTAACTTTCATCTGGGATCATAAACTGGGAACTTCAGAACTTAGTACTGGTAAGAGACATCAGAAACAGAGAGCTTGAGAACGCCAGGCTGGCATTTCAAAGCTTATCTTCACTTAAGATACAAAACTGTTCTTCGCATTGCTTGTAGTAAACTCATCCTTCACAGTCTATCCTCAAAGACAGCTCTGAACACACACACACACACACACACACACACACACACAGAGTCAGTCACAACTAGCAACCAAGGGTAAAGTCCTCAGTTTTGCTCTTCTTAGATACACAAGCATATGCATTTTCATGAAGGGAAGAATTAGATGTTATCTTTGTTTCATAGCTACAAATTTTATTATTTAGACTTACATGGGTGTCCTCTGGTTAAAATACGCAAATTATAATTCTGCTGTTTTTCTACTATCAAATCTAACAATAATATTAATTTATTCTATATTGTTTAAAGTTACAGTTCTAGTAGAAATTGAACATAGAGTCATACGAGAGACAGGGCACTGATTTAGTCACTAGTAGTTATAGGTAGTATTTTCAACGTTTTCTAGGTATCAAACATTTTTCTCCCACAACTTTGGGAACCAGGACTCAGGCTCCCAATCCCAGCATTCACAGACAATTTTGCTATCCTTTGGATAGAAAAGATGAGCAATTTAATTCTGTAACTATATAAGGACAAAGCAAATACAGAAAAGAGATGACATTTCACATCTCTCTGCCACTATAACAGACCAAGTCACTTAGAAAATTGTTTGATTTTTCTGTTGATGTTCCTGACTGTTGAAAGCATATTAAGTTCTCTCCCAACTCAGACTTATTAAATACATTTTCCCAGAGGTCATAAGTATTTGAATGAGCCTTTAGTATAGCAATTAGTATTTGAATGAGTCACTAAAGAACCTTTAGTGACTGTTCTAGAAAAATGAAGGTGGTGCAAGTTTCTAAACACCTTTTACTACAGGTAATGACTTTCAAACATTCAGTATGATTTTGCTCGCCTGTCATCCTCTGTAGAAATCCCAAGGCTCTAGAGGGATAGTAATTTATGTGAACAAAGTTCAAAACAATACATAACTGTTAAACACTGTAAAGAACAGGATAAGAAGGACAAATAAGACTACTTTTACATACGCACAATTTGCTAAATTTACAAATTCTTGACTTCAAACCTCTTCCAGTCAAACAGGGAGATGTCTAGGTGGGTGAAGAAACAATTAAAAACTAGGACAGGGAAAAGCCATTCCTACTTGAGTTTGAAAATCCAAACTTTAATAATCATTTATGAGCAATACTTTGAACAGGACAAAAAATAGAACACACACTATGGGCTCTTTTTAACACTTCATCTATTACTTAAAACTTTGTAAACTTATTTTTATTATTAAAAATCTATTTAAAATCCACAGCTGGAGTTCTCAAATAAGCTGAGAAGGTTAGGCGCCTGATTAATAATTCACTTCAATGGGAACCTGATGCTCAAAGCATACTGCCCTCTAGACAGGAGGGCTAAGAAACCCCAGGTCTCAGACAAGAGCAACAAGACTGATAAGAGTGGCCCTGGTGAACCCACTCACCTCAATTCTGCTGCTTCTAGCCGTAAATCTGCTTGAAATTGATCTTTATACAATAGGCCACAGACAAAACCTCATGATTAAGTCTCCTTCAAATGACCCATTTAACCCTAATTCTCAAAAGCTGTTTCTCCACTTTTGTTTTCAGTGTACACTCAACTGCACCTCTTGCTTGCTCAAAGTCTTGAAAGCAGATTTTCCCATAGGTTCACCTATTGCAGTTTCAGTTATAAAAATGTGCCCCTTGACTTGCACCTCCAAATCTCGAAGGATGATTTTTAGGGTCCCATTTAAAACATAGTGCTTGAATGCTGATCATATACATGTGCAATTTATATGCTATACAAAACGCTAGCACAACAGGCAATATGGACAACATCCTTTTTGGTTCGATGATCAATTTTGGTCCAGACTATGAACACACAGTCCCTGTTTCCTGCACTTCATTTTCTACTTCTTCCTGGCAGATCACTTCCTTTGTTAACATACAAATACATGCAATACTGTTTTTGAAACATAGCTATATTAGATGACATCCAGAACAGTTCTATGAATGCAACATGAAATCTACATTAAGCCCAACCGGAATTCTGACCACTGCTTTTTCTGACTCTAATTCACAAGAATTGCAGCAGGACCTGTAAGAAAAACAACAGACATGCTAAATATCTTGTGTATGAGGTGCTGTCAGAAGGTCGGGGAAATGTACATGCCCAGTGCTAGAAATGATCTATATCATTTGCTGTTTGGACCACCAGACACGGAAACCAGACAGGAAATACAAAAAAAAAACCACAGCACAGAAAACCTCTAAAAATTTCAGCAGCATCAGCAGTTTTGAATTAATCCTTAAATTAGGATGGATCACACGAGAGACTTGTCATGTAGCTGGCACCACTTTCAGCCTACTTGTTTCAGTTATGAATTGTCCTATCATTTGGGTAACCTGGGCCTTAGAGTAAGGAATCAGAACTTGAAAAGGTAGATTAAGGAATCCACTAAACTTCCATTTACTAAGGGCTGAAAGAAGTACACACCTTATAGGATTGATAACTGGCTCTAACGACAAACTGAAAATCTCACATACAACTTCAAAATTGGTAGGCTAAGATTCACATTAAGGTGAAATTCAGAAAAAAAAAAAATCAATGAAATAACAATTTTGGAATTCTCCATTTAAAAAAACAACAATCCTTCCTCCCACACAAGCAATGGTGCCCTGCTCCCAACACAAACAATTCAGAACTTACAAGTCACTGAACTTCTCCAGTGTTACATCTGGTGTGAACACATCCAATATTCCAATGACCTAAAAATAAGGGAGGGTGGAGAGAAAAAAAACACGGATTATTAATGATTTAACATAAAAAGTCCTGAACAGCACAGTAAGTGAAAAAATATAATGAATTTTTTTTCCATAGCAAGACATTAGCTACAGGCATAAAGATAGTAGAAAGAATACCTGCCTAGCAACACCGGGATTTGTTATGTAGTAAATTCTGTACCTGAGGGCTGTTCGACCCTATGATAAAACCACCCAAAAATGTGTTTATTTGAACAAAAATGTTCAGATGTTAACATCTTTATTTAAGAGGAGAAAGCATCTTTTAACTTGAACCATTGAAGTGTTGAAAATAAACCAAACAAATCGGTTTATAACCTGAAGCAGTCCTAAGTGCTATTCCCCTAGCTGGGCTAGCCATGAAGAACACTTTAAACATCATCCAATTTCAGTAACAGGGTAATTTAGGTCCAATTTGGACTACAATATCTAATTGGGAGTACAGAGAAGAAACTAAACTGTTTTTATAAAGAGTAAATTATCAAGATCTTAACACTATTTACTATGGCTTATGTCTTAGGTTCTCCTTAGGAGTATTTTTTGTCAAGCAAAAGCTTTCTATCGCTCCACAGAGAAATAACAATCTAGTCAAACAGTTTTCCCACCACAGTTTTTTCCTACCCAGTATGGTTTTCAGCAGAACTATACTAACTGACCAGATGCACTATGGCAACTGCCAGTGCTTCTCTCAAGCCCATTAAACATGAGAAATTACAATGTACAGAACTCGATGCTACAAAAGATGTAGCTGGAATTGTCTCAGCTTGGATGCTGTTTAATCCAGGCAGTGTCTAAACAGCACAGGCTTTTACTGTTGCTTCTTTACTACTTGTGCTACTAATTGATGACTCTGTTTCTGTCTGCTGAGAGGAAGCCTCTGAAGCCCTGGACTGCTCGTGGTGTTTCCCAGGCGCAAGCTGCCGTGTCAACAGGGGTATGCAGGTCTTTGCTGGAAAGCAAACTAAAAGACTAATAACCTTTATAAGTTGTAAGGCCATGGAGACAGGCCTGAGCAAAGTTAAGAACAATATATTATACACAAACTAAAATTGTATAAAATTAGAAACTGTAAGAAAAAAACAGGGGTAACGGCATATTCCATAGTCTGATATTACCATCAAAACACCTGAAGGACTGAAAAGTCCTCTTTGATAACAATCAAGATGGATTTTGGACATTACTCCTATGTCTTAATTGCTCCGCAAGACAGAGTTTTGTGAAAAAGAACACAGAAGTAAAAAGAAGTGAAAGCAGAAATGCAGGGAAAAAATGCAAGAAAAGAAAGGCAACTTCCTTTATTTAAAGCTTAAATAGAAATTTCCAATTGTGATGAAATCCTTACTGCATGTGTTTTCATCTTCTCCACATTCAGGGGGAATTACTACAATTAGCTTGGATATTATCAAAATGTCATAATGACAAACAAGACAGAAAAGCTAATAAAGAGGAAGACTGAAAATTCTGGAAATTACAACTCTTTCTTTGTAGTGATCTTTGGAAAAAAAATCACAATAATATTTTCCCAATATTTTTTACATAAAACTAATTAAATAAGAATGACAGAACTACCATAAACCAATAATTAAACCCCCAGAGGATGTGGTTATTATTTTATGTAATACCTTCAGTGCTAACATTAAAGTAAGATTTTTTTTTTTTGCATGACACTTTACATAAGGTTTTCCATATCTGTGTGGAGGCAGGCAGGGAGAGAAAAGGTAGACAGAAGAATTAGGGAGATGAACATGACAACAATGGAGCATAATGCATCTCTAAGGGCATTTCCTAAGGCAGCATGTATACACATACAAAGCACACAGCAGGAAAAGCTGCATGCCTTCCAATGACTGCAGCACTAAAAAGGAGGAGGTTAATGTTTTAGCAGTAATCTTAGCCAATATGCACTTCTTTCCCTGTTAAGTTCCACTTTTTCACATGTGCTGCTTGTTCTCCACAAGGAGATATTTCCATGCCTTCATTTAGCCAAGCAAAAATATAAGAAAACAAATCCCATCACGCCTGAATGTAGCTATGAAAGACACAAGGGATGCCAATCTGAAAGAAGGGGCAGAGCAAAGGATGAAATAGTGTGGCTACTGTACCACATCCACTCGTACGCCAAGGCATGATAAGGCACCCACCGCAAAACACAGGAGCATAAAGAATACGTTTCCACAAAAGAACACAACCAGTCCTACGCTTAATGAAGTTCGCTAACATTTTACTACTTCTCAACTCAAGTAAATGGAGTTCCCAGTAGTTACTCAATGCTACAATAAACTTTACCTCCGAGGTAAGGCTGCAAACTGACAGAGACAAGCTTATCCTTGCTGCAATTCGTCAGCAGTGAACAATGCCATGGAGACCAATGCTCAGCTCCTGCTGAAGGGAACTTTAAATAACAAACTAGAAAATACTTTTAACGTGCCTTGGCATGACTTCACTATACTTCTTTTTCTTACTTTAGCTGGCTAAAATTTCCAAAATCTATTTTACTGTTCAAAGTGGTAAGACATACAAATAGTTAATCAATTTAAAAATGAAAGTGAGGGACCATTTTCTTTTCCTCAGTAATCTTTATTTAATAGCAGTGCATCAGGATGATTTTCCTGTTCTGGAAAGAGTCATTAGTATTTCCATTTAGGTCATAGCTTTCTGCAGATTTGTTAAGCACAGGATAAAAGAAATCCTCCAAGAAAGATAAAACTCCAGCTCTTCTTTAGGAAAAGGAAAAGAATTGGACAAAGTAGGGGAAACTCCCTCCTGCATAATATCATGGAAAATCCTGTCTCTGTCTAAAAGGCTCTCAATTAAATATAGCATTTGTAAAAAAACCCTTCATGATACCTAAAGATAATGCCCTAGCACAACTATAAGAACAATTTATTTTTCATAGTGTGGCACACATGAAATGTAATGGAGGCATCAGTGAAGCCTTCTGTAGATCTGTTGTTGGTATTAATTCAGCACACCTACTGATATATCAGAGGTGGAAGCACAGCCAAGGAATGAACCCAGCACACTCTGCGATGTCAAGGAAAACCATCTGTGCAGCAGCCCTGCCCTTTGAGGGTCTCATTTTTTCATCCCCATTAACTCTGCCAAAAGGCAATTTCTCAAATGAATTAGCCCACAAAGGATACAGCTTGTCTCCTACTGCCCATTTGAAAACCAAGCCAGATTTGTGCAGCCTCCTGAAGCACCTTCTCTGCTTGAAGAGAGAGTCTGATACTGTGTCTCTCCCATCCTCCTGCCAAGCAAACCCACAATAACAGCAACTCTACCCGAGCCTAGTGGTTTAGCTTGTTTTCCACAGGTATGCTTTTACTCAATGAATTTACTTTGATGATTGTGTCTCTTCCCTATGAAGCCAGTGTGGGGTGGTGGCAGTGCCTCCAGCCTTTCTTACCCCTATTGTCTGTCCTCCCCTCCCATGCCATTTGCCCTAACCAACCTTAACTACTGTCAACAAATAAGTAACAGCTTTGCCTCCATAAGGTGGTTTCTGCCCTTCCCTTCTCAGCTGCCTCCTTTTCCAAATATTATTCCAGCAGTGGAGCAAAGAGCTCATCTCTATCCTCCCATGCAGCTTCATGTCTTGGATTACTTTTATTCAAGGATCATTCCACTGCATTTCTGTAACGGAAAGTTTCTAATAAAAGCAGCACCATGTCAACAAAAGACTCATATCTTGTATAGATTAATAAGTAATGTCAGTTATGTCTCTTACAGAGTAAGTGCTGCTTTCTGTTGCGGATGTTACGCATGAAAACACAGTGACATTGAGCAGCTTTGGCACTTGGTCTACAAATGCAAGCGTATTTTTTTTAAGACAGATCCCTGCTGGAATGCCCTGAACTACATATTATGCTGCATTAAATTTTCTGAAGGGTTAGCTTCAATTCATATTCATGTCCTCTTCCACATCACCAGGAACCTGCTTCCTTTTACTACACTAAGAAGTCTCAATCTTTTTAAAACTTAAACTATTCATACACAAGGCTTGCACCACAGACACCTTTCTTCCTCACTGATTACTGGTACACAGAGGATGATTGGGAGCTCTGTTCCTTTTCTCCTGCCAGTCAGTAAATGCCATACCCGCGAGCATCACTGCTCTTCTCTTTCAAAGGACCCATACATAACACAGGACAGATTAAAATCCTGCAGACAGACATATCTTCATCTATGGAGTGGATGGCTATCCGAAGAGAAGGGTTGTGTTTCTGTTCCATCTTCCTTATTTTAATTTAGCCAAGTAAAAACATAAGAAAACAAACCCCTATCATGCCTGAACGTAGCCGTGAAAGACACAGGGATGCTACCCTGAAAGAAGGGGCAGAGCAAAGGATGAAATAGTGTGGCTACTGTACCACATCCACTCGTACGCCAAACCATGATCAGGCACCCACTACACTAGGCTAATCAGTCTGCTTTACTAGTACCCAAGACGGGGTGTGCATAAACCGCTATCAGCTGAAGCCCAGCCCAGATAAAACACCTATGAGGCAGGTTTGTGAAAATAAGCACAGTTGACAACTGATACCACTGTGCTGACTTATTGGCTTTTGAGTACCAAAACAAGTGACTTTGGTGTCCTATTAGGTCCCTAGCTGTACCAAGCTTTCAGCCTGCAGAAAAGGAGTCAGGAGTGTTTCTCCCCTATAACCTTTTGATAACAATGAACTATCCAGTTATAACCGTATTCATATAGACTCATAAGAAGATTTGCAATCGTCAGCAAGGATTCCTGAATTCCACTGAACTGGCACTGGTGTACCCAAAAGATGTGAATTTTTACCTGGTACAGTGCTGCAGAACTTGCTGCAGGGAAACCGCTTCTAACACAGTGAGCATGCTTTCATCTGTAAAGGCATCAGTCATCTACAACTCTCCTCTTGGTCTGACTTTGGACACTGCAGAGGCTGTTGCTCTTCCAGTGCTCATGTCAGGTGAGATGAAATGCAAAAGGTGACAGTTTTAATATTTTCTAAGGCAGGAACACAGAATGCCCCACTATTTTCTCTGGAAAAAACTCTTCCCTTGGTTTATACTGTGTAGGTGTAAATAAAATGTCCAACATTCTTTCTGAATAAAGAAGTTCAACAGAATTAAATACTGGCCAACCTAAAAGCAATGGCCTGCATCATACTAAGAAACATAACTGCAAAGAGGCAGACAATATGGTGTCTGTTGGATACCTGAGTTCCTTCCAAAAGGGGGAAAAAAGCTACATGATTCTCATAATGCAAAACACACACTGATCTTCAGATGTGGGAATACACCAGAGAATAATTTTCACTCATAGCAATGAATGAGAGCATAATGTAGAGTACCTTTAAACAAATACTGCAGTTGCCTCTCACTTAAATGGTTTCCAGGAAGAGAAAACATCTGCAGAATATTAACCGACCCAAGAAACATTTAATGTGCATTTGTCAAAAATTTTATGCCAGATACACATTCTGAATTTAAGTTGTTAGAATTGGGTCATAATTACTGAATGTGGATACATGTATCCCTAGGTATACACATATAGACACACACATCTGCACATACCACCCTTCCATAAATTCCACACTCTGTTTCAACACAAGATATCAGCATGAGTTGCTGCTTCTCTCTCCCTCCCTCCAGTGCCACCGTCCCCCAACAGCTATTCTGCACTCTTGCTGGCAACTTCAATACTTCTGTTAGCAAACTGGGAGGGCAAGAAGGGCACCAGGACTGGACCAGTATGAGTCACTATGCAGTTGTTTCAACAAGAGCAGTTATTATCATGGTATCACTACCAGTCCAAATGTATAATAAAATCCAAGATATTTGCTAAATGAAACTAAAGGTTCTGCACCTCTGCTTACTTGTCTGGGTTCAGCGTTGCATACACAGACATCTCTGGTAACTTCAGAAGAATACAGGAATGCAGAGCTATGCAAATGTTTGAGAGCCCAAGTCAGGGACAAAGTTAGGACATTCACCGTATTTTCACTGCTATCTGCTTTCAGTCAGAGCCGTAATGGGGAGTTTTTAGGGTCTTCACTTTAACTGAATACAAAATGGAAAGAAACATGGGAAAAAAGCAGCACTACTGAAAAAAACTTCTGAAAGGTAAACACACTGTCCTACTATAGAAGATGCAGCAGATGTCAAAGAAATAATCAAGAGCTGCTAATGCTGAAGTGGGATGAATACTTCAAGTCGGCATGAATAAACAAATGAAGAAAAAAAGAAGCCCAAAACAGAGCTTTCTTCATTCTGTCTTAGCTGGTTTTATTCCTCATTTTCACACCATTCTCTTTCTTGTGCCAGAATGTATTTATACAGCTACACAGTAATCCGGCATCTTGTCCCACTGGAAACTAACTTTTCTTTTTGGCAATGTCTGAGAAATTGATCTGAGTTAGATGGCTTCTTAGGCAAGAGCTTATGATTTTTGTGAAATAGTCCAGATTCTCTCAAATTAAAAGGCCTACCAAAAAAAATGGATACCAGTGCCATTAAAGACAGTGACTTATCTCTTAACAGCCAGATCTTGTTCTCTTCATACACAGTCTCTGCCCCATGATCCTCAACATCATTTCTCCTCTGGATTTGTTTGCAAAGTGTTGATGATAAGTCCTAGGTTACCAAGTCTGCATGATTTACATAGAAATATACCTCACCACATTTAAGTAATGTCCCACTTGAGAATCATTAGGGAGACCACAAAAGCCCAGCATATATAACTAAAGACGGTCATCCCAGCAGAGTTGCCTCCTCCTGAAAAAGCCTAAATAGACAAGCAAATTGACCTGTAAGTTAGCCTCCTTACGAGGTAATATGTAATTCCAGAAAAAAAAAACAGTAGAATGACCCCTATATTTGTTTTTACGGGACTCCCGGTCTTCCTATAACCCTTACACATTAAGGAGATGAACATATTCCTCAAATGGTCTATAATGGAGGCCACCCAGAGTATTAAGCAGAAGTTTTCCTCACTGAAGCATGACATGCTGATGAATTATATCACTGTGGGATGCGTTTAGCGGTGTCTTCTGCTACCTTAATGGAGTATCAGAGATGATATTTTTAACACAATGTGTTAGGTCATTATGACTTTTTCTATTATTCTGAATACAGCATAAAGTTAAATAAACTATGATAACGTATTGCTACATGCTTAACACAACACTTCCCTGAAAGCTATGAAGGGCAGAGATGGTCCATCGACAGGTAATCACAATGAAACAAACAAATCACACTTTTCACACAATCCAACATCAAATACATCATAATTACAGAAGCCATTTTAGAAGAAAAACAGATCAGAAGAGGGAACTGGATGAAATTTTAACTAGCAAATAAACAGAACCTTGAAATAGTTTATATCCTGAAGTAGGAAAAAAAGCAAGGTGAAGATTTGTACTGGCAGACGACTGCAACGTTGCAACAATATCCCAAGTCTAATCCATAGTGGCAGTACCATTAGACTGGCTATCACATACCACCTCCTCTACATACTTAGGTTACCAACACCAAAGACAGAGATGAGTGGCATTGCTATTTTATCATGGTCTTTGAAACAGTTACTTCAGTTTTAATAGTAGTTGTATTTAATGTACAGCCAGAAAGACAGATAACTGCTATTTTATAGAAGTATACTATAACCTATTAGTTAACAGAAGACTATCAGGAAAGATACTTCAAGCACTGTTCAATTCTAATAATTCCTATTGCAAGGAGATATGCAGCCACATGAGTGGGGAGTGCTCAAAAGCCCACAGCCAGACCCATGAAGCCACAACGGTAACAGCAGAGGACAGACAGCTGTCCTGCCACTACTGTACATACCATTATAGATGTGCACAGGACACTGGGGACTGCTGACATGAATGGGAAAGGACCTTAATGCCTGCCTGTAAATCCATCCTTTTGTGGAAATGTGCAAAAAAGAGGCTTCTTGACAGAATGGTGGTGGGTCAAAGGGAAGCTGAAAATCCTGACAAGGAGTGATACTGCCACTCTGGATTAATTTTGGACAAGTTTCCTGAGATCAGCACAGGGAGTAGAAACACTAAAAGGTGTTGTTACTATTCCTAAGTTACCACAGGTAAAACAACTGACTAAGGATGTGAGGCTGCGAAGGTGGATGGAAATTCTCTTGATGGGCTGTACTGCCATGCCAACTTCATCATGGACGGGCAGAGTAGTCATCTTCTGAATCCATGGTGCTGACAAATCTCCTCTGAATCTTATATTTGTTCTCTAAGGAGTAGATGCAATAATTCAGGGTAAAACTTTTCTTTAATACATAGACAAGATTCTTTTTTTTTGGCCCAAACTGTTTCCCAAGACTGTAAATTATATACGGATTTCAAACTTTTACAGATTGTGCTCACATTCCCCAGTGAGCATTTTCTTCTAGACTCCTTAATTATCAAACAAGTCCATGGAAGAGTTCCAGAGTATTATCCTGAAGGGCATACACTGCATAAAAACTGCCAGGAATGGAAAATGCTACCCAACAGATTATTCTGGGAAATGGAAGAAAAATAATCTCAAAATTCTGGTCATGGTTAGGAGCTTGGCAACTTCACAGGCTGCGCTGCTCCCAAATGTTCAGTAAAGAAAGTGTTGAGGTATGAAAGCCCATGCATGACACAAATTCCCTGCAAATGCTAATTCTTCAATATATACAGCAGTGTTTATGAAGCAGTTATTTCAACGTAAAATAAAGTAAAATGATCACATGTATTAAAATATTCAGACTAAAATACTAAAAGGGATACAGGTCCTTAAGCCTGCAGAAAGGTCCATTTTTTCTGGACAGTGAGGACATCCCCTAGATTATTCTTCAAAGTGAACCTAGATATCGTTGGCACTCACAGTATTAATACCATAATGTTAAGTAGCAACAACTGGCTATTGTTACTACCAATTTTTTTTGTCCCTGCTTTCAATCCCTTAGTTTTCCTTGATGGCCAACTGAATGGAGCTACCCTCTAATCTCTCATATCAGTAACACTTTAAACCAGATTCTTATACATCATTTTAACAACTCCCTCCAAGTTCTCTTTTTTTACATATGCATTCTTCATGAACAGCATTTAAAGAAAGTACTGTGACCTCCAAGCTCATCTTGGGACCCTTCTCACCTGGAATCCATGCTTTGGTTGCACAAAAACTGTTTTCACACAAATCTCCCCTCCTTTATTTTTTTTCTTAAATCACTAAGCACTGTCAGAACTGAGTATCTTGTAGTGATAGGATGAGGAGGAACGGCTTTAAACTGGAAGTGGGCAGATTTAGATTAGACACTAGGAATAAATTCTTCACAATAAGAGTGGTGAGACACTGGAGCAGGTTGCCCAGGGAAGTTGTGGATGCCCCCTCCTTGGAAGTGTTCAAGGTCAAGCTGGATGCAACCTTGAACAGCCTGGTCTGGTGGGAGGCGTCCCTGCCCATGGCAGGGTGGTTGGAACTGGATGATCTTTGAAGTTCCTTCCAACCCAAACCATTCTATGACTCTATGATTCACTCATAATGAACTTCTCTTAGTTCACATTAGCATGAACCCAAAACTTTAACATGCTTCATGAAAGATAAAAGAAAGAAAACCCTACCCCCTCCTCATCTTCATGGAAGTTCAGGAAAAAAGAGATGCTGGCACCCAAGACACTTAGGCATGGGTCCATGCTCTGCATTCTCCTGCACCTCACAGGGACACAGTGATGGACATTGTAATTACTGGTCCTTAATCGTTCACACCAGCTCTGAGTGCAAATTCCACCATGGTACTAACCTTTCCCACTCAACCTTTCCTACGTGGAAATGAGGGTGTGTTTCCCACAGGATATTCCAGTTTGTGTGAACTGATGTTTGTAGAGAGAGGACAGATAGACAAAAGGCAGGTCAAAAGATTCCAGAATTCCATTCAGCTACACATCTGCCCTGTCCAAATATGCATATTTTCTTTGGGTTTAGAGAGTGTAACCTGCAGTCTTGCAGGAGTGGGAGGGGATTTGCTAAGGACCTAACTCACGTTTTCGTGCTTCATGTGCTTCAGGAGGCGCAGCTCTCTGTAGGCTCGTTTGGCAAAGAGTTCAGACTGAAATGGGCGGTACAGTTTCTTAATGGCCACTTTGGTACCACTTCTTCCATCGATAGCTGAGCTTTAAGGAAAAAGGAAGAGTTTGGCGTGGGACCGCAGAAATCTCCACCACACACCATCCTGCCCAGCCCTCAGCCTGCTGGGTTGGGAGACCACATCTCCAAAACACCTCGCTGCTGCAGCGTCCTACGTCCCTTTTATTCCTTTAAAAGCCTGCCAGGCCTTGCAAGGAAAATGAGCCAATTTTTGAAAGCTTTAAAGAAGAACAGCTGGGGAGGAAGAAGGAAAAAAAACAACCCAAAACTCCCAAAAACCCTTCCAAAATCCCACAAAACCCGAAAAAATACCACCAACACAAACGCAAACCAGGTGTCCCATTCCCGGGGTCTGGCAGCCGCGGACTGGGCTGGACAGGGCAGGGCAGCGCTCCCCGGGCTCTGCCCGCCCCGGGCAGGCGGCTCCGGCTCGGGGCGGCCAGGTGGGCAGCGGCGCCGCACCCTCGGCTGCACGGGGTGTGGCCCCGCCGGCGCAGGCACAACAACCGGGAAAAGTTGTCACGGAGCAACGCGAGAGAGGGCACGGGTGGGCAGTGATCCCCCCCGTCCCAGGGGCTGCGACCTCTGTCCGCGGGGTAGCGACCCCCGAAGTCACCGGGACAGCGACATCCCCTTCACGAGGGCAGCGATCCCCTACCCCAGTCCCAGGGTGCAGCGACCCTCTCCCGGGGCAGCGACCCCTGCCGCCCCAGCCCTGTCCGGGGTCGGCACCCACCTCTTCCCGGGGCAGCGGCCACCGCCGCCTCTCCAACTTCGTCCCGGGGATAGCGACCCTCCCGTCTCCGGGGCAGCGATCCCCGAGTCCCCGGGGCAGCGACGCCCAGTCCCGAGGCTGCACCCCTCCTTCCCGGGGCAGCATCCCCCCAGTCCCGGGCCAGCGGTCGCCCTAGCCCGGTCCCGGGACTGCCCCCCCGCCCCGCTCACCAGACGGCTCCGTAGGCGCCGGACCCCACGGGCTGCAGGTCCCGGTAGCGATCCCGCACTTCCCAGAGAGTCTTGGTGATGTCCTGTCGGTAGAAGCCGTTCTTGGGGGAGGACATGTCGCTGCGGCCCCGTGGACAGAGCGCCGGAGAGCCGCCGGCACCGCTGGGCTGCGCCGCGGGGCTGGGCTTGGCCGAGCGGCGCCTCCCACCCCGCCCCGCTGGGAGCCCCGCCCGCCCCGCCCGGCGCCTGGGGCCGCGCCGTGTCCCGGGTGGGCGGGGGCAGCGGGCCGGCCCGGAGCGCGCACGGGCCGGGAAGCAGGTGTTGAGGTTCCCGCTGGAGCCGGTGCCACGGGCACGCAGTGTGGTTCTGCACCTGGCGTCCTGCTTTGAACTGATCCGAAGCCACCGACTTTTACGTGGAACCGTTAAGGAACAGAGTTTGATGAGAGCTGGGAGTACAAAAATTCATAGAATGTTTGCGTTGGAAGGGACCTTAAAGAACATCCAGTTCTAACCCCTCTGCCATGGGCAGGGACACCTCCCACTAGACCACGCTGATCAAGACCCCATCTAACTCGGCTTTGAACACCACCAGGAATGGGACATCCTTGAATTCTCTGGGCAACCTGTGTGAGTGCCTCACCACCCTCATAGAAAAAAAAAAAACTCCTAGTATCAAAAATGAGTTTCAAATGACCTTGAACCAAGATGTAGAGCTGAGGACTCCACAGTTCATCTCGGAGTCAGACTCCCAAGTTTCAACAGTATTCACCCTGGAGAAGAGAAGACTCTGGGAGACCTCATAGTGGCTGTCCAGTACCTGAAGGGCCTACACAAAAGCTGGGAAGGGACTTTGTACAGGGCAAGTAGTGATAGAATAAGAGGGAATGGCTTTAAGTTGGAAGGGGGAAGATTTAGATTGGTCATTAGGAAGAAATTCTTCATGATGAGGGTGGTGAGACACTGGCAAAAGTTGCCCGGGGAAGTTGCCCTGAAAGTGTTCGAGGCCAGGCTGGATGGGACCTTCAGCAGCCTTGTCTAGTGGGAAGTGTCCCTGCCCATGGCAGGGAGGTTGTAGCTGGATGATCATTAAGGTCGTTTCCAACCCAAACCATTTTATGATTCTATGATTTCGTGCAGTTAAATAGAAGCAAGCACACACTGGATGCAGTTGCTCAGAGCAAGTGGTCCCATGCATGGTTAGTGTGATGCGAAAGAGTTCAAGCAGCAGCTAGAAACAACTGCAGTAGTGGAATATGGAGAACAGCGACATTCTCAGTGAGTATGAGGCGCATGTGAGGCAAAGACTTGTGTTAAGAAACATTTTTCATGTTCTCTGTGTGAATATAATTAAAATTCTTGTCCTTTGGGGTCTAGTAAAGCCTTTGTTTTGTCTGACTTCACCCTTGAGCAATGTTGCTGAGGTTAGAAAATTCAGGCTTGCTGTCACTAGAGTTCAATTTGTGGCTTAGCTTGAAAGGGGCAATCTGGCCAAGTTTTGTTGTTCCTGATGCCTTTTTAGTGGTTGCCACAGGCCCACACCTTTTTGTGCCTGACTACCGAATGTGGAAGAGCAGCCCTGCCTTCTCTGCTCCTGATATTTATGTGTTGGGTACAGGAGGAATACATCCTTCCACCCAGCAGCTGTGTCTTCTAGCAGTGCTCTCTGTGACTCCCTGGTTCAGCGAGAACAGAAAGCAACCTTCTGACATTTGGCAGGTAATATGAGGCTTGTGTAAATTGTTAGATTAATGATATATGTTTGCTTTTAAAATCCAGTCTCAGTAGATTTGCTTTTAAAATTTCCGACATCACTTTTATGCTATGTTTGCCATTCAGATGATGGCTGGAGTGAAATGTGGTACGGGAAAGGTGAAGGATAGAGCAGCTTGCACTCAGTTTGGAGCCAGTCCATTAGTTAAATTGCTTTTGATGACCAATATAAATGTTTCTAATGCAGTAAGGATTGGTTCTGCTTTTGATCCCTCCCCTACTTTTCCTTTATCCAGTTTTGGCAAAATGGTGCTTTCTTATGGCTTTCTTTTTATCAAGTTGGAAAATAGAGGATTTTGATACAATAAATGAAAGTTCTAACTCACCACCAAAGCAACAAGACTCTTGTGTAGAAGCTGAGAATAATACAGAACAACTTTTTTAAAGTATATTAAAATCATTGATAAATTTGGCCAATGCTGGTTTTCCCATTCTTTTTCTTCATACAAGTATTTTGGTACACTTTCCTACAGATGGATGAGATAGAAGCGTAGGCCAAATATAAGACCACCTTTCCCCATTAGGACGCTTATATACCATATGAACTGATAAAATTACTGAAAAGACTAAGAAATCAGCACTGTTGTAACAAGGGAAGCTTTGTCTAATAAAATCACTAAAAGTATCTATGAAGGGAGTGAGATGAGAAACTTGGATCCATCCACGGCTAACAGATTTTACAGTAGCATCACAAAATGCATGAGCCTTAGCATCCTACTAGGCTTGGCTGGATACGTGGTGATGTGTTTTCCCAAAGACAATCATCTGTTGCAATGAGACTAGTAAGATACCACAACCATATCTTATCCCAGTCAATGTGAGCTTGACAGGGTAGGTTAAAAAAGGAATGCTATCAGATGTTTCTGCTTTTGGCATATGTTTATTGTAAAGTTTATAGAACAAAAAGAGACCACCTTTGAGCATGATAAGTAAATGACAATACTGCACTAATGATGCAAAAATCCTGCCTATTCCATAAAGCAAAACTTGGCAAGGTTGCTAACAGGAAGAAACATTCATTTTGATAACTTTGTTGTTTTTTTTTTTAAAGAGCCAGCTGGAAGGTTGCCATCAGCTGCAAAGCATATGAGGTAGATGGGATGAGTACTGCAGTATTTGTAATCTCTCCAGGGACTGAGAGCTCAATTTACACTCCAGTCTGGACATGAGGCCTTGGTGCCAGAGAGCAGTGAGAAATCTCATCATGTTTTCCCTCAGAAGTTCTGCAAGTATGGAGTCTGGCGAGAGAGTTTGGCGGCAGTGCTGCTCACAACAAACTGTTGATTAGCAGTGATAACATGGCACAGCTTAGTTTGTCAGGAGCTGGTCTGCAGGCTGGCTACTGTGCCCTGGGCAAAAGAGGTGGATCTACGTGACCAGGGAGAGGAACTGGGACCCTGATCCCACAGTCTAAGCTCTGGCAACATGGATACAACCGAGGGAAAACAGGAGATCATATAAGGTCCTTGGAAAAATCAAGCATCTTCCCACCTTTTTGTCTGTTTATGTCTGTAAGATATCTTTTTTTGCATGGTCATTTTATTCTTGATATACCAAGTCACATATGAGTACTTTAGTTCTTTTAAACATACTTTAAATGTCAGTAAGCATAAAATCTTGCTGACTTGTCAAAAGCTGATTCCTAGAATATAATTTTTTAACCGTCTTTCTCTGCCCCCCTACAAAAAGTACTCTTTTCTTGTCTTCTTACATACATTGCCATAAAATAACTAAGTCCATATTATTTATTACAACAAGAAGTTAAATAAAAAACTCCTCAGTTTTCATCTGAAAATACTCTCATGCTGCTGTGTCCCCACCCTTCACCAGTGGAGCTGCTGCCAACTATTTTGCAACTTGGTTGTCTTTGTCTCTCTGACCCCTGAGCAGGGTGCTTCAGTTCCAGTTTCTGTGAGATGCAGCGCCCCTCGGGCCACGCCGTGCTTCGGGAGCACTCAGGCATCAGCAGAAAGGAATAAATATACACCACCTAAGGGCTTTTTTAAAGAAAAAAATTAACTGGCTATTTCATTTATTCAAGAGGTCCAGTGAGCATTTACTAAGTAACTATTTACACATTATCCCTGCTTGCTGGAGGCAGGGTGGAGGAAGCAAGGCCGTGTGGGTAGGCTAGCAGACAGCTAGGTATAAACCAATTGCTTTTAAAACTCCACTAATGCTTTCTCCTCAGAGATTTCCTAATGTCCTCTTCATACTCATTTCTGCAATACACTGTAGTTTAGTTTTTAAGCTACCACATATTATCACACTCTGGGATGGTAAAGTGCACAGAGGAAAAAATACTTTTGTGTTGAAGAGTTTCCCAGCTTCAATGCAAAAATCCTAAAAAAAGAGCATTAAAAAATATTACTGATAGCTTTATGTATTTGTCATTAAATAGTTGTGCACAGTACCCATTTAAATCACCAAAAACTTAGCGGTACTATGTTTCCCACCCTCCTTAATGTTGCATTCATTTGTTGCATTTCCATCTGAACTAAGAGAGTTAGACAGGACACTGTGTTATTTTTCCACAGAATGTAATGTAACTAGGGTTTTATTCTTGATTTGAGCCTTTGAGATCTATTATAAAATGACTATGAAATAGGAATATATTATCTTAGTGTTAATCTACAGAATATTATTCTTCAAGGAACAAGGTATGGCTCAGCAGAGGCTGCCGGTTACAGCAGATTTAACATGTATTTGTCTCAGAGCTGCCACTGTGATTCAATATTTCTACTACGTTCAGTATTACTTGTGATCAAATTGGAACCTAAAAGGACTAGCTAAAACCTGCATACTATAGTACACATCTTAATTTGTGACAATAATTGAAGCTGAGGGACTATGCGAGTGCAAAATAAAGCGTTTGTATGCATGTGAGATTGAAGCCTAATTGAACAGTTTCGCTCATTATGTGGACATTTCCCATCTAATGGATTAAGTGTCAGATTGGTTGGAAGATCAGTGTTCACATAGGAAACTCACAATATATTCCCTCCTTGCAGTGAAAACTTAGACCCTTTTAGGCATATCAGTTCAATATTTTATCTTACAGCAGAAAGGAGGTCAGTGGCAGCTACGCTAATGCAGCTTTCTGAGTCTCTTGGTACTAGTCCCATAAAAACCCTTATGCTTTTTGCCTAGACTCATAAATTAATGACTCTTGGCACTCTCACGTGTGCAAGTGTGCTGCTTTTCTGAGGATCAGCTTTAGAGAGTTGTGTTACATCCATAAACAGTAGCACACAGTTCAAATGTAAGAGAAACAAGCAGCTGCTTTTAAAGCAAACAGAGGTGTTGCTATTAGTTCCTTCCTAAGGACACTGATCCTGCCGAGCCTGAATTCCTTTTAGATGCTACCAAGGACATAATTTACCCACCTTGCCATATGGTTCTCTTTTAGCAGAAGCTAAATCTTTGCTACTGTTCATCTGTCAAGAATTTTTGGGCCAAGTCAGAAATTTACAGATGTAGCAAAGGATACTTAAGTAATTTGTGCTTGCAGCTAAATGTGGTACTTTTTTAGCAGATTCACCATTGACTGGGTCCGGAGAGTCAGGAAGGTGGAGGTCTGTTTTCTGGTTATGATCCAGGAACACATGTGACGGGAAGAAAGGAAGGAAGCGGCTTTTATATTGACTGCTCCCACCTCTGTCAAAGGTGTTTTTTCTGCCAGCATTTCGTCCTTGAAAGTGTTGTGCCCCTCCTGTCCCTAGGGTGAGCTCACTGTGTTGGACCCTGCAGTGCACTGACCCTTCTTCCCTCGTGCTTTCATCTTTTGCATCACATCAAAAACACACCAAGTTCACTCATGGGAATTATGAAACAATGCTAATTAATGGCTCTTGACCTACTCATGGATGATATCTTTTTCATAGATCAGCACTGATTACTTGATTTCCATTATTTCTCCCCCTGTAAATTCCCCAAGTTATTATTAACCCTGCTGTTTCATGATTGCATAGCCACTTTGTGTATTCTGGGAGGAGGAAATTCAGTGTATTATGGCAAGAAGTACCCTGTAATCCTGCGCTTTTCCTCTAAATCTTCCTCACTTTTTTATGTCCATTAGCAAATCAGAGATTTCTTTATTCTTGTCTCTATTTCTGCTTTAGCTTTGGCATATCAATTTCCTGCTGCTGGGCTTCAGCGCTGATGAGTTAGAGCTTAAAATACAAAGATACAGATTTTAAGACAAATGTAGTGTATACTTATGCAGTTGAAAGTTTGAGATGTATGCAAAAAACCTTATTTTTCCTTTTGCTTCCAGTGATGATGAAATTATTGGACTTGGAGTTGCTCTTAACACGGATTAGAATGAGGTAATAAATACTAGAATTGATTTTAATTCAGTAGGTGGAGGGATAACAAGCTCTTGTGACTGAGAGCTGAAATTAAGTAAATTCCGATTAGAAGTAAATTGTTAACAATGACAGTAATTCAGGAGGAACAGCCCTCAGGGAGTTGTGTCCTCCCCTAGTGGGAGCCTGAGCCACCTCCTCCACCATCATTGCCCAGCCATGCTCCTCTGAGCACCCCTTCTGTGCTTCGCAAGTGGTCAGGAGCGATAAGCACCCTAATTTAGTGTGGGCTAAAACCTACGATGCTCTCTCTATGACGCAATGTGTAAAGGACTTACAAAAGCAAAATTGTAATAATGAGAGTGGTGTGGGGAGATTAAAACCCTAGTTTAATCAGGCTACACTATGAGTTCTTCAAACAACACCTGACAGAGCCCTCACTCCTAGTTGTTTACCTCCATTCACCTATTTGTGTTGGTTGACAAATGTTTTTTTTTCCATCTGTGCTCGAACGATAAGCATTGTTAGTGCCAAGCCTTCCACCTTTCTGTCCCAGTGGGGTACTGGCTTTCCAATTACCCTGTCCTGCTGTTGTAAACTGATAAACTCACCACATTGCAGTCCAAGGTCGGATTACCGCAAGGGAGTCAGTTACCTGCTCTAGAAAACCACTTTAATTAGCAGCTTTTGAGGTCTAAGAAATTGCCTTCATTTTGTACATCTAGGAAGAATATGTCTCTCTCCCTACTGTTTTTCTTGACATTAAAATTAGATGATTTACGGGTTTTGGTGGTATTTCATTAAAAATAGCAGAGCTCTTGTTACCCATTACTGTCAGCTTTGATTAGTTAAATGTGGTTATGGCCATATTCTTCCTACATAATTTATCTCTTAGAAAAAAACTACCCCTTTCAATGTAAAAGGAAATATTCAGAGGAAGATTCAGAGTGGCCAGAGAACAAATTTCAAAAGTGATATAAAACTTTCTTTCTTCCTCAAGCAGCAGAGCTGTGGCAAGAGCAGCCTGTCTGGTCTTTGCCTACCAGAGTTTTACACATCCTTTGAAACATTTGGCAACAGCCACCCTCAGAGCTGGGAAACCAAATTAACACTAAATTAATTATTGTTGGATGCAGGAGGTTCTTGTGAAATCTCTTTGCTTCCTCCTTGCTCTTCCAGCTGGAACAGAGCTGCAGAATGGGCTAGCAAGCTCATTACCAGATTTCAGAGAAAATAAAACACCGAGCTACTTTTCTGTTAACTGGTAAACAAACAAATGAAAAAATATATTTAAGGCATGGCTAAGTGATTGTTTTCATTATGTAGTCAGACAAATAATTTAAGGATTGACGTTTTGTCATTGCTGACCATTGCAGGCTTCATCCAGCTTTGCAGAAAGTCAGCAATAATGGCCAGAGAACACTTCAGAGGACTCGCAAGGAATCCATGCAGACATTTACTTTCAGATTAATACCCCTTGCAGAAAGCTGAATACAAGTGGCTCTGTTCCACTGGATGCAAGTACTGCATAACTGGCCAACATTATCAACAACAGTCCACCACTGAAGTCCACAAATTAGGAGCACATTTTCTAGATGCAACACTTATTTCTGTTTTTCAAAGAAAACAATAGCATATCAACTATCTCAGAAAAATCAAAGTTCTTGGACTTGTGTTTCTTTAATCTCTTTATTAAGAAAAAGGGGTTTTTTTACATAGAAAAGATACAGAGGAAGGTAAATAAATGCAGTAGAATTCATTACTTCATGTAACAGCTGTACAACTGAATCTTAATGACAAAAGTTGCAGAAAACCTAAATATTATAAAAAGCCACCTCCAAAATGAAACTCTGAGAGAGCCAGAACAAGACAAAACATTGAACAACTGTGGATCACAGTATGTAGAAAGACACAGTACATCACCAGAGGCCTCATGCCAAAGCACATTCTTCTTTCAGGATTATGCTGTCAATGGGGAAATCAGATACATTTCTTTAAGAAATCCCTCTATCTGGTATATCTTGCAATTTATTATTTAATTTTCCAACTTTCCAGAGCTATAAAGCCTTTAAAACTTTCCTTAAAAAGAAACTCTGATGAGATGGATCTTTCATTTTTCCACAAACCAAATCTTAAATCTTCTTGTTTTGTCATGCCTTTTCTATGGCAATTATTTGATTATTTTCCCAAGGACTATGTGAAGGAAAATAAGACAATGAAGAATATTCAAAGCTGTGAACTGAAATGAATACTCTTGCACTGCTATCTGTGACAGCCTTTGCTGAAGCTTTCAGAAGCCTATAGGGATCTGCCACTGTGCCTTCAGGGCACCTTCCTGTAAACTTGGGCAAATTCACCAGCACTCCAGCAATGGCGTGGTTAGGAGCACCATCAGGAAATAAAATCGTTTCACAAATGGGTATTGTGCAGATTAAAAAATACACATGGGGAAAATAATGAGAACAGACACTTGAATGGCAACAAAAGACAAAGATTTATTTTTAATGACTTTCAACTGGTGTTAAGATCACTTGAGAGACATCCAGTAAATTTGTAAGACCACCACAGATAAGACTACTTATGCATATTCTGTCTATATCACTACCACACCCTCTCTTCATAAAGGCACTAACCATAAATAATATGAAAATGGACAGATAAAAATGCCAGAAAAAGAATGGATTGCTTGTATGGGCTTCTATGGTTATGTTTGTATACATTCATGCTTTAAATGTACAATTTTAAAATTAATTTTGAAAGTCACATTTAGTTTGGCAACACAACTGATAAAATGAAACATGCAGAACACACAGCTTGACAGAATTCAGTGCATAATTTTGTCTTAATGAAGCAGTTCTTTATCACCCTTTGTGAGCTGGGAATACATTCATGTTACAAGGCAAAAGAACCCCACCCAAACCAGACAACATCTGGCTTCTGTATAAGATTTCTACTTTTCCACATGTTCTCCAACATCTTTGGATAGTCAAATCTACATCTGACCACAGGTTAAATTGTATGGTTATATTTTAACAGTCTTCATAGTGCAGCAGCCAAGACAGAGCTGCCTGTATTCACTGTTCTATCTCCAGGCTATCCATTTTTAAGTCGGGGGGTTTAAAGCTAATCACTTCTTCATAGGTAAGTTCTGCAGAGAGGGGGTAAGGGAGAGAGAAGAATTAGCTGATATTCTCTTCAAAAGAAAAATATTCCAGGCAAAACAGTCCTATGGGTGCATGTGACTTGTTTGTATTTCCAGCCTTTTTAGAGTCCAGATCCAAAAATAGATTGAATTCACTAGGAATCCTTCTGTTAACCTCAGATTACAAATAAGACTCACAAATACTGTTATTGTACAACATGGCTGTCCCCTTCAGCTAATTACTAAAATACACAGGCCCTGAAATGGAAACATCAACTATCCTGTCAGATGACCTGCCAAAATGACGTAATAAAAGACAAAATGTAATGGAAAATGGAATCTTTAAAAGCAGAATGGGTTTTATAATGTACATTTTCAACTGTGGAGAATGTTGTTTATCATTTCTCAGTCAATTGCCTTCAACATAAACCACTTGCGATTCTGTGCTAATGCTTTGGGATCTAGGTTTCAGGGTGGTTTTTGTAAATAACTTAATTTTAAGGTCCTCTGAAAAAAAAGTTTTTTTCTCTTAGAAGCATGTAACAGTTCCATTTTAATCAAAAAAGGCTTAACTGCAAACATGGATTCCTTGCTATTTTACCCTACTTCAAGAATAGCCCTTTATCTTTTCATGCCGACAGTCATGTCCTATTTGTGCCTTACAGAGTAATGGAATATGATGTCAGCAGCTACCTCCTATGTATTTTCTCAAGTTAGATATTGTATTTAAAGGACCAAATTCTGTTCACACATAAATATACAGGTAACAACGCATGACTTTGGGATCTGTTTTCCATACACAGACATTTAAATCATATGATGGGTTGGGTTGAAAGGGACCTTAAAGGTCATCTAGACCCAACCCTCTTCCATGGGCAGGGACAATTTCCACTAGATCAGGTTGCTCAAAGCCTCATCCAGCCTGGCTTTGGACACGTTCAGCAATGGGGCATCCACGACTTCTCTGGGCAACCTCACCACCTCCACAGTAAAAAACTTCTTCCTAATACAAATCTACTCTCTTTCAACTTCAAACCATTACCCCTCATCCTATCACTACACTCCCCGATAAAGAGCCCCTCCCCAGCTTTCCTGTAGGTCCCTTTTAAGTACCGGAAGGCTGCTATAAGGTCTCCCAGGAGCCTTCTCATCTCTAGGCTGAACAACCCCAGCTCTCAGTGTGTCCTCAAACGCGATGTGCTCCAGCCCTCTGATCATCTTTGGGCACTCCTCTGTACTTGCTGTTAACAGATCCATGTCCTTTGAACTTGTGCCTATTAGCTTGCTTATTAAATAGATCTGTCCAAGACAGCTGCTACACATGCAAGTGGACCTTGCAGTTCTCTAAAAGGTAAGTAAAAATCTTTGGGCTGAATCTTGCTTACGCTCTGGTTGTGTTATGCTATAGCATGGGGTACAGTGACTAGTGTGCCAGCTTCAGTGAAGGACTTCTCTGAAAGAAATTCTGTATGCAGAACCCCTGAGGCAGAAGGATTTGTTAGGTGACTCTTTCGGTGATTGACTTGTGGCTATTAAGTAGCATCTGGACACAGGCAGCCAGGTAGGAACTCATTGAACTCTGAGCAAGCCAGCGTCCTCACAAATCGGACACCTGGGACTGTATTGGAATTATTCCTGCTGTCTGTGCACTGTATGTTTATGAAGCCCATTACTCAGTTCTTGTGCCATCTACTCAGCTGAGAATACAGATGTTAATCTGAGATATATACAATTGGAACAGCAGCTGCAGAAAGATAGTGCATAGCATTCAACTCTGAATAGCATACTCTTGGCATCTAAATTTTTAAAATATTTTCCAACTAATTAAACATGTCAGAAATAAATCTGTGAGCTTGGGCTGTAACCCTCAGCAGGGTGCAGTGGAGGTGAAGGACACTCTTAAGTGTATAACATGAATGACAGTGCCTGAAACCTCATTTTACTTTGGTGCTCAGTCCCTCTTGGGATCAAGTGCCACTGATTTTTAACTTGAACAGAAAAAGAGGGCATTGACATCTTGAGAAACTGGGTCAATATATCATCAACAATAAAAGCATTTCATGTAAAAGTTGACCCTTCTTGTCATCTTACTTAAATGTGGCACATGCTGTACTTGAAAATAAGAAGTTTATTTCCCAAGATAAAAGTATGGCCAGGAGAAATTGCTGTTTGTCCTGTGCCAGCATAGTTTTGAGGTCTTTTTTTTTTCCCCCTGTATAAAGAACAAATTTCACCTGTAGTTCCAGCAAGGATAGCGATGTAGAAAAATACAATACTGCTGCAGAATATACTGTCCTCCCTAGAGAATTCACCTCCATTTCCTCAATTCTTTCAGAAAGTGTTAAGCTAAGATTGTTTGTGAAACAATTTCAATGGAGTTTCATCACAAACAGAAATCGGCTTCATGACTCGGAAATAGTTAAACTTTCCTTTTAAAGACTCAGTCAACTGAAAAAGTTGCAGAAAATAAATCATTTGGTAAGTACAGCAGCAAACTGAACTCGCCTCTTGATAAACAAGACACATTGGAGGTGCTGTATGCTACCCAGTTTTGCAGAGAAGAGCCTGTGTAAGGGGTAAGTGATACCAGTCAATGCTCCTTGATTGTACAGACACAGTAGGCTTCTACAAAACCCTTCTCAGGGCTCTAGAAGGTTGCTTTATTTTAGAGAGACCCATGACTGGGCTCATATCTTTATTTAAGATGCATTTGCTGTAGTCAGCCAGCCGGGCTTCCCTACAATGCCCAGGATAAAACATTGCATAAAACAAATGTCAGAATTCTATGGAAGGGCATGAGGGAAGACATGGGAGGTCAGTAATTTTCATCATAAACCTACCCACTATGCTAATATATTTTTACTGAACCTTTCTGGATTAAAAGTCATAGAATATACAAACAGAGACAGAAAGGCATTTATTTTACAGGATATATTTCATTTTAAGCCAAGGAGAGGACTTTATTAGAAAACTAATTGTCCCTGTTTATTAAAGTATTACACTCTTAATTTAAAACGTCTAATAAGAATCTTTTAGCATAGAATGTTCTCATTAGACAATGATGAAATTGGACTGTATTTTTCAGTTAACTTGCAAACTAATGTTGAGCCACCTAACTTCCGTGATACCGTAGTGCAATATGATCATGATGCAAGCATGGAATTAACTAATCGAAAAATGTTGCAGTATTTCTCAAGAATGGGTTTTGGGGTGTCACTCCAAAGAAAAATCATCACCTCCCATCTCAAACACAATTCATAGCATGGTTTATCTATTAATCCCAATTACTTGGCTATCTAAAGAACCATTAACAAAATACACATCTATACAGAAAATACTAATTTCTGGTTCTGAAGAAAGCTAGAGCAGAAGCCCAAATAGTGTCACTTTCCCTGGGACAGTTATTTCAGCTGAGGATCTGATGTAAAAAACTAAAAGCATGGCAGAATCTGTGGTTACTTGGTAACTAGCATCAGTTTTTAGTTAAGATTAAACCTGCTGAAGGGAATCTACTGGGTACATGACAGAATGGGGGAAGGGAGCACAACCCTTTCCCCCTCTCCACTCCCAAAACCCCACAAATGGACTTATCTTGTTTCCAAGAGGCTTAAGAGTTCAAATTGCTCTGGTTAGAAATAGAGGAAAATTGTTATTTAAGTGAGGTTGTGTTCTGCTGCACGTATTAACTATTGTGTGCATTTCTCTGTTACCTTTCCACTCATCTATGGTTCGCTCCTTATTCTCTATTGACTCATCGTACATCTCGGCCTCAGGTTCATCATCCGGATCGTGATACTGTACAAAGTATGGATGTGCAAGTGCTTCCGAGGCAGTAATTCTTTTATCGCTGTCCAATATAAGCATCTTCTCAAGGAGATCTACAGCTAAAGGAAAAAGAGAAATTCTGTTCAAAGCCAGAAGAGACCATTTAGAAATAAAAGATAAGGCAACCGTTTACACGCAAGCTATTCTCACTCACCTTAAACACAGTTAACAGTAGTAGCAAACCCACAAAATTTAGGCAACTGTTTACACACAAGCTATTCTCACTCACCTTAAACACAGTTAACTGTATTAGCAAACCCACAAAATTTAGGCAATATAAGTTTTGAAGATGTTATACTGTCAGTATGATTTTCAGAACTGAAGAGAGCTTCTGGTTTGCTTATGGTATGCATGAAGATTCATTATAGTCTATTTGATATCTGATTCACCTCATCAGACATCCAAAGCCTTAATTATGAAAAGATCTCTGTGTGCTTAGAAGTTAAATATCCTGTGCTGTGCATCATGTGCTTAACTTGGTCCTGATCAGTGCAAACTTAAACAATTGAGAATTGTGACTGTGAGATTACACTTTTAATTAGCCGCACCAATTAAATCATCAGATGAAAATCCCAAAGCATGAAGGACCCAACATAAAGAAAATAAGTTTGAAGTCAACAGTTGCAGAATATTAGAAACAAGAGATATCTGTAAGGCTGAAATTGGTTTTATACGGAAAGTTTATCATAACTATTTAAAACATTATGTAAAAATAATTTTAGCGCTGTCATATAAGCATTGTCATTAATTTGCCTTTATATTAATATGTAGCATGCTTTCGTGTACCTCATGCAAATAAGAAGTATTCACAGCTACTCATATTTGTAAAAATAAAATTGTCTTACAATACACAGAAAGAATTCAAAACATTTAAAGCATATTTCCTTATATACAGTGTTTTAATGTGCACTCGATGGAACTGACCTGATACTGCATTAAGATGACTCCAGAGACTCAAACATCTCCTTTGCCATGTCACAGGAAATGATTCATAGAAACATCTCATTTGGACAGGCAGAACCCATTGGTTACACATAAAAACAACTGTGCAGAATCAGACCAAAGGTCGGTTTAGCCCAGTATCCTGTGTCCCAACAATAGCTAATACATTCCTAGGAAATAATACTCAAAAGGGTCATTCAAACAGCTATACTTCCTGGTATACTCTTCTGCTTGCAGCAATTTACAGTTCATGGCCTTCTTGAATCAGAAATGATGTCTCTAGCCTAGACCTCATGACATTTTTATTTATTCCTGCTATATATATAGCTGGCTTTTGCTTTCCATTGACAGACTGTTTTCCTTTAGGAGGTTCTCGTGATCTCCACTATAAACAAAATACAGGCTTCATGAAGGGAGAAGCTGCAAGATGAAAGGTTAAGCAATGATCTTCTCACTGGTTTGATCACTATAGGCTTGAGTTCCTATGTCAGTGAAAGATTTGAACCATATCAGTCTCACTTTCTTACCTAATGGATTGGCACCACGAAATACTGCTTTCAAATCTTGTTGAGGCATATGTGGAAGAGATTCAATGTACTTTCTTGCCTAGGAATAAATCAATATACATACCATATGCAGAGGTTAAATTTTGCCCAACCGTAACATTACCAACTCTACAACCCAGACATATTTATTATGTTTCTTATACATGGGAAAACTTCTTTACATAAAACCATAATATATAACTTTGTTTTAACCAGTCACTCCTGTATATTGCACACTAAGCAAGAAAGTTTTTAATAGGTATATTTTCTTCTAAGGGTTTTGCCTTGGCACTTATGTTTTCACCTACACTAACTGGTTCACTGCAGCGTATCTCCACATAATGTTCAACCAGAAAATGCAACCTAAATCATCTTTCAGTTACCCTCAGCAAAATGGTATAATCCAATCTGCATCCTTTCTTCTTCCCTCTCCTCTGTTGAACAATAGTTTCACAAACAGAATAACAAATCCTGATACTCACAGGCTGCAGATCTTCAGATATTTAATAGCATTTACAGCTTGCCTTGTCACTGTGGCCGTGAAAGGCTCATCTAAAATCAGCTAGGAAAAGCCTACCCACATACTGGACCCACAAATGCCAGCATGGAGCCTGACATTGCACGACTATGAATATCTGAGCTGAGGTAGATAGGTAAATCGTTGTTGGCAAGAGAAGAGGTTGAATGCTGGTCCTAAAGGCTGCGATCAGACAGAGAATTCTGAAATGGAGCACATAAAGAAGAAGCGAATGGCTGTCTCCCAATCTGTTTAAAACCCAGCTGGTCTTTGAACAAACAGTTATTCTTTTGAAACAAATTTGTGTTACAGGGATGTCTCCCTGCATACTCAGCAATCCTGTTAGGAGGAGACTATCTGCAAGAGGCTAACTAAGCATCCTTGGCCTACTGAAGACAGCAAAGGAAATAAACTTCTGAGCTGAGCAGCTCCATGGGAGATATGGGATTGAGAACTGTGGAACGATCTTCAGGACTGACCATTTCAGTGCATCATGAAGTGACTCTAAAATACTCTGGCACACCATCTGTGCAATCCTACAGCCACACCTGGAAAACACACTCTGCTCTTTACACACTTCTTTCTGCCATACTCTTAATTTCTGCAGCTATGATGAACTGTTATAAAGATATCTTTAAATTATAACATAGCAAGGGGGCTGACAGCAAGTCTTTCTAAGAGGATTTTTTTTCTTAGCAGCCGAAGCCAGTCATGCAAAGCATGATGTTTAAAGACGAATCAAACACAGTCTTCAATCCACCTATTTTTTGCCCCTGAAGTTCATGAAGCCAGCAAGCACCTGCCAGAAAGTCAGGTGTGCAGCACCTATCAGAGCTAAGTCTTCCAGGGCATTAGATTATACATATGCGTGAACAGCAGAGCAAAAGAGAGTTGTCACAGATTCTTGCACGGAAGCTATGGACTAGGGTAGAAACAAGAGGCAAATTTACCTTATAACAAACATCTGTGGACTTCTGGATTGTTTGTTTCTGTATGGACATCAATTAACACCACTAATTCAAATGTGACTGAACAAGATACAGTCAAAATTATCTTCAACCTTGTCCAGAAGTCCTTTGAAAACAACATAGACCTAACCAAGTATACTTGGCAACCCATTCCCTCTGCTTATATATTCACCACAGAAACCCAACCAATCAAATCTAGGCATTTAAATTATACTGAAAATAATGAAACACAATCACTGATTAAACCTGTATTAATGGGAAAGACGGACAAATCATCAATAACTTGTGCTGAAACATCCCATGAAGTTGATTGTTTGGTTCAAAATTCTTTAATTCTCTAATAACTAAAACCAGGCTCGGCATCTCAGAAAACTTCTGAACTTGCTGTTTGAGGAATGGCAAAAATTGTCCAGGACTGCAAGATGCATTAAGAAATATCTAAACAATAAGGCCAAGCTACAAGGTAAAGAAGAACTAGAACAAAGGAATGGAGTAGACAATCCCTTGCAACAGGCAAGTACCTCAAAGCAAGGTGTGTATCTCCTTTGACATAGCTCCTCTAATCAGGCATCAGAGGGGACCTAGTAGCACTCTCATTCATTAACTTCTTTTTTTTGTGTTCTCTGTACACCCAAAAGGTATAATTAGTCCCAATAACACAGTTTTTGGATTTCCATAGCTCACTGATACATCCTCTGAAACACAGGAAATTAAGGACAAAAGTAGATGCTATCTCCAATAAATATCTGTGCTTAATCTCATAATCAAAAAGCTCTCAAAAGCTTTTTGAGACTACTTGTGAGCAAACCACACACTTGTATACACCGATCTGAATGTGTTACTACAAAAGCTGTAGGATCTCAATAATACATAAAGGCTATACAAGGACTGACAAGACTATATAGGGACTTACACTTAGGACAGCACAGTCCAAGATTTGCTGACTGATCCAGCCCCTGGCACAAGGGCGGATCCTCTGCCTTCCCATTCCCAGATGCAGGGCACCCATAAACTCTAGGGCTGTGCATTGGCCTGCGCTGATGAGGTTCCATTTATGCTTGGACCTTCCAGAAACAGTGTTACTCTGGCTCTCCTACTGTTCCTGCTTACTTAAGCCACTGATGCATCCATTAGTAAGTTGAAAGAAACCCCATCAATATACACACAAGCTGAAGAACAGCCATTAGTACCAGACAAGCGTCTACAGAAAAGGTTTCAGAAAAGAGCTTCAGCTCAGGAGGTATCTGTGTGCTGTTGTTTATCTGAATTTTTACACTGTGCTTATCACTTGTCTTTATCAATCAATACCACATCTCATTCCTCAGCTGGATATCCATGGTTATTGCTTAAAGTAAATCTTTTAAGTGCAGCTTTAGCAGAGAAACAAAATGGAAATCGTTCATTTACTAGATTACTGTCTAAAGAAGTCACATGAAGAGTTAAAAATCATACTGTTGACTACAGACATTTTCATGAAAGTGGGCCTCACACAAGCGTTCTGAGATGAATAAATATGAATTCGAAATTAGGGATCCAAATAAGATCACTCATGCAGAACACACAATATTTCATTCTGATATCTCTGTTTAGATCACTTACAACAATGGAAAATATAAAAATTAAAGCGACATCAGATGTAATAACAACGTAACGGTCTGACCTGAGCATCAGTTTCAGGTTTTTTTAATGGCATGTATAACAGTAAAAAAAATCATTGGGACCAATTGCAAAACTCCTTTCAAAAACTGAGTGCATGAGAACAAGTATCAAAATTAGTCCAACTGACAGTCAAGGCATTTGGATACCTCTAAAAAGAATATTTTTTTAAATCATGCCATTCTAGCAGCAAAAGAGAGACCAGTTTGAAGTGTTTGCCCATTTCCTAATTAGAGTATCTGCATATGGAGTACCAGTGATATAGGACGCCAATTAAAATGAGAGAAAGTCAGTTAACTGAATGAAGCTCCAATCTTACGTGTTCTGATGATATCTTCTTCAGAAGTTCAGAACTGGGGGTACCCACAACCTCCATTATTCTCTTTAGTTGGTCGATATCTGTATTATTTCAGGGAAATAAACAGCACATGGTCCTTCTGGGTTTAAAAAATTAATGAGCTTTCACGCAGATAGTTAAGATGTGTAAAACTATTCAACAAGACAATTCCATTGTAGTCCATAGTAGGATGCCAATTCATACCAGATTAAACCTAGTCCAGAGGTATCAAATTCTCTATTGTACTATGTAGATCTCTGTAAGGTTTGTCTGTCCTAGTTCCCAATTTAACATATTCTTAAATGTGCTACTAAAGCTAAGCTTATGTTTCAGTGATCTGAAGAATAGTCTATTACAATACAGCACATAGAGCTAGATTACTAATCTGAGGGCCAGTAATCTAAAAATTTGTTTTATATCACTCTCAAGATTAAAAATTTTAAAATGTTCATTTTTCATTGTCATCTGTGACCCGTAAAGCATATTACTTTTTCCCTAGAGACTTGAAGTTATAAAATAACAGCAAAATTTAACTTATTTCTTCAAAACTAAATCTATTGATTTTTCCAAATACCACATATCATGTAATCAAACAGTCTGAGGCAGAGTCATCATCCAGATGATGAACATTTGGACAATGCTTGTGGTTACAGTAGAGCCTAATGATGCTGAGCACAATGGAAAGGTCTGTGGGGAGACTTGATGTCTTGGCTCTATTAACAGTTTTTCAGGCAATTCTAATGTCATGTTGTTTTGTACCTGGCAATGGCTTAGTTTTAGAAGTGTTTGCTTGTTGAGGGGTTTCAGGGTAGCAAGAAATGTCAATATTCGTTGCAGAAGAATGTGCCTTTTGTTTCTCATATTAAAAGCTTTCCTCCTCTGGTATATTTTTTTCCTCATTCCTCATAATCTGTTCTTCTTCAGTTTTCTTTTATAATTTTACTGCTCTCCTCAGCAACAGCTTTTTTTTTTGTCTCTTGCCAGTGCAGGAAATGCCAGTGGAAATCCCTGATGCTCCAGCAGGGAACACAGCACAGCACTGAAGAAAAGAAAAGGCTTTGTTGTTTCTATGGCATTTCTGAAACTGCTGGCCTTTTTTATTACAGGATACTATGTATCTATCAATTCACTTATTATTTAGAAGCTAATTCATTTGCATTTAGGTACTTCCAGCCTAAAAGCAGTTCTATTTTTAAAAACTGTATTAGCCAATCAAAAAATATTGCCTTTACTCAGCTTCGGTTTTAACATATGTTATTTCAGTAAGATACACACATGGAAGAAATCTGCTCTGTTGGAACTAGGTTATTATTTAAATACAGATACACAACAAAGAATAAATGTAACTTATTGTTGTTTAGGAACATCTGTTACTGTTTGGGTTTTTTTGTCCTACCAGTGGGTCTCATATTCAGCTGTCATATATCCTAAACTGAAACATTAGCAGAAATTGTTTACTGTTTTAGAAATTTGTTATCTCAAAAACATTTCCATAGAAACACTGAACTCATTAGAAAAAAGGGAAGAGCTAGAGAGCATGTTTATAGCTGCATTTTATATTTTATGTTAAGGATACAATCATTTCCTGGAAATAGGGCCTTCCCTTTCAATAGCTCTGCCATGATGCATCCAACTGACCAGATGTCAACTGTCAAAATACAGAGAGAGAAACGTGTATGATGAATCAAAGGGACCTCTAAGCAGACTTGCCTCTTGGTTTAAAACTATCACTACATTCAGCTGTCGCACAATGCAAGTCTTCACAGTTTACCTGTTTGATTGTAGTGCATCCAGTTTAACATAATTTCTGGAGCTCTGTACCATCTTGTTGCAACATATCCAGTCATTTCATCATCAGTTTGTCGAGCTAAACCAAAGTCTAAAATCTACAGAATAAAAAATAATTAACAAAAATCCCTTTTCACTTTTGTTACATGTACTGATTTTCCCCATTACTTAACTTACTTATTCCCCATTAGTTTCTCCAGCAGTCCAAGTCCCTCACCACTGGTGAAGTAAAACAGCAACACTCTGTGGATAGGTTCATCAGCTTTCCCTGCTGCATCCCTGCAGCCTACTGGTTTGCATAAAGATGCTTCCACTGTGATGAACTTTACATCTTGCCTCGAGTTCAATTTTCTGCTGACATTAATTTGCTAAAAATAAGCACTATTGCTATAAAAAATGAAACACTGTTAACTGGGAATGTTTGTGTAAAATGCCAACAGCAAGTGCCACTGGTTGTTTAAACACTTACACCAGCTGACTGCTAATCTGGAGAACTTCCGTTGTTTCCCTCTCATGTCTATCTAATCATTTATCCCAATCATGCATCATTCCAATGCTACTAGCAAAGAAACACATCCTGCGTAACAAGGTAGAATTAATCACATACCATCTGGTTTTGGTAGAACTCCTTCACCCAAACAACAAAGGAGCTCTGTTTAGGTACACATATTACTCATATGCTTGATGGCAAAATGTTCCCCTCCATATGCTCTCCTGTGCTAAGTTTACATTGACAGAAAGTTCTTTCAATATATTTTTCCTGCTCGTTTTTTTTGCTATTTTTTTTGTTTAGTGTATGTCCTACTATGGAGCTAAAAGGTATCCCTAACTCTAAGAGAAACTGTTGTGAAAGGGTACCATTTGAGCCTCAGTGCTGTTTGTTAAGTCAGTTATTTGAGCTAGTCAGCATCTCTTCAAATACAAAAGTGAATTAAGATCAGTGGCAACCTCCTGTGATGAGATCCGGGATTATTCATTAAGCTGATGGCTGATCCTTTTCATTGGGAGCAGGAAAATTTTAAGAGTATCATTCAAAATTCCTCAGTTATAATCCAATTTAAAGATATAAAAAGCCTGATATTAAGGTATAAATAACATATTAACATTTTTCACTTCTAATATACTTTAAAAGCACTATTTATGTTTTAAATGAGCAAAAAATAAAAGCATGAGGCAAGCAAGGCATAGATAATGGCTTGAAACTTGAACACTAATGTTCTTATTTTTAAAACTGTTTTGTCAACAATTTTATTTTTTAATAGCTGATCCCATCTATCTAATGTATATATACACATATATTTCCCTTCTTTTTGCCATTTTTTATTTGTACCTGGAAATATCTGCTACTTTGTTCTATTAGAAAATAATTTGGTATCAGAGGAAGTAAATCTATAAATATAAACAAGGCAAAGAGCAGTGCAGCAAATGCTGGCAGGGAGGCACACAGATACTGTAATAATAGAAAAAAAAAAGATTAAAAGTCTCCTTTGCTTAGAGAACAAAAATATAGCACGCATTTTAGAGTGCTTGATCAGACCCAGATGACCCATAGAATTTCACAGATGCTGAACACACTTGCCTGAGGACATTAAAGGGATAATCAAGAAACTTGCTGAGCATCTGCAAGTGTCACTAAAACAAGCAGGAACTACAGTTTCTCACCACAGATCCGGATTAGTGCGAGAAGCTAACTGCACAGTTCTTAGTCACTATTGTGATTTTTTGCTGATCTTGTAGTACTTGGAATCTTTTCTTAAATCCCTCACAGCTGGAATAAAGTGATTACATCAGAGTCTCAGTCACAAGGAGAAAGATGTTTCTGGCTGTCATGGAAAAATGCTAAACTTCTCATTCTTAGGCTTAAAGGCTTAGAAAGCTTGAAGACATCTTCTCCTTCTCCAGAGTCTCACGCTTATTATGTAATATTGCATCACACAGATACACAAAGATATGTATTTACATAGCCGGGTACATTAAAATAGTCTTTGAGAAGTCTGGATTACAGGGTTCTTTTTGGTTGGGGTTTGGTGTTGGTTTCTTTTTTTTTTTTTACTGCCAATAAGTGGCAATACTGGTACCTTTTTCATATTATTTAATTTAGCTTGTATATGCTATAGATATAAAAATGAAAGGCTTCAACTAAACATGGCAGATGTAGATACATAACACAGGACAAACTTTGAAGACATACTCAGTAAAGTACTGACATGTGGGCCAAATTATTAGCACCCGTGTGCCATCTGCAAGGAGCTAGGGATGAACATCTTGCAAAGATACTTGTGCTCATAGTCAATTAACATTTGGGAGAAAATATATGCTCATGGAAATGGGTTTTCTATGCCAGGGGAGCAACGTAGCAAACAGCTGAAATTAATGGAATCAGAAATAAAAATGGTAGCTAAAGTTTTCTTAGAAAACTGTCACCTTGAGAGCTTTTACAATGGTCTTCATTAGAAGATACCTACCCTCAGTTCACAGTCTTCATTTACGGCTAGGTTACTGGGCTTCAGGTCCTGTAGCAGAACAGAGAGCTAGTCAAGTATGATTTTAACCTTTTAAAGTATATTATAACCACGTCGTAGTAACACATTTGATGCACAGAAGGGCATATTCCATTCATTTTTACTACCACAGTGAGTGAACTCACCCTGTGGATGATTCCAGCTGAATGAATATACTGTGAAAGGAAAAGGGAAAAAAAAAGATAAGATTTTAAGTTAGGGCTGAAAGAAGTTGTAAGTCACTTGTCTTATCCTTTTGCATCTGAGACTGATTGTTTTATCTACAGAAAAGACTTACATCACACTATGTTTTCAGATCAAACAGAGGTTATGACGAACTTCAAAATCTCCGTGTTTTGTCTTATTCAGAGCTGGATATTTCATGAAAGGCAAAGATGAAGAGTACATTCTACCATAAAAGATAGCACTTGCAGTGATTCTTCTGTTGAAGATTTCTTACCAATCTGGAATTTGTTCCAGTCTTATTTGGTTGCCCATGTTGATCAGCTAACGGCTAAGTGAAGGCAGTGGTCCAGAGAGCAGTATGGCTGACTCCTTGATGATGTAAGTCATCTTCCCATACTGTGAATGCTGAATGGGGGTGAGAGATACTCACACCCTGGGACAGGTTAGTGACCAAAATACCCACCTAAGCCACAGCGTTGTTTCAGGACCACTTTCAAAGCAGAGACAGAGCAGTACGTCAGTGGCTATTTAGTGTCTCTACTATTTTACATAAAACATTAAAACTCAAAGACTGAGAAAAGCTTACTCTGAAATTGCCTACAGTTCACTTGCTAGGATTAACAGCCAGTTTATCTAGAATCTTACTAACCAGTATCAGCAAGACCTTGAAAACCTTCTCTTCTATTCTCTAGAGGTGAATTCACCTTCTTTTAAGGAGCAGAGATCACATGCAAAACCTGTATATCAACTGAGAAAACTCTAAGAAAACAGACCTATGCAGGGCCACGCCAAGCGCTCCTCACAACAGCTGCCAGCAGCTGAATGAAGAGGAAACCAAACCTCCGCCTGAAACAGAAGGCGCTGTGTTCCTACTTTGTGGAGACAATGCCAACGGCTCCTCTTGGAGCCATCAAGCATCCCTCTACCCATAAGCTTGGGAGCCTGCTAAACTATGTAGCTGCATGCTAAGGCTTCATCTGCGCAGACAGATTCTGCAGGGCACAAAGCCTGTGCTCCACACTGCTGAACACACCTATCAGTGAGCCTAAAGCTTCCTCAGGTATGTGAATACAAGTGCATGACTCCAGCATAGATGTAAGGGAAGAGTTTTGCACAATCAAATGTTCTTCAACTAATGAGACATGAGAATTTAAATTCCATAAGAGATGAGCCATCATCAACCCCTCCCCTTCAAAACACAGCCAGAAATGTACCTGAGTACATTTCTGAAATTAATACTCACTTTAGAGCACAACTCTTACTATTATTTAGCTCTGACACAACATAGCCTTATATTCAAAACCACAAGATGGATAATTAACTGTGGAATCCATCTTCCTAATTAAGCTATTAACTTAAGTAAATGAGACAAAGCAATTAAGGGCTCAGTTCTGCAATTTTTATTCACTGAAATCTGCACTTAAATTGACAGAACCCACACGCATGAATAAGAATTACTTCTTTAGGCACCAGGTGACTTGCTGAAAAACATGTGATAAGTATAATTCAGAGCCAATATTTACCACGGCTTGCTTTCAAACATACAGTTATTTTCCATGTCTAAAATATCAATTATTGCTAAGTTAGCTATTAAACCAGCTGACCTCTCTCTTTTCTTTTTGTTTCCACCTGGGAAAATGAACACTGGCCTGAGGACATGCTTATCACCCAATACTAGGAAACATTTCCTACATCTTCTCCTGTTTATAAATGCTTACACGTTTCATGTCATCAAAATGATACATATTTTAATTCTTTTAGATTAAAATTTTGCTACAATTTCATTGCCATTTGCCTGTGCTATCCAACTGTATAAATTTTAACTGATATAATTAAAGGAAACAATGACTTCACAGGCAGACTAAATCCTACCTGATTGTGTGCAACATTATACATTGCTAGGATAAACATCGAGTTCCAGACCTTTCCTAAAAAAAACTAACTTCGTTATCTCTTCACCATGTGATGCTGCAGTTTTTCAAACTGGCTAATGTTTTTCATCGCACAAATGTGAGTTACTTGTCATATCATTTCTTTATCAATTTCACATTCTTCAGAAGTTTTTTCACTGCCTTCTGGTGACACGGTAAGTGTCCAAAACAGACACTGTGTAGCACAGAAGTTCTTCACTTCAGAGACTATATAGCAAGTGATTCTCCATCAATAAGAACTTAAATAGAAACTGATCTAAAGTTCAAGTAGAGTATTCACCTGTACTCCAAATGTAAACAATTGCTGGTCTGGGGGTTTATTTTTTGTTAGAAAATAATTTCTGAAATGTTTGCTGCTTTCTGTGCACCCCTTAAGACATAAACAAAAGCCTTTAAGTACTACCACTGCAAAGAACCAGCTGTTACTACACCATTTTGTTCGCTGACTCTAAAATCCTTGCATTCAGTCAGTACCTTAAGACCTCGAAGTAACTGGTAGATGAGGAACTGTATATGGTCATCTGTTAACTTCTGGCACTTCACAATGTTATTCAGGTCAGCACCCATTAAATTTGTCACCAGATATCTGTGAAAATAAAACACAGAAGAAAACAAAGAAATACACCTCACTTAGGATTGGCAAGCAGTAAATCCTTCTAAAAGCAGCACTTCTAAAGAGTAACTACACATTCCCACATGAGTTCCTTTTCCATTTTCTACTAACACCCAGTTTATTACTTTCCAATCAGCTTCTTCTGAGCTCTAATAATGGAATCACAGCTGAGATTTAATATCACAAAAAAGAAGAAATCCTTGCAACACGTTAAAATCTTTCATCTCTGTTTCCTCCATGACATAGCAGTTCACTGAGAGGAGAATACATTGTATTTTGTGATGAACGGGAATCTCACCCAACATCAAAATGGGAGCCTGAGGCACCAAAATTACAACACCTGCAAGGCCCTGGAATATCCGATGACGGAGATTAACACTGGATTGGTTGAAATAAGAGTGTATTGTGTAACTTCCCTCCCTAATCCCACTGGAAGTTTTTTTATTTTTTTGACAAATTTTGCAGAAACATTGATTCTTTTCCAAAAAAGCACTGGAACAAAAGTATGCATGTGTCACTTCCAGTTCTCATTTGTATAATTGTGCCCCACTGTCAATATGCTACTTACTAGTAGCAACTAGTCAGAAAGGTTTAAAAATTTTACTTACACTTCATTAAAATTTTCTATTGATGTTGCAGGTGTAAAAACATCTAGCAATCCTATAACCTGAAAGATGAGGGAATTGACATTTTATTTTTAGAAATCTGTAAAGCAACACATAATCAGTATTGACAGTGCTTAGCATTTTTGTCATGACAGTACAACTGGCAGGACATGTGGTCTGTACAGGTACAGCCTCAGCTATCTCTAATAGAAAATTCTATAAACTACAAAATTATAGCAAGACTTTAGACAATCAGAAACAAAGGAAATACAATGTCTCACTACAGAAAAGCTGACACATGGCTTACATGCTTTTAATACTTAGGTTGATGTACCATTTCATGGGTTACCTTGTTCTTTCTTGGGTCATCACTACAGATAAGATGACTAGGTCCAGGTAGCCAGAGGTGCATATACTTTTTGAAAAATATCGTACCTAACTGAAATTGAGCCTATATTGCAAATTTTGTGATAAAAATCCATAGAGAACTCATTCTCTCTCCACTTACGTTCTCATGCTTCATGTGCTTAAGCAACCTAAGTTCTCGGTAGGTCCTTCTCGCATGAATGAGCGATTGAAAAGGTCTTGAAAGCTTTTTTACTGCCACCTTCTGTCTTGTTTTGGTATCATAAGCTGAGCTAAAAGGAAAAGAAAAAGTCCATATTGAAGGGATGTTCTCAGCTCTCAGCTCATTCACTGGGGAAACTTGTGCTCTCTTGGGGATTCTTCCTCTTTCCTGTGCCCTGCTTCACTATCTACTCAGGGACTGCAGCTGTGGGAGCTACTCAGCAGTAACTCTGAGTAGCCAAAGACAGCCCCCTTGCTTTCCATCTAGCAAATTACTAACGCTTATGATAATATTCAGGACTCATCCCAGGGTAACTCTTCCCCATATGGCAGGAAAAGCAGTAAGAGAATCAGCTCCACTAGTGCAGCTCAAGCCTCCAGGACCAAGGCAGGACTCACAGGTAAAATGGGGATTCAAACTCTGGGTCTTACTGAACAAACTGGATTCTTTACTAATTAGACGAATGCTGCCATTGTGTCTAACAATATTAATTACCTATGTGACCATCAGCTTGCTAGACGATAATGCCACAAAACTGGTATCAAATTAGGATGTTGACACAGCCAAGACCATACCATTTCCTTGGGAAATGTCAGTAACAACTGAACAATGGGTACAAGTCTTATGCTTCAATCCACAGGTCCTGCTGACACACAGCATGTTCTTAACTTCATATAGATGGATACGCCCCACTGAAGAGGACACTAAATACACACATCATCATTTGCACAAAAGGGAGACCCACTGGGTTTCGTTCATTAGGAAGACATGGCAAGCACAAAAAGACACAAATAAATGCTGCCTTTTTCATAGCACAGGAATAAAAATGATCCCTGTATATATTACTTCATGACACTACCTTCTGTTATGAAGAAAAAAATTCTTTAAATTGATACTCTTATCCATTAGGTTAAAATTGTGTTCAATTAAAAAACCTTGAAATTCTCTGTTTAAAGTGTGGATAACACTATGCTTGTGAGCATTAGTAAGCTGAGAATCCTCACACGTCTATCTTAAAGAACTTTTAGGGAGCTACAAACATGAAAATTAGTTGTGAACAGTGTTTCAGACAATTCTGTAAATTGTGGTAGGAGACACCTGCTAGAGACAAAAAAATCCCACTGACAATGCCTGGAGTAGCTCCCAGACTAATATACTGAGCCCATAATCAGCTTCAAGCAGGTGGATTACACATATCTGGTGCTCTGATAAAGTCATGAAGAGCCAAGTAAAAAGCAAAGCCTTTTTATTTCCAGACACCTGGAGGACAAGGCGGTGTTTCTTACAAAAAGCAACAAAGGATACAAGCAAAAAACAGGCAGGAAGAACACAGTGGCATCTGAACAGTGATTGTGATTCAGATATCCTAGAATTCACCCAACTTCTATGAAGACCAACGCAAGTTACAATCCAGCAACGTTTTTATTTGATAAAAACAGAGGAAGAGGAAGTCGATTTCATCAACAAGTTTCTTGCAGGCACTGTGGACAGAGTGAGTCACTCACAAAACAAATGAAATAGATAACATGGTTACTTAGCTAGTTTCTTGCAAACATCACAGAAGCGGATCTTCAGGGAAGTTTTAAAGGTGTAGAGGGTTGTGGCTTTGCTGAGCACCTCAGGAAAGGCATTCCCTGAGTAGAAGAAAGCACAGGAAGAAGGAGAAGACCAGTATCACTCTGAAGAGTGGGTAGAAGGGATAAAACAAAGACACTTGTTCTGACAGCAGGGCAGGGACACAGTTATTCAGAACATAAGGTCACTGTGTTACTCAAATATGTGGAGAAGCTCGAGGAATGAATAGCATGAGAAGAACTGATAACAGAGATATCTTAAATTCCACATGACTGGCCACAGGGACAACATCAAGGTTGCACAAGTGTATCTGAAAAAATAAAAAGGAAGCTAATGCTTTGCTGTTAAAGTAACAAAGATTAGATATAGTTACCCTGTGTGCAATCCTGACCAACAACACCACCGGTGAACACCACCGAGTCTCACAAATATATATTCTCTACATCCTTTCCAACTTTTTTTCCAGTGAAAAAGGAAATGTTTATCCAGGTAAATAAATAACTCTGCCCAGAACAGCAGTCTGGGCTTAACATCTCAGCTCTTCTGGTAATTCACAAGCCTTCCCACTCATGCTTGTATCAGTTTGTGAAAAAACTGAGCAAGTTATACAAGGCTAAGAAGAATTAGGTTTTAAATACTGTTATAAGATAAACACCCCTCTCCTCCCAATCCTAAGGTCAAATGTGGGTTTCAGTGCTTTAAAAACTGCTGATCTTTAAGATGGATTGCTTTTTATCCTCCATATGACTCAAGGCTGCAAAGCTTTCAGATGGTATAAAGCGCTATTTTTTTACCATCAGTAATTCTTATGACAGCAGCTTTTTAGACCCAGAATGGAACCACATAAAGAGAGAGGGGGGAAAAAAACAACAAAAAAAGAGAAAACAAATGGCAGCCCAAGTCCTGGGACCTCCGATGGGAAATCATTAATTGAAGCTGCACAGGCCAGGGACTGACTTGGTTTAAATGAGTTCATCCACAGTCAATAAATTGTACCAAATGCTAACGAGAGCTAATGCCTTCAGGCTCTTTTCTTACCTGGTTTACAATCATCATCATTCAAGATACAAACAGCAAAGCATTCAAAGACTTAATGTTGTTTGAACTCTTGTCAGATTCAGGGATGACTTTTACCTGTGATCTCTGCTACTGCCTCTGTGATCCCATTTTGCAAGCAGCAGGCCACTGCCTGAATTCCTCCCTGTGTACACTTACGCCTCTTATTCTAGACTTGGTCTCCCCCGCTTGCTATTAGATCCTCATAGCTACTCTCTGGGTTGTCTCCCGAATCCCTCAGGGTCCCCCAAGTAAACTGTTAGGTGGCAGGATGAACTGCTTCCCTTTCTCTGTGATTTCTCTGAGAGTATTCAGTTTTCAGAGTAGTCCCTGGACAGAACTTCTCTAGTGCCAGACATAGTGAATCTGTGAGCCCACCTCTGCTTGGCACCTGCAAACACTTTCTTAGGGGCCTGTCACCAGCCCCCAAGTAAAATGATTTAAAATAGCTTCTTACAAAAATGACCCTAAATTCCATGTTAACAGCGTGCTGTCAACTATTTTTATTAATGCATAAGGAAAGGGTTAGGATCCCCCACCTTCCCTTACCCTGTAAAACACAACTCACACCCTCCCCACCTCTGTGTCTAGACTGGAGAAGGCTACTCCACCAGTTTCTTGGTGTTTGCATTGCCCCATAAACACCTGCCAGCACCTTATAGCACCTTCTTTTGCAAGGTTATCTTCTACTGCTATGGGTGCTTTGAAGCATGGGCTTCAGCTTTAGTGAACCATTTGTGTTTATACTTGATTTATACTTACTTAGACCTGGAATGAAACCATCCTTCCAATGGTTCAGCTACTGTTTCCTATTTTCCTTTGAAACTACATATTTTGAAGTGTCTTACCGCTCGTTATTATGTTATCTCACGTAGCTAGATAGAACAGTACGATGGAGATAAGCTTTGATGATTGTGAAGGGATATCATCTCCCATCTCTAATCTGATCTCTACTGTTAACATTTAATTTGATGCAGGCAGTGAAAATAAGTGACTTTTTAATTGCATATTGTCAGTGAGAATTTCTTACATTAGTATTATCTTATATTACCATAAAGCAATATGCTCATGTGTCTTGATAGTATATGGGAACACCACTTCAGACAGAGTTTCTACCTTAATTTAAAAATAAACACAATTCTTACTATTTTTTTATTTTACAAGAAACAACTTTGTAGCAATCTTAGCAATAGCTTTTTCAGATATGATTGTTCTTGACCCCGAGCCTTTCACAGTTATGACACACTTTTTGCTGTCTGCCCTTTCCAAGATCAAGGGTAAAAAGCCACTATTCTGCTTACAGGGATGGCATTATTTTTGCACAGATTAGAGACTTTGCTTAGTGTGATTTTCAATCATTGCTTAAATTAGACCTACCTTTTCAGTGCTGTCAACTCCTATATTTAATAATTCTATTGAAGTTTCACTATATGAAACACATTTCTATTTATATGCATGTTTTCTCAGTTCTTAAGGTTTCAGAGAAAAGTTTGAACATAAGAAGCTAATACAGTCAAAAAAATCCTGTAGTTTTTGCCTCCTGAGTTTAACAGCTTCATGCTAACATCAGAACTTTTGATGGGGCATGGATTTTTAGTAGCTGATTTTTATTAACATGGCCATACATGCAGTGATTTCCCTGTTATCCACTGACAGTTTACGCTCTGTGGTTGCAGAGCAGTAACACTGAGCAGACAAGCCATTCATATGCACAGCCTCCTCAGATCCTTCAGGGCTTTTGGGAATAGCAGCACACTGTTCAGCTATGGCTACTTGGCCTTCAGGATCAAAACTGCTTCAACAGCTGGAGGACTGCTTGCAGGAACCCAATCTAACAAGCCACTCGTGGAGCCAATTTGTATCCTATTTTGTAAACTCTACTATCCAACGCAGGAAGGACTGTTCCTGGAATCAACTGGTCCCCTTGGACTACAGCTGGCCCCTGAACTTTCTAACACTGTAGGCTCAGAGAGCGCTTCCTAACAGGGCACGGTACTACTCAAAAATGCCTGGAAAAAAGTTCAGCTGGAGTGCAGTGTTTGGTCTACTAAGTTCTCTTCATTCCCAGAACCAGCTCAGGTTTAGCTGCTGTAAAATGAAGGCATGACCCAAGCTGGTTGTATGTGGTGCCAGTCTTGGGTCCGCAGTGAAGTCCCCATTTACTGTAGGTTACCTGTGTCAGCTGATGTTACATACCCATCACCTCAGAGAACCACAAGGTTTTAGCTGTCTGCAAAGTGTGATTTTATGCTTGTGGAAGCATTATATCTGCATAAATAATTAGATATACTTAATTCTAAGTTATTCATTTGGGGTTAAGTGCAAAAAGTAGAGAAGACTAACCTTTCCAATTTACGCTATCTAATTCAGCATCTTGGCTTGCAAGGCTGTTACCCCTAAGTCATCAGAAGTTTGACAACTGGTTGGACACACTATACCAGAGTTAGAGAGAATGCTGTATACAAGCATATCCTTAAATTTACTCCATATGACAATGACACTGGGTCTGGGTTTTCCCCATATTTCTCTAGGTTTCTATTTTTATTTCTTTGACTGCAGCACAACACAAATATCCTTCCTTCACTGGGTCACATTCCTGCAGAACACATGAAGATTCCTCATTACATATAAGGAAGAGAAAAAGCAAAGAAAAAATGCAATTTGTGCTTTAAACACAGATTCACACGGGCAGAACTTTACTGATTTTGGTAAGAAAGAAGGTAACATCCAGAAAACAAAATAGAAAGTACACAGTATTTAGTATGGCCACAACTTCAAGCTTTTATCTACAGACCTCAGCATCCTTTCATGTACCCACTGACTCCTTCCACTACAGGAGACATGAACCTCCTTGCAGACAGACGTTCCCCTAATTTCTAAGATCCAGAACTCCTGAGAAAAACAAGTAACAGCCACAGAAGGGTGTATGTGAACAAGTATCAAAGGGAAGGAACAGAAGAGGAGACAACACACAGAGAACCTAATCACTGAGATAGCCAGCCCTTCCTACACCACACATTAGTAAGTGGGACACAGAGAAACTTGGGACATTTTCTAGTGCCCAATCATATAGCCTGGTTTCCTCCCAGCTGCAGTGAGGGCTACCCGCCCTAAGCTTAAATTAAGCAGCAAAGAAAACCCAGGAAACGGCTAATTTGTTCTGTATAAATGTTTTGTTACTTCACACAAGTCTGAATTGTTAATTTCCACCCTCTAAGAGCAAGATTTAAGATACAGGATGTGTTCGTTTACTAAACCACACAATCACAACATATATGTGCAGAAGAAAACCATAAAGAAAAACAAGATGGTAGCAAAACCAAAGGCGGAGGATGGGCAGCTCTGAAACATTAATCTCCTCATTAAAGAAAAAAACCCTTTCTTGACGATGACAGGTTATTGTGTTGTAAAATTACATCCCATCACTTTAATAGTATTCCAACACAACATGCCAAGAACTGGCATCAATTGTTTTGGCTTTAGCACAATCACTGTCAATTATCTTAGATTAATTTACTACTAGATCTAAATACAAAAGCACAAAATATCTCTCACGTATGTAAAATAATTGTTCCACAACCAACATAAAACATACAGACTTTTAAGCAGTCACTGAGAAATACTAAAAAATAATTGCTATCCATATGTTTAGGTGAATACCTCACCAGTTTTCTTTCATTGTTAACAACATGATCACAAAAATGCTGTATCAGCTTCTGAAACCACAAGTTATTTTTTATTTTCTGATCTGTCTCTTATGTATCCACAGTGACTTAAATACTCAACTTTACAGAAGAGCAGTCATACTTTTCTAGGTGAAGTTATAGACAGTACAGCTTCTATCAGTGGGAATGATGCATTTAAAATCCCAATTGTAAGAAAAACATACAGAAGGTCGGGGTCACAAGTTGTCAGCGAGTCCTCAGCACGTGTAACTAACTCATGGATACTAAAATAATCATGTGATTTAGATAGCCTTTAAGCCCAATGTCAGTATGTAAACAAGAAAAATCTGTCAGCTGCCATTAAGCCCATACACTTCTAATGACAAATGTATTCTATTTCGCACTTCATTAAAAAAAGACTGCCAGGTAGTTATAAATTTTGGGCTTCAAAGCTATAACCAGAAATGTTCATGCTTAATCTGGATACAAAGATTACTGTGAAAACTACTGATGCTTTCAAATACATTATACAGACAAAACCTCACTCACATTATTGTCCTTTTTTCCTATTCCTCCCCCCACTTCTCCTTCATGTTTCCTGTTCACTGTCTCTACAAGGGCCAAAATACTAAAGGGCGGTAATTTGTTAACACGTCACATAGAGGTTTTGAAATGCTCTCTCCCTTCATGACTGTAAATACAGAACTAAGATGCTGGATTTTGGTACCAGTTAGCTACTAGATTCTGAAATTGCAAACAGTTCCTTGCAAGCTGTATTGAAGCAATCAGGCCCTAATACTTCAAGGGCTCTGGAACAGGGACTGTACCCATTAGCCAACTACAATCACAGTCATGACTGACAGCAGGAGAGGAAAGCAGTTTTAGCTACGCCACTGCTGACCATGCAGTCAGGAAGGTGCACATTTTAACAAATTACCTTGAAGTAGGGATGGAGAAGACCTTCTGCAGAGAATTCTTATTCTATTAGTGTATTCCTATAGCCAAAGAGAAGGCTGTAATTCCATGGTCCTTGCTGACTTTCTGCTACGACCAACTCATCTCATGCCTCTCATTTCTCTTTCATTCCATACCCCCTCTCTAAAAAAAATAAATCTCATTAATTCCTCCTGAAAGAAAACCTGCACAATACAAAAGTCTCTACCACTTCTAGAGCTTGCCTTTTCTTCACCCTTCTTACAACTCCCTGGACCACCCTCCTCATACGCATATGGATGTTTCTCATCTGCTCTCAAACTACTTCATGGGCTTCTCCTTCACAGCCATTGTCAGCCCTTCTTATCCTCCTCCACAAACATATCCTTTCTGATTACATCTCCTTCATTAAAAGCAGACATTCTCATTTAAAACAGGAACCTTGACTCCACTACCATCCTACTTCCCTTTCCTCTCCAAAGTCAGTAAGCGCGTTGTTCCAACAACTGGAAGATATGCAGGATGAAAAAGGATACAGGAATGACAAGTAATTTGCATTCCATCCTAGCACTCCAACAAAACCACTCTCAAACTCTTTAGTGATGTCTCCATGGCCAATGCTCAGAAACACTCTTCTCTCTTCCTTTGTGTATCTTTCACAAAACTTCTTGAATTCTTGATCTCCCTTAGTTTTGTAGCTGCAAACCCCATTGTGTCTTCATTCACCATAGTTTTTTCAACTTGTTGCTCTGAAGATCTTTCTTACTCTTAAAAAATGTCCTGCCTCTGATGGGACTCTTACAATCAGTCTTCACCTCTCTCAATTTTCAAGCAAGGGTTTGAATAAGCTGAGAATGGCTCATTGTAAATATCTGCAAAACTAATGAAAGGCTTCAAAACTTTCCTTCCAAATGATGCATGTCAAAAATAGACAAGTGCTAACAGCTCTTGGACAGCAGTATTTTAACATTGTTTGAAATGTTTCCAATAAAATATAACAACAAACATACGCAGGATGAAGTTCAGCCTCTGTATCTGGATTGGAAACAAGACCCAGTCCAAAAGTGGAACAGCCCAAAGGGAGTCCACTGAAATCAACTGACTCTAAATCTGCTTGGGATTCTATCTTTAGCCTGTAGACATCTATACAGTTTCCAGCTGTATTTACATACAGCAGGTGTGTGTTACTACTACTCTAAAAGCTTATCTCAGCACTTACTATTTAATCTAGCTTGTAATGTTACAGCAATACATAACGCCAGTAACCTATCATCATAGTTGAAATCATATACTTTAATTCACTACAGCTAAATAAAAGGTCTCTTTAAAAAAATCCAGAAGTCATCAAGTACAATCTTGGACGAAGAAATTTTTCCTTTTTGTCAGTCAAAGACAATTCATATCAGCTTTTAAAAACCTCACACACTAATGAGTCTTCACATTGAAGACTTCTAAGGAGGGGCTGAGACAAGGACAATATCAGTAATGGTACATTCCAGGCTTGCAAGCTACTGCCCCCAACACACTTGTAAGTGACAATCTAACCAGACTCACAGGAAAGGGTGGATGGGGAAAAAAGGGATTAGACTTTAGGATTAAACCCTTCCACTTCTACCTTTCCAGTTGTACTTCCTCAAAGCAAAACAGAAGCTTGAACAACACCTCACCTTCCTCTAATTTTGAAGCAAAATTAGCTGGGACAAAAACTTAACAGATATTAAGTGTGCATGTAAAGTTAGCAGGACAGAGGGACCTGCTGATGTGCTGCATCGCATAAACGACTTAAGGCAGGCTTTGATTTCTTTATTTTCTTGAGCTGAGGCCTGTGCCACTACACTCTGACTTAGCTGGCCTCTTTTTTTAAGATATAGTTATGTATGGTGCATGCTCTTAAAACTGAAAGAGCACGATGTAAGTACTACTGATGCCAATAGCCTCTGAGGAAACAGTGCCAGAGTTTCCAGTTGGGAAGAAGCTCTGGACACACTTTGGTTTACCTTGCAAGGTCTGTTCTTTCCAAAGAAGACAGAACACAGAGTTTGCAATATGCTAATTGGAAACAACCTGTTGGGGAGATCAGAGACAGCATGCTGCAGAAGGCTGTCTATACCTCCCAGGCAAAAATAGGACTAAGTAGGTTGGGAGACAGTTTACAAAAGTTGACATGAAAAGAGGCATACAGGCTTTAATAAAAAAACCCAAACAAGTAAACCAAAAATCTATCCGTGTTACATAATTTGTGGTATAATAAGAAGGCTTTCAAAAAAGAAGATATGGAGAAGCTCTTTCTCAAGCAGGTGGTAATGCCCACTCCCAGAGGAAAAGGTACCAAACCACACTGGACCTACTAAGGTAATACAGCAGTGAGGCAGAGACGCTGCAAGCCAGAGGTCCATTTCATAAGCGATATCACTGGAACAGTTGACTCAAACACAGAACTCTTATTTAAAAGATAGAGCCACAACAGACAAGAGTTTAAAATGCGGTTTGACCTGTGACATGAATTGTCTCTTTTCTCTAGAACTGAAACAAAATCCTTGCAGAGGGTTACCTTGTGAAAGTAAGCTTGCTTGCTTCCCATCTAGATGGCTTAAATGCTGCACTTAAGATCAGAAATGTTTTTAAAAATCACAATTATTAGAGATAGTGCCTGCTTTACAAGCATCATCCAGCACTTAGACTTCTATGAGAGGCAAATCCAATATTCAGGGTGGACACTGAAAATGCATTTTTCAAGAAAATTTCAAATTTAACTGAGTTTTGCCTTGAGGAAGAGTTAAAATGATTGTCTAATATATAAAGAAAGCAAACCTCAATCTGACAAGTGAAGCAATAGCAAAAACAGAAAACAACTCGAAAAGAAACAGTTGTGCATGTAAATTTGATATTTGCTAATATACAAACAACCCCTGAAAAAAGAAAAATTAACCACAAGGTACTGTTGAAAACTTAATTGACCATTTTAAATGTAATCAAACTACCATACACACACTGCAGTTCCACAGGGCTTTAATTGTTTTTCCTAAATTGAAATAAAAAATAGAGCCGACAGCAGCAAATGACAGAACATCCACCAGCCTGGAGGGTCACAGCACAGAGCCCAGGTAGAAAGAAGCCCTCTGCAGAGTTAAAATAAAAGAGTAACGTAAAACATACTGCAAGGGAGAAGTGCTTGAGGGAAAGACCTCACAGTTCTCTCTGTCGTTCATGTAGATGCTGAAGCACAACTCTGCTTGGCAGTGCAGCCAAGTTCTGCAGATTTCCAAGCAGGACTGTTCTTTATGATGTGCCACTTTAAAAGTGAGAAAAACAGTAGAGCTCTTCATGATAAGGAAGGTTTGCTTTTTCTACATATTCCACATCAAAATAAAAACCAAGGTAAATGTACCGGAAAGCACTGTGCTTAATATAGATGCATCTCTAAAAGCAAGTCTGTCTTCAAACAACAATATCTACTTCTGTAGCACATTTGATGCATCTACACGTAAAAACTAATTCAAACACGAATTTTACTGGACTTATGAAGTGTCAATAAATTGGGTCAAAAGACAGTCTCCTGACACAAACTCTTTTGCTGATTTTGAGCTGCAAGCAAAAAAGGGTAAGCAGAAGTTAGCTTAAATGCAAATATTTACTGTATGTTTATTACCAGATACCACTTCGGTTGCACAAACCTATTGCATGTGACTTATCATTTACTGTAAAAAAGAAAAGGGTAGGACTACCGAAGAATTTTTCTGAGGTAGAAAAAGACTTGTAACAACAACTTTATTCCTGTTTTGTAGGCAGTGTTTGGAGTTCAGGACCTTGGCTTCTATTCAGCAAAGCACTTAAGAATTTGTTTAATTCCAGTGGTTTCTGTAAAACTTAAATATATTTTTAGATATTTTACTGAATAGGAGTACAATTATTCACACAAGCAATATAGCATATTACTCAAGGGAATGATTATGTCTCGTGGGTCTCCTGGGTAAAGCACATGCACACAGAGGGGAAAAAAATCAATTTCAATAGACACTAAAAATAGATGGCTTTTCTGAGAGAGACGTGAACCTTTTCCTCCCATTCAAGTTTCTCTTTGGGTTTATAGTTCATCGATGTTAACAAGGCTATTAATATAGAATGATATTTTATTGCTGTATTCTGTTTTTAAATGTATATTTCAGAGTAAACCTTCCCCATAGCATTTCCCAGTCTCCATTTTATATCCCAGTTCCTAGACTTCTTCATTGTTAAAATACTAGGACTTTCTTGGATTTGCAGACAGAAAAGTAGTAAGAACAACACTGAATTAACAACACTAACTATATAAAAAAAACAAAGCACCAGTTGTGCTGCAAATCAGCCACCACATGTTTTCATTTCCTTTGCAATTTCTCAAAGTCTTGACATGTCATTACAAAATTACATTTACGTCAGCATAAATAGGAAAAATAACTACAAATTTAAGTTCAACTACAAGTCAACAATAGTTACTCTTCTACTGTGTATCCTGCTCCTAGTTTGTAAACTAAAAGAGGAGAAAGTAAACTAAGATTTTTATAGTCTAAGTAAACTATGTCCTTGTGAAACTAGTCACATCAGACAACCACAGGACTTCATACGCTTAACTACAATGGCAGGTACCAGCAGCCACACAGTATTTGCCTCGATTTCCCTGCTGCAAGCATAAGCATGAAATAATAATAATAAAAAATAAGAATTCAGAGATACGTTACACTAGTCCTGAGTGTTTCTGCTGATCACTGGAGGGTTTTTTAAAATGCATATTCCTAGTTTACATGTAATTGGGGCATTTCACAGAGCTAGAAAAGGAAGAAATACAGAACTCCATAAATGCTCTTGTACCTGACTGTGGAGAGAAAAAAGTGAGTGATTATGGCACAAGTTTAGTCCATGGCAAACAGTTAAATTCTAAAGAAATCTTTTTTTTGTGTAGTAAATGTATTTAAAGGCCCAGTATGGATTGTTTTGACATAATTTCACTTACCTAGCTTACGAAAGAAACAGGATTCTTTCCCAGAAACCACTTAAACACCACTTATTTCCAAAAATTGATTCAAAGCTTTTACAAGCACAGTTAGGCAGGCATCAAATATGAAAATAATAGTGCAGGCTGCACTGAGGGCTCCTGAAAGTGCAAAGCTGATTCGGTAATGATCAGAAAAAGGGAAATATTTTATGACAAGGTGTGAAAAACCCTTCCCAGCCCTGAGAAATCGAACCCCTCAGGGGGGTCTGCCCTAATTTGTGATTTTCCCCGAAAGGCGACCCCCCCCTTCCCGCCGGCCTGACCCCTCCATTGTTTCCCGGGACAGCGCCGCGGGGCTGGCAGCGCATTCCCGCTGACCGCTCCGCCTGCGAGCTGCGGCCCCGCCACAACCCGGGATGGAGCCGCCAGGGCTCGGCGAGCCGTCCCTGCCCCGCAGCCCCGTCCCGCAAACGCCGTGACTGCGCAGGAACCTCGCCCGTAGGGCGGCGGGGTTGGCCGGGGGCGGGGGGGGGGGGGGGGGGGGGGGCGCAGCGCGGCCGGTAGGGGGCGGCGCGCGCGGTTGCCGGGGTTACGGCG